>CM038794.1:199663822-199739565 GCA_021764765.1 Vicia sativa
ATTAGTAGTTGAATGGTGAACGTAGAAGCCTCCATGAACGAACTTGTTTTTGGCAATCTACTGAGGTCATGGTGGTGCCAACATCTAGCTTGGTGATGTAGGCCATATGTATGTTTGTTTGGGTTTTGAGGTTTCTTTCTTTGGTTTGCAGCTGGTCTTGCGTATGGTTTGGGGACAGGTTATATATAGGAGTACAATGTCTGCGGGCTGATGTTAAGAAACACGTAATTGAAAATAAGTATTTTAAAGTTGCAGAATAATTATAAACTTTTCTAAATTATGACATCTTCTATAGTTTTTTCACTTTTAACATTTTAATAAGGTATCCGTTACAAAAAAATTGAGTAATGTATATTCGACTAATTATATGATTCTATTTATTTTTTATATATTTAACTATCTATTAAATAATATAAATTTTAGTTGTTTTTAAAGTATTTTATACTCAAGATAATCTTATCTTACCTTCGGATATATAAGAATTCACATTTTAGTATACTTTAATATGACAGTTTATAATATGACAAGTGGTAGTTTGGGATTATCAATGTGCTATCTCCTAGAGTGATAATTAGGGGTTACAAGGATTATGTCGTTCTGAAAAAAATAAGACGTAATAGACTTGCCACCTGTAAAATTTATAGTGGTAAAAAATTATGTTTGTTACATTTATATACATGTTTATCAAATCCACAAGAAAATAGAGAGCAGAGAAGGGCTGGCGAAGCAAAGAAGTGGATTGTAAATTTTATTCAGCCCATATTAAAATGGCGAATAAAAAGGTGGATATGTTTTACCATTTATAGTAATAACATGCTTAAGCAATTCTTGTGTTAGGAGATGCTTAATTTATGGAATAGGTGTAATAGGTCGGCTCTTATGCGAAATAAGCTCAATTACCATCCATCATATATAACTCACCATATCGTAGTGTAAGGTATAATTTTTTTAATCATAATTCACTATACCTCCTTTTATTCACTCCTTGACTTGGACATTGGATGTTAACCTTGCGAGTTCACTCTCACACAACCACATAAAGATCTACACAACCATATAAAGAATCTACACAAACATTTATGATTCTGAATGGAACAATAGCGATGTCTATGAGAATCGACTTACGATTCCATAAATTTCACAATCAAATATTTAATCAAACCTCGGCTTTATGAGTTAAGCTAAGATGATTAGGGAGAATATGAAGATTGCCCGTCGTCGAGAAGAGTTATCATGGTAAGAGGAGGAAAGATCTTAGCTTTGAGAAGGTGATCACATGTTTTTGAGAGTTACTCACTGTGTGGTGTTGGTAGGCATTGAAGTCAAGGAAGTTGACTCATTTTATTAGTCCTTATCAAATTCTTTGAGAAAATTGGTGAAGTAGCCTATCAAATTAATTTGCCTCCGTCACTTGCTAATCTTCATGGCGTATTCCATGTATCTCAATTTAGGAAATATATGCCATATATATCTCATGTTGTGCGCTAGATGATGTGCAAGTTAGAGATAATTTGGTTGAGACTTTACCGATGCGTATTGAGGATAGAGGTTAAGCAACCGAGGGAAATCGCTTTAGTGAAGGTAGCATGGAGGTCTGTTAGGGGTAATGTGACTTGGGAGCTTGAGAGTCGAGATGAAGGTTCGTATCTGAGTTGTTCGCTTGGAGGTAATTTTCAGAAAATCTTTTAAGTGGGAGAGTTGTAACATCCGATTTTAAATTGCTAATTATTAATTATTATTATATATTATATTATGTGATAATTAATTTAATTGGGTGTTTTAATTTAAATCACAATTATTTGAATAAGTGTGTTATATAAATAATTGTGTTTTATGAATAAATTATGGTTTTTAGTATTGGGCTATTTATTAGAATGAAAGTAATATAGAGGTGTTAAGTATTAAGCCCATTAAGACAATCCTAGTTAGTAAGGATTAGAGGAATCATAATTAAAATTTCATTTGGAGAAAGAAGAGAAGAGGAGAAGAGGAAAAGTGAAGAGGAAACCCTAGAAGAGGAATCTTCAAGAGGTAAGGTGGAGAATCCATGTTATTGTTTGATTGTATGTTGTGGGTAATGATTAGGAACATGCTAGGTTGTTTAATTTCAATTAGAATCTTTGAATGTTAGGGTTTGATAGGAAATTATGTTTTCAACTTAGAATGATGGCCCATGACTAAAATCATGTTATGATACCCTTTAATGGTGTTATTTGGTTGATTGGAATGAGTTTTATGTGGTAATTTCGTAGGGAAAGAAGGCGGTTCATAGCAAAAAAGTGCGAGAATCACGAGCTATGGCTTAGCGAAGAAGCACCTTAGTCGAAATGTTCGACTTTTGGGGTTGTTTGTTCAGTGAGGTGCGCATGATAGGTCGAGACTTAGCGTTACACGGAATGAAAATTTTTATTTTTAGAATCTTTGACATGGAATCTTATATGATTATATTTATTGTAGTATTCGTATGTGATTAATTGATCCAATTGTGATTGAATGTGTTTTAGATTGGTTTTAAATACTATTTCAATGTATGTTTGATTATTTGAGTATAGTATGTGCTAATCTTATTTGATGGAATGTGTTGAATAACATTGGTGAAATGATATGTCATAATGTTATTTGTTACGTGTGATGATATGTATAAGATATCGTGAAGATCTTGTTGAAATATAATGTTGTGCAATTAATGTATAATTCACATGAGATGAATTGATGATATGCTTGGGTAATTGAGGTTTTGTGAATAATCTTAATTTGCATATATCGTCTTGGTGAGTTGTACATGCATACATTTGGCTCGATCCTTGTGTGGATAAGTAGTAGTGGCGTGGGTTCCAAATTGGCTCGATCCATGATGGATAAGTAGAGGTGAAATGTTGAGTTCACATTGGCTCGATTCCATGGGAATAAGTAGCGGAGGCTTTTGGTCTTGTCTGGATCGGAGTAAGGGCTTGGATTCTATGAATGAATGGAGCGGGGTTAACGAAATATTCTCAAAACTTGGTACCATATGCATATTGAGTCACATTCATTGTTGTCACATGAGTCATTATTGAATATACAATGTGGAATGAAATTATGATGTTTAATTATATGTATTAATTGGATTGTTTGAATGGATGACAATTATGCTATGTGTGATATGAACATATTGTACTTGTAATGTTTGTATGATCATGTTGTTTTGGAATATCACTTGAGTGTGTGGAATTCATGAATAGATCGGTTTCTTCATTATTTCCATTTATATACTTTTGAATAATGATGTGAATTCTCACCATACATTACGATGTTTCCTCTACATGGGTGTGCGGGTTCAGGATAGTGGTGCCATGCGAGACTAGTTGAAGAGTCTAGCTAGTTTATACATTACTATGTGGTCAATCATTGCTCGGTCATGTGATTTATCTAGATTTCGCTTTGATGAGATATTTGTTATGTACTCATCTATTTTGATTTGTATGATTGAGATACTATCTTGATGTGGCCGTGGTGCCAATGTATGGTCGATGACTTGAGTATGTTATGGATTCATCTCTTTTCATCATGATTATAATATAGGATGTAATCATTGATAGTATGTGTATAAATTAATCCGTTGTAACATCATGCTTTGTTTTAGCATGAGATTGAAATGTGTTATGATTGGATTAGGTGCATGTTGTTTTAATTGTAAAGTAAATCATGTGATGCCCTCTTGTTATGCATTTATTTACGATTATGCAATATATTTATGTGGAATTAGAGGAGACATATTCACCAAAATCTTAAGATTATGTTTGAATACGATAAAAATAAATGAGCGGAATGAAGGTGAATAGAAACATCGGATGGAATAAATCTATGTTTCCATTGTTTGGGCATTTATGATAGAATAGGCAGTTTTGTCATCCTGCCTTGTATTCCATCACTTTCAATCATTCCATCTCATCCATTCCATTCTATCAATCCAAACATAGCCTAATGTAATGAGGTGTATGAGTCACTCACTTATAAAGTGTCCAACCTCCACTTTCTAAATGAGAATCACACAACTCATACTTTTCTCAACACTCACTCTCAGTGTCGGTTCATTCTATGGTCCCCCTAAAGCAATCTTTTCCAATCATACACTTGTATCACCATTTAGAACCATTTAGGACTACAAGGAACGTCTTGACCACCACCTTATCAGAAGACTTTCAATACAAATCAATCATTTAATGACTCTCATACAACTGATAAATCATCACAAAAACATGACTTATTGATCTTAAGCAACACATAAGTGAGAGATCATCCACACTCTTCCAAATCCAAGACAATAAATATATAAATCATCATCCATATAATATACCATTCACTTGTTTTTCAAAGGTTCATACCATTATATATTGTCAATATTATTCATTAATATTCTCAATTTTTTTGTGGTCCACGCTTGACCGCATGGTCATCTCTACACTTTTCACAAGAATCTATTGTCAGTTATTTTTAATTTAAACAGTGCAACCAATCTCTTTTGGAATCTGACACAACCAAGGCAATAATGTCTCATATATTGCCCTTCTCACTATCTTATTTCTAATTTTTTGATATGTAGAATCACTGAAAAGCAACCACAATAATAATAGTAATAATAATATGAATAGTTTAGTATCATTTTATTATTAATCGATGATAAGAAATTGTTTCTATGATTGAGAGAATAAACAAATTGAAAAGAAGATTTCCGTACCCCAACATAACAATCCACCATCTTCTAATGATTAGCTTATATATTTGTATGATAAATTAAACTTCAAATTACTAAACAATATGCATCTTGATACACGACAATACACAACCCTCGGTGTGCATGCACTTTATATCAATTATAAGACCCTACTCCTCCAAAAAGAAAACATATTTTTTCTTGTAGGGTTAAAAGTGCATACACTCACATATATGTTCATGTGAAAGTAACTTTTGGGTCAAGCATGCTATGTGAAGCCAAAATGAAATTGATTGGCTTTGGCTTTCTAGTCTGGTTTCTCCACTCTTGTCGTCTCCTTTCCCATCCCATGTGTCCTATTTACTGGAAAAATGACAACACAAATAGACCTTTCTTTTACTCTTTAGTTCCCTTGTTTTATAAGCAAAGGACCCCTTATACTAAATAATGTTCCCTAATAAAACATACAATTAACCACTATCAAAAAGTGATAGAATAAGAATAAATTCAATCATCAAAATATTTAACATTTATGCCACTATAGGGATTTCATCAATCCGGCGCGGCGCGGCAGAGATACATTCCCATCTCAATCTTCATCTTCAATTTATTTTCATTTACGTATCGAGATCTCCGTCAGAGGGTTTGTCTTTCATCCAGTCTCCATGGAATTCTGCGGGTCTCTCAGATCTCCTTTGTTTACATGATATCTCTAATCATAATTTTTTTAAAATTATTTATAAATAATTTTATAGAAAAATGTAAGAATAACGACAATAAATTAGTAAACTAATCATCTACTATAAATATATTGTTTTAAAATATTTAATCTTGAGATTCATGAAACATACTTTTAAACATTTTAAAATAAAATAGTCATTTAGATCTTTATCTTTCTAAAAGTTATTTGAAATGATAAATAAATCTACATAGAAATGCTAACTATATATTCATTAATGATATTATGAAATTCTAGTGCGGTGGAGACTCCGCGGAGCGGATATGTTCGCCATCCCTTCTCTAAAGTGTTTGGGAGAACTTTATATCTAATTCTCGTCATGCGAGAAAAATTTCCCATCTTTAAGATCTCAAGCAGAAAATCTCTGAAATATTTCCAACGGTGTAAAATTGACATCCATATACCACTCTATTAAAAATGAAATAGAACAAGTATTAATTCAATAATCAAAATATTTAGCATATGATTGTTTTATAAGCTCCATATACTTTGTGAAGTATTTTACGTTTTAAAAGTTATGTTAATTTTAGTTGCTAATAAAGTGATAATAGAATGTTTAAGTCAACAAGGTGTCAATTTAAAATAAATAAAAATGTTAAAACATTGTTTTCATTATATTTAAAATAATCATATAACTAAAATTTCACATTTTCATTATCAAAATAATTTATTTCAGAAATTTAATATTTTATTAACAAATAAAAATAAAAATATATTTAAGTTAAGTAAAATATATATTTACAAAATAAATAGAGTCTAAAAGTTGCATATGGTATTAAAAGTGAAATTGAAAAGTAAAATATATTTTGGGACAAAAGATATCAACCTATGAGTTTTTAATAAATAAATAATCTTCTAGTATATATATCTATGTTTGGAGATGCAATTAATATTTTGATCATGGTGATTTTAATAACTCACGATGTTGATGGAATCTTGTTGCTTAATCAAGTTGATCTTTGATGATATCTTTCAGCTATCTCTCATGATGATGCTCTCATGATATCTTAAGTCTCACCAAGGAGAATATTTAAGGTTTTAGTGAAGTGTTAAGTAAAAGATAATGTAGCAATGGGCATGAAACTTCAATGTTATGAATGAGAGAAAGTGTGAATCTCAAATGCGATCGATCGTACATTTAACGTAGTGTCGAGTGACAAGAGAATTATAAAATTATTAGAGCAACTCATAAATGACTAAGCCAACTCTCACATTGATCAAACTTTATTGAGGTCCTTTCATTTTGATAAAATCACTATAAAATATTTACACAAGTAATTAGTTGGTTACTAGCTCAAATAATTCCTGTAAGTGAAAACCACAATGAATAATCAATTAACAATTAGGGTTAGTCAATTATCTATTTTATAATGTCTCATAATTGATTATTAGGACTAATAATCGATTATTAATAGTGCAATTCAAAAACTTTCCATATTTACATTGCATAGTCGATTATCCGCATGACATAATTGATTATGAACATTAAAATCCTCATGGATCGCTTTTCTTTTGGATTTATATTTTCTCATATATAATGAGGGTGCCTCCTCACTTTTATTCACACCAAAATTTCAGATTTCAATCATCCTTTTCTTTTTCTAACCTTTCACCCTGTCTTATTTTTCTCATTAAAAATTGCATTTGTGTCTCAGTGAGTTAAATACACTTGATATTTTTTATTAGTTGTACTGGTGTTCAATTGTTTTTATCAAGATTCCAATTCTCTTGAAGCATTTCTCTTGTTTGATTGTTGAGATTATCCGGTAAAACCACTTTTTTTGTTTATTAGACCAGGTAGTTAAAATCTTATTCTTGGTCTGTGAACTTAACCTATTAAAAGCTTCATTGTTTGTTTGAGGGACCATCATTTCAAAATCTTCTAGTTGCTTAAAATAAAGTCCTCAAATATATTATTTTCGTGGAAATTTCAAGAAGAAGTTCATGGAAGATGAGTAACCCAGAGATCAACCAACCATATAATCTGGTGCAATCTCTAAACTCTTTCTATTTACTTTCAGTCATTTATTTTCCATTTTTCGATGTTGTTATCTCTGCTTTTATACTAACACAACTTTCAACAAGTGGCTTTAGAGTCTAACTCTTATTAAAGACTAGTTGACTCTTGTTAAATACTAGTTGTCCTAAAGAAAGGAAATCTTTAGGAGATTCACTAAACAAATACAATCCTTTAATGAAGAAGGGTATGGTTTACGAAATAGAAAATGAGAATATTCATTGAGGATGGCTCATGGTATTTGAAAGATTGTGAAAGAAGGTCGACTCATTCCGGATAAATTTAATGGTGTTGTGGTAAACAAAGAAGAAGATGATTGAAGAAGGAAAATAAAATGTGAAGCACAGTTTGGCTAATACTATCATCATTTATCGGTCTTGGTCTCAATGAGTTTTGCCTTACCACTATGAAACTCCAAATTACTCACAGTAACATTTGAGGTAAATAAAACCTAAATAAAATGTATTTAATAAGCGAAACTAATTAATTCATATTATGAGTCAAATGAGCCCTCTGGAAAGACATTTTAAAATTGAGCTTTGGTTGTGATCGTGCATAAAATCGGTAGAGATATAAAGCCAAAAGGTTTATAAGGGAGAAAGTTGCGGATGGAGGGTATGGAGGTAGTGTCGAGAATGGTGCGGGATGGAGGAATGTAGGCAAATATGGACCGGTATATGTCCCGACCATGTGGACTAGGATCCAATCGGAAGATCGAGCGTTACGACGAGCTAGGGTAGCTGGTGCATGATCCAGCAGACGTTACACTATGAAGCTATCATTGCTTGAAATGGATGACGCTTCACATCCACGATCGATTAATGAGATGGAAGCCGTTATTGGCGAGGAAGGATGATTCATATGGTCATTGGTATAAATAGGGCTCCGCGGAAATAGCAAGACAATCTTAAGCTTGGGTTCAAGATATCAAACTTGGCCTCCAATCTAAATCTAATTAATCAAGTTTTTCGGCAAGACATGTTGTAAAGTCATTATATACTCTGGCTGGTTGGGAACCTAAAGTTACATCGATTTATAAATCTAACAACTTGTCATCCATGGACTTGACTAATTTATTTGGTAAATTGCACGACATAAGATGAAGTGAAAAGACTTCTGAGAGATGAAGAAGAAAGCAGGAAGAGGAGGAAATTCTTGCACGAAAAATCGAAATACTAAAGATATAAAATTATAGAAGAAGATAATAAAGGAGAAATTAATGAAGACATGGTCATGTTTCGGAAAGATCTTCATTTATTCCTACATGTCATTAATGCAGAAAAAAAAGACTTATAAGATCTAATTTCTGTAAAAAAAAATAAAACTAAAGAAGAAATCCGAATCATAAAGATTAAAGACCAAGTATAATATTTCGTGTCTTAAATCTTCAACGATTTGGATCAGAACTCATATATTCAGTGATTTCTAATTAAAATTCATATTTCGAAATGAATAATTCTGTTGATGTTAGAATTTGGATTGATATCCATGTAATTCCTAAATGTTTAAGTGAAAATGTATCGAATGTTCTTTAAATTAGTAGACACCAAATTACATTATAACTTCTTCAAGTAGAATTTAAGAGAATCTTCTTTCAAAATGTTTTTCTTCTAATTGGTGGGATAGCATTAGTATAGAAAAGTGATAGCAATATTGACTACTACTTCTACTATGGAGGTGGAATAAAATTTATAGTATGTCTTAAAGCCACAATTTAATCATTGTAATTGATGAACTTTACTTAACTTGGTATTGTCGACACCATAATTGGACCACAAATAATGTGATATTTTAAATATTAAATATATTTTTTCTTACTATAAATAATTAATTTTATTTTTAGTTCTTATAAAAATATGATATTGTTTAGTCAATATAAATTATTACGAAAAGAACATAAATTTTAAAATCGATGATATTTGAAGTGAATATAAGTCATTGGAAAATGTGATGAAATTTGAAATGGTATAAGTCTTTAGAAAATTTGAGGAAAACGGATAAAACTTGATGTGAACATAAATCTTAAAAAATCGATGGAATCAGTGAACATAGATCTGAAGAAATTTGAAGAAAATCTAAATCTGAAATTAGAAGAAATACAAAGTGAACATAAATCTTAAGAAATCGTGATATTTGAGTGAATATAAGTCTTTAGAATATGTGATGAAATTTGAAAAGAATATAAGTCTCTAAAATCTTGGAAAACCGGATGAAACTTAGCGTGAACATAAATCTTAAGAATATCGATGGAATCAGTGAACATAGATCGGGAAGAAATTTGAAGAGAATATAAATCATAAAAATTCTGAAGAAATACGGAGTGAACATAAATCATAAAATATGATTACATTTGAAGTGAATATAGTCTTAAGAAAATGTGATGAAATTTGAAATGAACATAAGTCTCTAGAAAATTTGAGGAAACAGTGAAACTTGTGAACATAAATCTTAAGAATATCTAATGGAATCTGGGTGACGTAGATATGTAGAAATTTGAAGTGAATATAAATCTTAAGAAATTACGAAGAAATATGAAGTGAACATAAATCTTAAGAAATCGATGATATTTGAAGTGAATATAGTCATTAGAAAATGTGATGAAATTTGAAATGAATATAAGTCTAGAAAATTTGAGGAAAACACGATGAAACATGGCGTGGACATAAATCTTAAGAAAATAGGATGGAATCAAGGTGAACATAGATCGAGAGAAATTTGATGTGAATATAAATCTTAAGAAATTCTAAAGAAATCAAGTGAAGATAAATCTTAAGAAATATGATGATATTTGAAGAATATAAGTCTTTAGAAAATGTGATGAAATTTGAAACAAATATAAGTCTCTAGAAAATTTGAGAAAACACGATGAAAGTTGATGTGAACATAAATCTTAAGAAAATCGAGATGGATTAAAGTGAACATACATATGTAGAAATTTGAAGTGAATATAATTCTTAAGAAATTAGAAATCTGATGAACATAAATTTTAAGAATTTGATGATATTTGAAGTGAATATAAGTCTTTAGAAAATGTGATGAAATTTGAAATGAATATAGGTCTCTAAAAAATTGAGGAAAACACGATCAAACTTGACGTGAACATAAAACTTAAGAAAATCTAATGTGATCAGAGTGAACATAGATCTGAAGAAATTTGAGTGAATATAAAACTTAAGAACTTTTGAAGATATAAGAGTGAACATAAATCTTAAGAAACGATGATATTTGAATTGAATATAAGTCTTTAGAAAAGTGATGAAATTTGAAATGAATATAAGTCTCTAGAAAATTTGAGAAAACACGATGAGAACTTGGCGTGAACATAAATCTTAAGAAAACACGATGGAATCGAGTGAACATAGATCGAAGAAATTTGATGTGAATATAAATCTTAAGAATTACGAAGAAATCTGAAGTGAACATAAATCTTAAGAAATATGATGATATTTGAAGTGAATATAAGTCTTTAGAAAATATGATAAAATTTAAATGAATATAAGTCTAGAAATTTGAGGTAAACACGATGTGAACAAAATCTTAAGAAAATCGAATGGACTCTAAGTGAACATACATATGTAGAAATTTGAAGTGAATATAATTCTTAAGAAATTCGGAGAAATAAAGTGAACATAAATTTTAAGAAATCGATGATATTTAAAGTGAATATATGTCTTTAGAAAATGTGATGAAATTTGAAATGAAGATAAGTCTTTAGAAAATTTGAGGAAAACTTGATGAAACTTGGCGTGGACATAAATCTTTAGAAAATAGGATGAAATTTGAAGTGAACATAAATCTAAGGACATCGATGATATTTGAGTGTATATAAATCTTTAGAAAATGTGATGAAATGTGAAAGGAATATAAGTCTCTAGAAAATTTTAGAAAAACCTAATGAAACTTGACTTGAACATAAATCTAAAGAAATCGATGGAATCAAGTGAACATAGATATGAAGAAATTTGAAGTGAATATAAATCTTAAGAAATTAGAAGATATCTGAGTGAACATAAATCTTTAGAAACCTCATGACAATGGAAGTGAATATAAGCCATTAGAAAATGTGATGAAATTTGAATTGAATATAAGTTTCTAGAAAATTTGTGGAAAATGGAAAAACTTGGCGTGATCATAAATCTTAAGAAAATGGCGAAATCTAAAGTGACCATAGATAAGAAAATTGAAATGAATATAATTCTTAAGAATTCTTAAGAAATCGAAATGAGCATAAACTTAAGATATATGATGATATTTGAAGAGAATACAAGTCTTTAGAAAATGTGATTAAATTTGAAATGAATATAAGTCTCTAGAAAATTTGAGATAACTGATGAAATTTGGCGTGAACATCAATATTAAAAATATGATGGAATCAAGTGAACATAGATATGTAGAAATTTGAGTGAATATAAATCTTAACAAATTAAACTATCTGAGTTAACGAAATCTTAATAAATCGATGCTATTTGAAGTGAATATGAGTCTTTAAAAATGTGATGAAATTGAAATGAATATGAGTCTCTAAAATTTGAGGAAAACACGATGAAACTTAGCGTGAACATAAATCTTAAGAAAATAGGATGGAATCAGAGTGAACATAGATCTGAAGAAATAGGAGTGAACATAAATCTTAAGAAATTTGATGATTTTTGAGTGAATATAAGTCTTTAGTAAATGTGATGAAATTGAAATGAATATAAGTCTCTAGAAAATTTGTTAAAAACAGATGAAACTTGGCGTGAATATAAATCTTAAAAATCGATGCATTCAGAGTGAACATAGATATGTAGAAATTTGGGTGAACATAAACCTTAAGAAATTAGAAGAAATACAAGTGAACATAAACCATAAAATATGATGATATTTGAAGTGAATATAAGTCTTTAGAAAGTGTGATGAAATTTGAAATAAATATAAGTCTCTAGAAAATTTGAGGAAAACCTCATGAAACTTGGCGTGAACATAAATCTTAAGAAAATCTTGTGGAATCTCAAGTGAACATAGATCTGAAGAATTTTGAGTGAATACAAACCAGAAAATTACGAGAAGAATAGGTGAACATAAACCTTAAGAAATAAGATGATATTTGAGTGAATATAAGTCTTTAGAAATGTGATGAAATTTGAAATGAATAAAAGTCTAGAAAATTGGGAAACAGAAAGAGACTAGGCGTGAACATAAATCTTAAAAAAATGATGGAATCTAAAGTGAGCATGGATATGTAGAAATTAGAGTGAATATAAATCTTGAAATTATGAAGAAATCTGAGTGATCATAAATCTTGAAATCGGATGATATTTGAGGGAATATAAGTCTTGAAAATGTGATGAAATTTGAAATGAACATAAGTCTCTATGAAATTTGAGGAAAACATGATGAAATCGGCGTGAACATAAGTATATACGATGGAATAAAGTGAACATAGATCTGAAGAAATTTGAGTGAATATAAATCTTAAGAAATTTAGGCGAAATACAAAGTCAAGATTAATCTTAAGAAATATGATCATATTTGAAGTGAATATAAGTCTTTAGAAAATGTGATGAAATTTTCAATGAATATAAGTCTCTAGAAAATTTGAGGAAAACAGTGAAACTTGGCGTGAACATATATCTTAACAATATTTGATGGAATCGAGAGCGAACATAGATATGAAGAAATTTACGTGAATATAAATCTTGAGATATTAGAAGATATATGAGATTAATATAAATCTTAAGAAACGGTGAAATTTGAAGTGAATATAAGTCTTTAGAAAATCGTGAAATTTGAAAGAATATAAGTCTCTAGAAATTTGAGAAAAACAGATGAAACTTGGCGTGAACATAAATCTTAAGAATATCTGACGAGATATGAGTGACCATAAATATTGAGAAATATGATTATATTTGAAGTGAATATAAGTCTTTAGAAAATGTGTTGAAATTTGAAATAAGCATAAGTCTCGGAAAATTTGAGAATACGATGAAACTTGCGTGAACATAAATCTTAAAAATATGATGGAATCTAAAGTGAACATGATTGTAGAAATTAGAGTGAATATAAATCTTAAGAAATTATGAAGAATACGAGTGAACATAAATCTTAAAATCGATGATATTTGAAGTGAATATAAGTCCTAAGAAAATGTGATGAAACTTAAAATGAACATAGGTCTCTAGAAAATTTGAGGAAAAGGTGATGAAACTTGGTGAACATAAATTTTAAAAAATGATGGAATCTGGTGATCATAGATATGTCGAAATTAGAGTGAATATAAATCTTAAGAATTAAGAGAAATACGAGTGAACATAATCTTAAGAAATCGATGATATTTGAAGTGAATATAAGTCTTAAGAAAATGTGATGAAATTTGAAATGAACATAAGTCTCTGAAATTTGAGGAAAACATGATGAAATCGGCGTGAATATAAATCTTAAGAAAATCGGATGGATTGAGTGAACATAGAGATGTAGAAATTTTAAGAATATAAATCTTAAGAAATTGAAGAAATGCAGATGAACCTAAATCTTAAGAAAATCTGTGATAATTTAAGTGAATATAAGTCTTTAGAAAATGTGATGAATTTTGAAATGAACATAAGTCTCTAGAAAATTTGAGGTAAAGGCGGCCGAAACATGGCGTGAATATAAATCTTAAGAATATCGATGGAATATGAGTGAACATAGATCTTAAGAACTTTGAGTGAATGTAAATCTTAAGAAATTAGAAGAAATCTGAGTGAAAATAAATCTTAAGAAATATGATTATATTTGAAGTGAATAGAAGTGTTTAGAAAATGTGATGAAATTTTAAATGAATATAAGTCTCTAGAAAATTGAGGAAAACCTAATGAAACTTGACATGAATATATATCTTAAGAATATTTGATGGAATCGAAGTGAACATAGATATGAAGAAATTTGAAGTGAATATAAATCTTGGAAATTCTTATGATATCTGAAGTGAACATAAATCTTAAGAAACACAGTGATATTTGAAGTGAATATAAGTCTTTAGAAAATGTGATAAAATTTGAAATGAATATGTCTCTAGAAATTTGTGGAAAACACAGTGAAACTTGGCGTGAACATAAATCTTAAGAAAATCGATGATATTTGAAGTGAATATAAGTCTTTAGAAAATTTGATGAAATTTGAAATGAATATAAGTCTCTAGAAAATTTAAGGAAAATCGGATAAAACTTGGCGAGAACATAAATATTATGAAAATCGGATGGATTCGAAGTGAATATACATATGTAGAAATTTGAATTGAATATAAATCTTAAGAAATTAGAAGATATCAGGTGAACATAAATCTTTAGATACATGATATTTGAAGTGAATATAAGTCTTTAGAAAATGTTATGAATTTTGAATGAACATAAGTCTCTAGAAAATTTGAAAAACAGGAAGAAACTTTACATGAACATAAATCTTAAGAAAATCTTGAAATCTGAAGTGATCATAGATCCGAAGAAATTTGGAGTGAATATAAATCTTAAGAAATTACGAGAATATAAGGTGAACATAAATCTTAAGAAATGATTATATTTGAAATGAATATGTGTCTCTACAAAATATGATGAAATATGAAATGAAAATAAGTCTCTAGAAATTTTGAGGAAAACTTGATGAAACTTGGTGTACATATATCTTAAGAATATTTGATGGAATCAAGTAAACATAGATATGAGGAAATTTCAAGTGAATATAAATCTTTAGAAATTCGAAGATATCTGAGTGAACATAAATCTTAAGAAGCACATGATATTTGAGTGAATATAAGTCTTTAGAAAATTGATGAAATTTGAAATGAATATAAGTCTCTAGAATATTTGAGAAAATGGGATGAAACTTGACAAGAACATTAATCTTAAGAAAATAAATGGAATCAAGTGAACATAGATCTGAAGAAATTTGAAGTGAATTTAAATCTTAAGAATTAGAAGAAATATGAAGTGAACATAATTCTTAAGAAATCTAATGATATTTGAGTGAATAGAAGCCTTTAGAAAATTTGATGAAATTTGAAATGAACATAAGTCTCTAGAAAATATGAAACCACGATGAAACTTGGCGTGAACATAAATCTTAGGAATATCGATGGAATCTAAAGTGAACATATATCTTAAGAAATTTGAAGAATATAAATCTTAAGAAATTAGAAGAAATCTGAAGTGAACATAAATCTTGAAATATGATTATATTTGAAGTGAATATAAGTCTTTAGAAAATGTGATGAAATTTGAAATGAATATAAGTCTCTAGAAAATTTGGGAAAACCATGAAACTTGCGTGAACATATATCTTAAGAATATTCAATGGAATCAAGTGAACATAGATATGAAGAAATTTGAAGTGAATATAAATCTTGGAATTACGAATATCTGAGTGAACATAAATCTTAAGAAACATGATATTTGAAGTGAATATTAGTCTTTAGAAAATGTGATGAAATTTGAAATGAATATAAGTCTCTAGAAAATTTAGGAAAACGATGAAACGTGAAATATATCTTAAGAATATTTGATGGAATCGATGTGAACATAGATATGAAGAGTTTGTTTGAGTGAATATAAATCTTCAAAATTTTGAAGATATATGAGTGAACATAAGTCTTAAGAAACCTCATGATGTTTGAAGTGAATATAAGTCTTTAGAAAATTTTATGAATATTGAAATGAATATAAGTCTCTAGAAAATTTAAGGGAGGCGAGAAGAAACTTGGCGTGAACATAAATCTTAAGAAAATCGACGAATGCGGGTGACCATAGATCAGAAGAAAGTTTGAAGTGAATACAAATCTTGAAATTATGAAGAAATCAAGTGAACATAAATCTTAAATAAGATTATATTTGAAATCAATATAAGTCTTTAGAAAATGTGATGAAATTGAAATGAATATCAGTCTCTAGAAAATTTGAGAAAACTTGGTGAAACATGGCGTGAACATATATCTTAAGAATATTTGATAGAATCAAGTGAACATAGATATGAAGAAATTTGAAGTGAATATAAATTTTGAAATTACGAAGATATCGATGTGAACATAAATCTAAGAACCGATGATATTTGAGTGAATATAAGTCTTTAGAAAATGTGATGAAATTTGAAATGAATATAAGTCTATAGAATATTTGAGGAAAACGGGACGAAGTTGACATGGACATAAATCTTAAAAAAACGATGGAATCAGGTGAGCATGAGATCGAAGAATTTGAGTGAATATAAATCTTAAGAAATTGTGAAGAAATCTGAAGTGAACATAATTCTTAAGAAATCTAATGATATTTGAAGTGAATTTAAGCATTTAGAAAATTTGATGAAATTTGAAATAAACATAAGTCTCTAGAAAATTTAAGGAAAACACGATGAAACTTGGTGAAATAAATCTTATCAATATCGATGGAATCTAAAGTGAACTTAGATCTTAAGAATTTGAAGTGAATATAAATCTTAAGAAATTAGGAAGAAATCGAAGTGAACATAAATCTTAAAAATATGATTATATTTGAGTGAATATAAGTCTTTAGAAATGTGATGAAATTTGAAATGAATATAAGTCTCTAGAATATTTAAGGAAAACACGGTGAAACTTGGTGAATATATATCTTAAGAATATTTGATGGAATGCAAGTGAAAATGAATGTGAAGAAATTTGAGTGAATATAAATCTTGAGAATTCGAAGATATATGAAGTGAACATAAATCTTCTGAAACGATGATGTTTGAGTGAGTATAAGTCTTTAGAAAATGTTATGAATTTTGAGAATGAATATAAGTCTCTAGAAGATTTAAGGGAAAAGGAAGAAACTTGGCGTGAACATTAATCTTAATAAAATCGATGGAATCTGAGTGAACATAGATTAGAAGAATTTGGGGCATATAAATCTTAAAAATTACGTGTCTGAGTGAACATAATTCTTAAAAATCTAATGATATTTGAAGTGAATATAAGCCTTTAGAAAATTGATGATGTTTGAAATGAACATAAGTGTCTGGAAAATTTGAGGAAACCGATGAAACTTGAGTGAACATATATGTTAAGAATATTTGATGGAATCGAGTGAACATGATATGAAGAAATTTGAGTGAAAATAAATCTTGAGAAATCCAGAAGATATCTGAGTGAACATAAATCTTAAGAAACGATGATATTTGAAGTGAATATAAGTCTTTAGAAAATGTGATGAAATTTGAAATGAATATAAGTCTATAGAATATTTGAGGAAAACCGGACGAAACTTGACATGAACATAAATCTTAAGAAAATCGATGGAATAAGAGTGAGCGAAGATGTGAAGAAATTTGAAGTGAATAAATCTTAAGAATTGAAGAAATGAGTGAACATAATTCTTGAAATCTAATGATATTTGAAGTGAATTTAGGCATTGAGAAAATTTGATGAAATTTGAAATAAACATAAGTCTCTAGAAAATTTGAGAAAACACGATGAAACTTGGTGATAAATCTTAACAATATCGATGGAATCTAAAGAGAACATAGATCTAAAGAAATTTGAAATGAATATAAATCTTGAAATTACGAAGAAATACAAGTGAACATAAATCTTAAGAAATATGATTATATTTGAAGTGAATATAAGTCTTTAGAAAATGTGATGAAATTTGAAATGAATATAAGTCTCTAGAAAATTTGAGGAAAACACATGAAATTTGGTGAATATATATCTTAAGAATATTTGATGGAATCAAGTGAACATATGTATGAAAAATTTATTTGAAGTGAATATAAATCTTGAAATTTTGAAGATATATGATGTGAACATAAGTCTTAAGAAACGATGATATTTGAAGTGAATATAAGTCTTTAGAAAATTTTATTAATATTGAAATGAATATAATTCTCTAGAATTTAAGACCGGAAGAAACTTGACGTGAACATAAATCTTAAGAAAATCGTGGAATCTGAGTGACCATAGATCGAAGAAATTTGAAGTGAATATAAATCTTAAGAAATTACGAAGAAATCGAAGTGAACATAAATCTTAAGAAATAAGATTATATTTGAAATGAATATAAGTCTTTAGAAAATGTGATGAAATTTGAAATGAATATCAGTCTCTAGAAAATTTGAGGAAAACATGGTGAAACATGACGTGAACATATATATCTTAAGAATATTTGATGGAATCTGAAGTGAACATAGATATGAAAAATTTGAAGTGAATATAAATATTCATAAATTCTGAAGATATACGATGTGAACATAAATCTTAAGAAAACTGATG
This sequence comes from Vicia sativa, assembly GCA_021764765.1. Lineage (NCBI taxonomy): Eukaryota > Viridiplantae > Streptophyta > Magnoliopsida > Fabales > Fabaceae > Vicia > Vicia sativa. The sequence goes on from CM038794.1 coordinate 199,682,508, forward strand.
ATATTTGAAGTGAATATAAGTCTTTAGAAAATGTGATGAAATTTGAAATGAATATAAATCTATAGAATATTTGAGGAAAAGGATGAAACTTGACATGAACATAAATCTTAAGAAAATACGATGGAATCTGAAGTGAACGTAGATCTGAGGAAATTTGAAGTGAATATAAATCTTAAGAAATTATGAAGAAATACCAAGTGAACATAATTCTTAAGAAATCTAATGATATTTGAAGTGAATTTAAGCATTTAAAAATTTGATGAAATTTGAAATAAACATAAGTCTCTAGAAAATTTGAGGAAAACATGAAACTTGGCGTGAAATAAATCTTAACAATATCGATGGAATCTAAAGTGAACATAGATCTAAAGAAATTTGAAGTGAATATAAATCTTAAAAATTACGAAGAAATATGAAGTGAACATAAATCTTAAAAATATGATTATATTTGAAGTGAATATAAGTCTTTAGAAAATGTGATGAAATTTGAAATGAATATAAGTCTCTAGAAATTTGAGAAAACACAGTGAAACTTGGCGTAATATATATCTTAAGAATATTTGATGGAATAAGTGAACATAGATATGAAGAAATTTGAGTGAATATAAATCTTAGAAATTCTTAAGATATATGAGTGAACATAAATCTTAAGAAACTTGATGATATTTGAAGTGAGTATAAGTCTTTAGAAAATGTTATGAATTTTGAAATGAATATAAGTCTCTAGTTAATTTGAGGAAAAGGAAGAAACTTGGCGTGAACATTAATCTTAATAAAATACGATGGAATCGAAGTGAACATAGATTTGAAATTTGAGTGAATACAAATCTTAAGAATTCGAAGAAATCTGAGTGAACATAATTCTTAAGAAATCTAATGATATTTGAAGTGAATATAAGCCAGAAAATTTGATGATTTGAAATGAACATAAGTCTCTGGAAAATTTGAAGAAAACACGATGAAACTTGGCGTGAACATATATGTTAAGAATATTTGATGGAATCTGAAGTGAACATAGATATGAAGAAATTTGAAGTGAAAATAAATCTTCCGAAATTCTGAAGATATACAAAGTGAACATAAATCTTAAGAAACCTGATGATATTTGAAGTGACTATAAGTCTTTAGAAAATGTGATGAAATTTGAAATGAATATAAGTATCTAGAAAATTTGAGGAAAACCTGATTAAACTTGACGTGAACATATATCTTAAGAATATTTGATGGAATCTAATGTGAACATAGATATGAAGAAATTTGAATGAATATAAATCTTGACAAATTCGAGTTATCTGAAGTGAACATAAATGTTAAGAAATCTGATGATATTTGAAGTGAATATAAGTCTTTAGAAAATGTGATGAAATTTGAAATGAATATAAGTCTCTAGAAAATTTGAGGAAAACATGATGAAACTTGACGTGAACATAAATCTTAAGAAAACACGATGGAATCTAAAGTGAACATAGATCTGAAGAAATTTGAAGTGAATATTTATCTTAAGTTAGAAATATGAAGTCAAATAGCGACTCAACCATCTCGAGTCCAAAATACTCAAAATCAATACCAACTTGTAAAAGATCTTCTATCAAATCACAAAGCGAATCATCCAAAACAAAGGAACTTAAACTTGATTAACCCCTAAAGTCTTCTACAAGACACAAAATAAATCTTTCTGAGCATCCAAAATATCACCATCTAAGTTGCTTACTTAAGGCACTCTCTTCCAACAGTTCAAAATTCTATCTTTAGATTACTAGACATACACTGGTCTAACTTCACTACCAACAATGCAAAGCTTGGATGCTTCTCACGATTCCTTAACTTTATGAACCAAATAACACCCATGAAGGAAATAACTCTTACGACTACTCATGAAGTGCTGTCTGAACATCCAAAATCACACGACATCAATCACACTAATGACATCAACAAACACTCGCGGGACCATACACTATCTTGTAAAGCATTGTCTAAACATCTTCACCTATCACACTAACCCGTAGGCAGCGGACTACATCGATCTCACTAAACACTTAAACTTCACTAAGCGCTTCCTTAAATATCAAGCCTCGGAGTAGGCACAAATCATCAACATTCATATGGTTCACGACTCAGCGACACCGACTCAGACAACCTTTGCTCTTCGAGAACAACTTGGTGGCACTCCACGGTGACCCGCTCGAATAAACAAACTCGCTCAACTAATCCTCAGGTTGAATTTTCAACTCTAATTTAGAAGCAACCATCCCTCAAGAACACTTGAATCACAACTAATTCCAGGAACTAAATCCATCAAAACTTCACTTCTCCTTCTTGCGGTAACTCACTCATCTCCACAAAAAGGAAGAATCACAACAAAAGCTGAAGCTTGACAAAATCTTGTTTCTCACCAAAATCCAAATTAAGCCCACAACTCAAGTAACCATGCACCACCTTGTGCAAACACATCATTCATACACTATTAAGTTGGGGAACAAGTCTATCCCAACCAACACAATTCCGATTACTATCAACAAGTTAAGGATGATCGGTCCCTCAATTTGTCAATAGGCGTTAGACAATCATGATGGTGACATAAACCATCTCTACCAAACTCAACAGCGTCTTCAAACCTACTCTTCAAGTTACCAAGCGTAACATTGAGGCTCAACCCTAAGCCCATGGCGCCACCAAGTAAAACTTCTCCCCACTTGTTTCAAACTCATCTCTGCGGACAACAAATAGAAACAAGCAAGTACCGGTGTTTCACACACGTGTCACATACAAAGGTTAAACACACTAACACGGTCGACAGACGACTAACTGATACCACTAATGTAACACCCAATACCCAAGATTTTATAAGCAACAATCGAGTAAATTAAAATTTCATAAATTTAATACCGAGGCATCACACCTTCAAAAACAACTCACTTTAAGCAGTTTGATTTAAAGTATAAGTCTAAATATACATAGCATCATGGGAAGACATAAATTGATTCAAAAACATCGAACATCTTCTTTAATAAACTTCCTTAATAAATCATATTTTCATAAAGTATAATTCTATACAAAGGAAGAACAACAAAAGAATCAACAACAAGACAAGATAAATGTTTCCCCGAGTGCTACGTGTCGGAAGCGACACGACTCAACTAATTGACTATAAACTTCGTCTTCATAACACCTGCGTTACCAATATAAAGGTAGCAGTGAAACAAATAAAGGTGAGATAATCCAAAACATATAGTTGAGGCATGATAATATATATATATATATATATATATATATATATATATAGTTTTGGAATTATAAGGATATAAGTTAATAAGTGCATTCCAACATATCAAACCTCACTTACTTGATCGTCATTCTAATGTGTATAATCTACTATATAATCAATAACCTCATCACATGCCCATCAATCAACACATACCCTCCGTCACCAGATCGTCATGGGATGCATCACTAATTAACACGGCAGTCTTAAACAACAACATCAACCAACAACATTAAATAGTGCTAATAATATAAGCAACATAAACAAATCATCACAAATTGGATAAAGCCCATCTTCACTTGGCATAAAGCATCATCGCTTTTGGCATAAAGCCCATCATAAACGTGGCATAAGCCCATCATCACAAACATCATCACAAACATCATCACATCCTATTTGCATTAAGCACTTCATCAAGTTAAATCATCGTAAAACTCATCATTAGCCATCACATAAAACTCAATACCAAAAGACTCCAAAATAAACATAATGGACTCCATGGGACACGACTATGTTATGTGGTACCCATCGCTTTGTCCATAATTAGGGACACTTGGCATAAAGCCCGTCTTCGCTCGACATAAAATATATCTTAAACAGGCATAAAGCCATCATGGAAGCCCTCTTAGGCATGAAATGTGTGACTCAACAATAAAAGACACAACCAAAACATCATCATCGTCATCAGGTTGGCATAAAGCCCGTGCATAATTTGTCCAAAACAAGATAAATATATCATCGCGTTATGTTTGCGTTATGCAAGCGTCATATAATTCATCATCATCAAATCATCATTGCGTTCGGGTGGACGTTTATTAATAACATCAACATAATCATCACATCATCATGTACAAAGACATATAAGCTCATCGCATAATCAACAAGTATTCACTAACTAATCAGTGTCGTGAGACATTATGTTTAATCACCCCACCTCATTATCGATTCGGTTCACTAAATTCTACATCGGAAATATCAAACACCTATCGTCGTCATGAAAGCCATCCCTAATGGCATTACTCCTAATCGTCGACATCGTGATCGGATTGTCCATACGTGTCTTAAATCCTAAGCGAAATCAGGTTCAATTAAACCGTAATTAAGCCTATTTCGGTCACCTCGTAAAACTCGACTTCTAAACTAACCTCATCACTACGTTCTACACGTCCAACTTAGCTAGCGTCAATTTTGTTGAATTCGGACAACTTGCTCCGTCGTCGAATTACCGAATTAGGAAAATCGAACACAATCGGGTTCCAAAAATCTGAAAATCAGAATTTTGAAGGCTACGGAAGCATCAACGGGCCCCTGTGCATCAACACGACCCGTGTTGGCCATCGAGGCGTGCAAAAATCACCCAGGCGGTGAATCAACACGGCACCGTGTTGATCAACCTTACCCGTGTTGATTGGCACAAACAAAATTCCTATACAGAGGAAACACGGGTGTTAATCAACACGGCCCGTGTTGATGGACTGCGTGAACTTCATCTTTTGAGTTTTCTCATTCTTCTACCATGGTTTTCTTTCCCATTTCAATACTCTTAAATCTAAGCTAGCACCTAATACATCCACAAACCATACTCCTAATCAACTCTTCTAAACCATTCCAACAATCAACCAACAAAACCCTATAAATCAACTATCAATTTCACCCCCAAATCCAAAATATATCTATCAAAACCTAAAAATATGAGATAGAGAATCAAACCCCTTACCTCTAGTTTAGATGATCCATGATGATTCTACAAAGCTCAACCTCAAGCTTCCTCTCTTGCTCTCCTTCTTCTTCTTCCTCTTTCCAAAACCCTCTCTTCTTCTCTCTAAGACCAAGTTTGGTTTTATGTGAGGAAAGATGGAAAGAAAAGGAAGGAAATGGCTTTATAATTACTAGCTTCCAAGTTCCCATGTTTGGTTTTGGTAATTGAATGGAAGGAAAATGAGGAGAAATGGTTTATAAAGGTATTTCTACTAGTAAGCCAAGGGTGAAAAACCCAATTCTCACTAATTGCTCCCCACACCCCTATCCAATCTTATAATTTAACATACTAATAATATCCAATAATATTATTAATTCGATTAATTAAAATAATTCCGGGGGATTAAATATCGGATCCGAATAATATTTTCGGACGAACAACAGCGTCGTCGAATATATTATCAGATATATTGATTAATATAATTATTCTCATCGCAAAATAAATATCGATCGGTAATTCGAAAATATTAATATAATATAATATTAATAAAAATAGGGCGTTACACTTGAGGTAAGGGGTTTGATTCTCGAATCTCATATAGTTAGGGTTTGATAGTTATATTTTTGATTTGGAGAAAAATTGATAGGTTGATTTATGAGTTTGGTTGATTGTTGAAATGGCTTAGAAAGGTTGGATTAGGAGTATGGATTGGTAGTGTTTTATTTGCTAAGTTAGTAAGGATAAGTTGCTAGAATGAAGAAAACCATGAAACTATAAAACCATGAAGCGTAAACACGGAAAAATCTTTGCAGGAAATGGAAAATTGGAAGGAAGAGGAGGCTGAGGGCGCCTCGACAAGTGGGCGTCTGGCATGTGTCGCCTCCCCTCTAGGCACCCCTAGGGCGTCCGTCCCAAGTGCCAGGGAGTGTGCAACGGAAAATTGTCTGTTTTCTCTATTTTGCGTTTACGCATAATTTTTTGCATAATTTCGGTTTATACATTTCTTTTCATTTTTTCAATTCCATATACCACTAGTTAGTATTAATAAAATATAACTAGGACATAAGGTAGCCGACTAAATTTAGAACCCAATTATGTTCCGATTTTCTGATATCGATAATTTCGGCGACGGAGCAAGTTGCTCCGAATTCAACGAAAATTGACGTGCTAGCTAAGTTCGACGTGTAGAACGTAGTGGTGAGGTTAGTTTTAGAAATTACGAGTTTTTACGAAACAACCCGAAATAGGCCAAATTACGGTTAAATTGAATCGGATTGCGTTTTAGTAGATTTAAGGCACGTATGGACAATCCGATTGCGATGTTGACGATTATGATTAATGCCAGTTATTAGGAATGACTTTCACGACGATTATAGGTGTTTTGACTATGTTTCCGTGTTTGGAATTTAGTGAATGAATGATTGGTGTATTAAACATGATGTTTGGAGATGATGGGCATTGATGATATGCGATGCGATGATATGTTTTGTACATGATGATGTGATGTTGTGTTTCCGTGATGGTCGTTGGGCATGACGTTGATGAATTATAGGTGACGTTTGCGCAAATATGATCGCGATATATTGTGATGGATAAATTATTGCGATGTGGGCTGATGGCGATGATGGCGTTGTTTGTGGTCGTACATTGCATTGGCGGGCTTTTATGGCGGCAGCTTTTGCTGCGACGATGGGCTTTATGCCAAGTGTTCTAATTATGGACAAAGCAGCGGTACCACATGCATAACATATGTGTCTCATCATGTTTATGTTGATTTTTGGCGTTGGTTTTAATTGATTGACGATGTTGAATTGTGATGATATATGATCTTTGTTGGTGATGATCTTTATGATGAACATGAAATGAATATGACGATAATTTCATGATAACTAGGCGGTGAATATAAGCGATGAGTTTTGATGATTTAACTTGATGAAATGCTTAATGCAAATATGGCGTGATGTTTGTGATGATGGGCTTTTATGCCAAAGCGACGATGGGCTTTAGCCAATTTGTGATGATTTTATTTATGTTGCTTATGTTAGTAGCATTGTTTGATGTTGTTGTTTGATGTTGTTATTTATGATTGTCGTGTTGATTAGTGACGTATTAATTGTGATGATTTCGTGATGAACATTTATGTGATCTTTGTGACGATTTATGTCGATGAGGTTATGACGATAAAGTGTAGATTATACACATAGAATGACGATTAGGTGAGAGGTTTGGATATGTGTTGGGTGCATTATAATCTATACCCTTTATAATTCGAAACTATATATTTATTTTATCATGCCTTTAATTATATGTTTGGAGTATCTCACCCTTACTTATTTAGCGTTACATTTATCTTGTTAGCGTCGGATTATAAAGGCGGAGATTATAATTGCTATTAGTTGAGTCGATTAGTACGTTTCGTCTCGGGAATATTTATAATCGATCTTGTTGTTGTTCTTTTATTATTATTCCTTAGTGAATAAGAATCTTACTTTATGAAAACATGATTTGATGAGGAAGTTTAATAAAGAAGATGTTTTGATTTTTATGAATCAATTTATGATTTTCGACGATGCTATGTATCAAGATTTATACTTTAAAACAATGTTTAAAGTTATTTGATTTTGAAGGTGTGATGCCTCGTTATTGAATTATGAAAATTTAAATTACTACGATTTTGCATATTAAACCTTGGGTAATATTGAGGTGTTACATCGAGACGGATTACGAAGTGAACATAGATATGTAGAAATTTGAAGTTAATATAAATCTTAAGAAATTTAGAAGAAATATGGAATGAACATATATCTTAAGAAATATGATTATATTTGAAGTGAATATAAGTCTTTAGAAAATGTGATGAAATTTGAAATGAACATAAGTCTATAGAAAATTTGAGGATTCTGGGATGAAACTTGACGTGAAAATAAATCTTAAGAATATTTGGTGGAATCAAGTGAACATAGATCGAAAGAAATTTGAGTGAATATAAATCTTAAGAAATTACGAAGAAATCTGGATTGAACATAAATCTTAAGAAATATAATTATATTTGAAGTGAATATAAGTCTTTAGAAAATGTGATTAAATTTGAAATGAGTATAAGTCTCTAGAAAATTTGAGGAAAATTGGATGAAACTTGGCGTGAACATAAATCTTAAGAAAACACGATTGAATCAAGTGAACATAGATTTGATTAAACTTAAAGTGAATATAAATCTTAAGAAATTAGAAGAAATCTGAAGTGAACATAAATCTTAAAATCGATGATATTTGAAATGAATATAAGTCTTTAGAAAATGTGATGAAATTTGATTTGAATATAAGTCTTTAGAAAATGTGATGAAATTTGATTTGAATATAAGTCTCTAGAATATTTGAGAAAACACGAGAAACTTGCGTGAACATAAATCTTAAGAAAATAAGATGGATTACGAAGTGAACATAGATATGTAGAAATTTGAAGTTAATAAAATTATAAGAACTTTAGAAGAAATCTGATGAACATAAATCTTAAGAAATATAAATATATTTGAAGAAAATATAAGTCTTTAGTAAATGTGATGGCATTTGAAATATATATAAGTCTCTAGAAATTTGAGGAAAAGGATGAAACTTGGCGTGAACATAAATCTTAAGAATATTTGGTTGAATCAGTGAACATAAATCGAAGAAATTTGAGTGAATATAAATCTTAAGAAATTAGAAGAAATATGAAGTGAACATAAGTCTTAAGAAATCGATGATATTTGAAGTGAATATTAGTCTTTAGAAAATGTGATGAATTTGATTTGAATATATGTTTCTAGAATATTTGAGGAAAAGGATGAAACTTGCGTGAAAATATATCTTAAGAAAATCAATTTGATTCTAAAGTGAACATAGATATGTAAAAATTGAAGTGCATATAAATCTTATGATTTTTTTAAAATCGGTGAACATTGATCTTAAGAAATATGATTATATTTGAAGTGAATATAAGTCTTTAGAAAATGTGATGAAATTTTAAATGAATATAAGTCTCTAGAAAATTTGAGGAAAAGCAGATGAAATTTGCGTGAACATAAATCTTAAGAATATTTGGTGGTATTTGAGTGAACATAGATCTGAAGAAATTTGAAGTGACTATAAATTTTAAGAAATTAGAGAAATATGAAGTCAACATAAATCTTAGGAAATCGAAGATATTTGAAGTGACTATAAGTCTTTAGAAAATGTGATGAAATTTGATTTAAATATAAGTCTCTATAAAATTTGAAATAAACAGATGAAACTTGGCGTGAACATAAATCTTAAGAAAACAGGATGGATTATGAAGTGAATATATATATGTAGAAAGTTGAAGTGAATATAAATATTAAGAAATTTTGAAGAAATACTGAGTGAACATAAATCTTAAGAAAAATGATTATATTTGAAGTGAATATAACTCTTTAGAAAATGTGATGAAATTTGAAATGAATATAAGTCTCTATAAAATATGAGGAAAACCTGATGAAACATGACGCGAACATAAATCTTAAGAAAATAGGATGGAATCTGAAGTGAACATAGATCTGAAGAAATTTGAAGTGAATATATGTCTTAAGAAATTCTGAAAAAATGCGAAGTGAATATAAATCTTAAGAAATATGATGATATTTGATGTGAATATAAGTCTTTAGAAAATGTGATGAAATTTGAAATGAACATAAGTCTATAGAAAATTTGAGGATTAGGATGAAACTTGAACATAAATCTTAAGATTATTTGGTGGAATCTGAAGTGAACATAGATCTGAAGAAATTTGAAGTGAATATATATCTTAAGAAATTCTGAAGAAATACGGATTGAACATAAATCTTAAGAAATATGATTATATTTGAAGTGAATATAAGTCTTTAGAAAATGTGACTAAATTTGAAATGAGTATAAGTCTCTAGAAAATTTGAGGAAAATTAGATGAAACTTGCGTGAACATAAATCTTAAGAAAACACTATTGAATCTGAAGTGAACATAGATTTGATTAAACTTGAAGTGAATATAAATCTTAAGAAATTCTGAAGAAATACGAAGTGAACATAAATCTTAAGAAATCTGATGATATTTGAAGTGAATATAAGTCTGAAGAAAATGTGATGAAATTTGATTTGAATATAAGTCTCTAGAATATTTGAGGAAAACACAGAAACTTGGCGTGAACATAAATCTTAAGAAAATAAAATGGATTCTGAAGTGAACATAAATATGTAGAAACTTGAAGTTAATAAAATTATAAGAACTTTAGAAGAAATACGCAGTGAACATAAATCTTAAGAAATATAATTATATTTGAAGTGAATATAAGTCTTTAGAAAATGTGATTAAATTTGAAATGAGTATTGTTAGTGTTTTAAGTTGGCATTAATTTTGGTAAAACTAGGATTTAGCAATGTCATGATAGATGTTATGACATTCAGAGATTGAAGATAAATCCTACACTAAGGATGTTAAAAACATTTCAGGCGGAAGCTAAAGGCATCTTTGAAAAGAGTCGATGTCATAGCGGATGTTATGACATTGGTGTGACATACATGCAGTCTGTTTATTCTGAGATTTTTGGAAGTTTGTTGAGTGCTAAATATTGTTTTTGTTATTAGAAAGCATGCTCACGTGGCTGCTAGGTTAATCTTAATTAAACCTAAATTGGTTGTTGAAAAGACCATGTTTTTAGGATTAAATTAAGTGAACCTAGCTATCTTTATGGAAGCCAAAGCGAGTTTAGGATGCTTCTATAAAGGGAATTCAACCCTACTGTCTTTGCCCTTTGAATGTATTGAAGAGATAGCGACTTGTGTTTTGTGTCTTCATTAGGATTAGTGTGATTGATATTGTGTAATTCTAGTTTCTCTTGTGAGCCAAGCAACTATCAATTGATAAGTGCATTGGACTGGGATTTCTTTGGTGGTTTATCACTCAAAGCTTTAAAACAGTGTTTGTCTCTTGATTGAAGCTTTGAAGCAAGATCAAGATATTTTATTGAAGTGTGTCTTCACAATTCATTAGTCAATAGGTTGATATCCTTTGTTGTGATTGAGGGAGTGGTAGGTACTCAGGATCTAAGTAGGACTTAGGTTGAAGTTGCATTGGGTAGGTTTTAAGTGAAGGAGATAAGCGGTGGTTTATTCACGAATTAATTCTACTAATAGTGAATTTCCTCCTAGCTTGGTAGCCCCAGATGTAGGTTTGTTGAACCAAGCTGGGTGAACAATTTATTGTGTTCTTTCGCTACATTTCTTGTGAAGTGTTAACATAGTGTCGGAATCTTGTGTCATAACATTCTGTGACATCATGTATCTGCGCGATATTTCAATTGGCATCGGCGGGCACCACACTGTTATTTCGGAGTGAGATCTAGGGATAATAGTTTACGGCATAATGGATAAAGAAGGAGGATTTGGAGGAAGACCACCTATTCGGATGGGTCTAATTATGATTCTTGGAAGCCTCGTATGGTTGCCTTCTTAAGATCGGTGGACATTAAAGCTTGGAGAGCTGCGACAAGGATGGAAACATCCCACCAAGTTTGAGAAAGATGAGACTACGTCTTGAAACACGAGGAGGAATGGAGCAAGAGGAAGAAGAGCTAGCTCTAGGGAACTCTAAAGCATTGAATGCTACATTCAATGGTATTGACAGGAACATCTTGATTGGTTCATCAATGTGAAATGGCCAAGGATGTTTGGGACACTCTTAGAACTACTCATGAGGGGACATCCAAGGTGAAGATTGTTAGTGTTTTAAGTTGGCATCAATTTTGGTAAAACTAGGCTTTAGAAATGTCTTGATAGATGTCATGACATTCAGAGATTGAAGATAAATCCTCTTGGACAAGGATGGTAAAAGTATAGCTCGAGGCGGGAAGCTAAAATGTCGGAAATGCGAAAAGCGAGCGATGTCATGCGAGATGTTATGACATTCGATGTGAATACGATTACTGAATCGGTTTTCTGAGATTTTTCGGGAAGTTTGTTGAGCATTTTATTTATGTTTTATTTATTAGAAAGCATGCTCACGTGGCTGCTAGGTTAATCTTAATTAAACCTAAATTGGTTGTTTAACAAACCATGTTTTTAGGAAAATTAAGTAAACCCTAGCTATCTTTATGGAAGCCCAAAGCGAAGATTAGGGACTTCTTCTATATAAAAATTCAACTCTCTGTACGCCTCTGGATTCCATTGAAGACATTGAAGGCTTTTGTTTGTGTCTTGTTAAAGGTTTTAACAGTTGGTCTTTGTAATTCTAGTTTCTCTTGTGAGCCAAGCAACTATCAATTGATAAGTGCATTGGACTAGGATTTATTATAAGGGTAGTTTATCACTCAAAGCTTTAAAGCACAGTGTTTGTCTCTTGATTAAAGCTTTGAAGCAAGATCAAGATATTTTATTGAGTGTGTCTTCACAATTCAATTAGTCAATAGGTTGATATCAACTGCGGTGATTGAGGGGGTGGTAGGAACTCGGATCTAAGTAGGACTTAGGTTGAAGTGTCATTGGGTAGGGATTAAGTGAGGAGTTGTAGCGGGTGAGTTTAACTCAGAATTGATACTACTAATAGTGAATTTCCTCCGGCTTGGTAGCCTCAGGGCGTAGGTTTGTTAGAACCGAGGCGGGTGAACAACTTATTGTGTTATTCTTGCTTTCTATATTTCTTGTTTGAATTGTCAAAGCGATGTAGAATCTTGTGTCCTAACATTCTGTGACATTAAGTATCTGCTGCCAGGAATTTCATTTGGCATCAGAGCAGGCACCCTGCTTGTTATTTCTTGGTGAGATCTAGGGATAATAGTTTCTGGCGTAATGGATAAAGAAGGAGGATTTGGAGGAAGACCACCTATTCGGATGGGTCTAATTATGATTCTTTGAAGCCTCGTGTGGTTGCCTTCTTAAGATCGGTGGATATCAAGGCTTGGAGAGCTGGCGATAAAGGATGGAAACATCCACCAAGGTTGAGAAAGATGGGACTCTTGTCTTGAAACACGAGGAGGAATGGAGCAAAGAGGAAGAAGAGTTAGCTCTAGGAAACTCTAAGGCATTGAATGCTACGTTCAATGGCATTGATGACATATTGAGGCCGGTCCATCAATGTGGTGGCCAAGGATGTTTGGGACACTCTCAGAACTACTCATGAGGGACATCAAGGTGAAAATGTCAAGACTACGGATGCTCACTACCGATTTGAGAATTTGAAGATGAAGGAAGATGAGACCATTCATGAATTTCACATGAATATTGGTGCCAATGCCTCGGGAGCACTTGGTGAAAAGATGTCGGAGGAGAATTGGTGAGGAAGATTCTCGGATCACACTAAAGATTTGCAATGAAAGTAAGCAATAGAAGAGGCAGGGACATCGGCACTGAAGTTGAAGAACTTATTGGATCCTTATGACTTTTGAGATGGGAATCGGTGAAATTGACGGGAAGAATAAAGCATAGCTCTTGTATCAAATTACGAAGAAGGATGCAAGGTAGAAGATGAGGAGAGATATCACGAATCTATAGCTATGCTTGGAAGGCAGTTCAACAAGCTTATCAAGAGGATTGATCCAAAGTCAAGGTCAAATGTCAAGGACATTGCATCGACATCAGCGAGATCATATGACTCAGCGAAGATCCAAGTTAGAAGACAAAGGAAGTCAAAGCGAGAGGGTCAATGTCATGAATGTGAAGGATATGGACATAGTAGATGAATGTCCCACCTTTCTTAAGAAACAAAAGAAAGGAATGGGCATCACTTGTGCGATGGTGATTCGGGAAGTGAATCACGAAGAAGGTTCCAAACTTGTCCTTGCACTCAGGAGTGTACAATTACGATATGGATTCTAGTGATGAGGAAGTAACCTTTGAAGAGCTTCTTTGAGACCTACGAGGCGTGTGTGAAAAATGGTGAAGTGTGTCGTGAGAATGAGGAGCAGAAAGGCGATTGAGAAGTTGGGCGAGAATGTGAAGCTAGAGGTGAGAAAAGGAAACACGACCACTATAAACTCCTCAGCGATGATATTGTCATGTTGAACTCCAACTTGATCGGATGTCTAAATCATCAAAATGTTGACATCTGATCTTGAAAAGTTGGATGAAATTCTTGACTTGGACAAAATGTAGGAAATAAGCATGGTTTAGGATATGTGGTGAAAAGAAACATTGGTGACATCAAGAAGAAGAGGCATGGGAAAACAATGTCAAAGCAATTTGTTACAACACAAAGCAGGATATGTGTGCGGAGCAGGGGTATGTGGTGCAAAAGTTTCCTAATAAGGAGAGGAACAAACACAGGAAGTCAAAAAGAAGATGTCATACCACAAAGCAGGAAATAGGTGCAGCTCGGGATATGTGAAGGCTAAGAAATTTGTTGATCACAAAAGGAAAAACAGACCTAATGAACCAATGTCAAAGCGAGATGTCACAACATTGGGTTCAACATCAAAATCATAGAAACACAGACCAAAAGTTTCAAAGATGGAGATGTTATTATTGTGGAAGGTTTGGTCACATAAAGTCCACCTTTATAGGCTACATGGGTATCTAATCAAGTTCCATATGTGAGCCTAAGTCCAACAAGGCATCATATACTCACGGATGGAAGAAGAAGACTACAACTCGTGTACGGACTTCTCTTAAAGTATCTTCCAAAGATTGGTATTTTGAGTGGATGTTCCAAGCATATATTTGGAGGAAATCTTCTCAATGATGTTAAGTCTCATTCTACCATCTTTGTTACCTTTGGAGATGGAGCTAAAGGAGAAATCAAAGGTGTTGGAAACTCAAATTGTGCGGGTTCCAAACACGAATGATCTTCTTGGTAAAAGGTTTGTTGCAAATCTCATTAGCATAAGTCAGCTATGTGATATGATTCATTGTCAACTTCACTAAGATGAATGTCTTGTGATCAATGATGAACAAGCGGTGATTATGAGAGGAGTCGGATCAAGGACAATGCTACTTGTGGGAATCGAGAACCCACTCTCGCCATGTGGGCTCTGGAGACAAAGATGAAGAGAGTGAAGTTGGGGCAACAAGAAGCGATCGGTCACACCTCGGAGGAATGAAAGGATCAGTTCCATAGAGTCAGAAGATTACCAAAATTCACATGGGAAAAGGGAAAATCGTGGTAATTGTCGGCTGGACAGAAATCGAATGTCACACTCAATGTCGGACATTTGATCACTCTGAAGTACTAAAGCAAAGCACTAGGTTACGGCATGAAAGGTTGACCAAGTGTCTTCTTGTGAAATGTTGCAGGAGAAAAGTATTGGATGAAATCCTCATTGTCAGAGGAGGAAATAGCATGGTGGCTTCAATCCATGGTAATCACTTGGTATCTGAAGAAGTCTCAATGATGGATGACTCAACACTTCTTTCATAGAACAAGTGTGCAAGAATTGTGTCAAGCTTGGAATGAAGGATGGCGATCACACTAGGACTATTACCCTTCCACTTTTGAAGGTGCCCAAAGAACAAGTGGAAAAGGATTGATCAAAGCTTGTGTAAAAGGATTTACATTGGATGTGTCCCTTGAGAAGCAATCTTATTTCTTGGATCGCAAGAAACAAAGCGTGTGTTCTATACAATCTTTGAATGAACACATAGCGGTGACGACAATTGCTATAAGATGATCTGGATGAAGCGGAATCTTGATTGAGTACAATGTCATACGAGGATGTCATGACATTGAGCTGTGACATTACATCTGAGGCCGATCAATTTAAGACCTTAAGGACAAATTGGGTATTGTCAATATGAGGAATTGTAGCAATTAAGCGGGGTAGTAACAAGGGATGAAAGGGATTGTTTATTACTTATAAGTGGGCCATTTAGGTATTTTCATCCTCATTTTAAAAAGTCCAAGAATAGGAAGAGACATCCATATATAAGAGTTTCTCCATTTGAAAGTAGCATCCCTTCTTCTTCTAAAAACTACAGAATCCTTGCCAATTCGCTCTCCTCCATGACCATCGTGAAAATGTCTTCATCCTCCTCATCATCTCAACAATCAGGATCTTCATCTCCTTCCATGAATGAAGATAGGTCAAAGACTGAGGCCATGCAAGCTGAAGCATTGACAGTTACTCCACTGCGCACTATGGCAACTGACCCAGAAAGAGTCAAGAAGCTACGCACAAGCAATGCAAGAAGACCTGAGCATCCCTTACAGTAAGACTTCTATTCCATCATCCTCCTCTCCACAGGACTAGGTCGGTGCATGTGGCCATAGCTAGGATAGTGTCGATATCCTAAGCGGAATAAATTTGTACAGGATCTCGGTTCCCCTAAATCATAAGTCTTGACAGCTTGGCGGTTGATCGAATGTCAATGAGAATGTCAAGACATCGGGATGATGTGACTCTCATGTCAAAGTTGATGTTAATCCTTTTGCCTCGGTTCACGAAAGGTGTCAAGATGATAATGGAATCTCCTGCGATAATGTGAATGAGATCACGATGAGATTCTTGAAAAATCTCGATCATTGTACCCACGATAACTCTCTGCATCTCTGCGATAACATATCGATAGCATTCTTGAAGATACTCACGAGAGGAACACCAATCGAATATGGTTTCTCATATCATCGGTCTAGATGAGGTGTTAAATAATGACCTCATAGCCAAGGTTAATCAAGCATTGCTAGAAGGGTAATGAGCAGGAAGGGAAGAAAAGTCTTTGCTCAAAGCTCATTCATGAGAAGAAAGGCTGAAGTTGGTTGCAAGACTCTAGGGGAGGAAGGTGTGGAAAAATCTGGAAAAAGCAACAATTGGAACTTCAAGGGAAGGGTAAAGTAAGGAATGGTGATTCTCCTAAAGCAAAGAGCACCTCAATTGTGAGGAAAAGAAAAGCACAGAGCCCTCGGATCGGGATGACTCGACTTTGATGTTATAGAGAATGTTTGTGACATCCAGTCAAAGAAGGTTGTCTCTTGGGAAAATTCCCAGTTCTGAAGTACCAATTGACAACATTCCTTTCACCACCACGAAAATGCTAATAGGTGGAAATATGTGAGCTTGAAAAGAATAGCACTTGAAAGGGAGCGCACAAGATGCCCTTGAATGCAAAGGGTGATTGACCGATCAAGGAAGCTGGGTTGATGAGAAGCTGTGGTGAAGTTCTCCAAGCTGTTGAGGTCTCAGTGAAGGAGTTTATTGTGAACTGTCACATGGTTGTCTGATGGAAGATCGTGATTTTAAGACTGTGTTTGTCGAGGAGGAAAAGTGAAGTTCTCCTCAGTATAATCAACAAGTACTTAGGGAGATCGAGATGAGGCTCAACTGAGCTTGAAGAAGCCGACAATCAAGTATGTCGGTCAATCCATAGCAGGTAAAACATTGGCCATTGAAGGGAAGCTTCGCTAGCAAATTAAGTGTCAAATTTGCTATTCTTCACAAGATTGGTGCATCCAACTGGTTCCCACGAATCACAAGTCAACCATCTCCATTGGTGCAGGAAGGTTCATCTTTCTTTGTTGGAACAAAAGCAAAGTTTGACTATGGGCTACATTTTGATCGATTCTTAAACATCTTGTGATTATGCTATAAAAGACCAATAGCATTTCCCTCCCTCTTGTGTGGTATTATAATGATCAATACCACGATATCTTGGTTGATGAGATTCGGTATGTAAAGAGCTCCTGCTCTTGGCTTCCACTACAAGCTATTTCAAGGAAGCATGTTCACATTGTCATGACATCTTGAGACATCTAATGTCAAAGCCAATTCTCGGAAAGAGATGTCATAGGCGTGCTAAAGGAGACATGAGAACTTGAAGCAAGGAAGCGAGACCCTTGAGCCTGATCTCCACCCTTGAAAAGAAAAGACTCGGAAGTTGAGGAAGAAAGGCAATGGTGACACCCTGCGACAATATGGAAGAAGAAGGAGGTGATCAAGTAACGTCAAAGAAGGCTCTGAGGATGTGTCTTTTCACAGTGCCTCCTCAGGAGAAGAGAGCACCTGAGCTGCTGCTGGCCCTTTATGTTCCCTGATTGTTTTGTTCTCTGTCAACTTTTTCCTGTTCTGTTTTTTTTTTCAATTTTGTTTGGATGACTATTTTTTTTGTTGACAAATTTGTAAGGCCTTGACAGAGACGTACCCCTAACAATATTGGTACTTTCTTTAATTTTTATGCTTGCATGCTTGAGGCAATTGTATGGTTTCCTTTGGCCCTTTATGGCTAAAAAGGGGGAGAAGAAATACTGTGGGAAGTATTAATGTTTGGGAAACTGTATGGGGGGGAGTTGTATGGCCTGTTTGTTTAAACAATTATGTGGGCAATTGTATATGGGAAATTGTGGGAATGTTGGGACTTTTGTATGGGTAGAATTTATCTTCTCTTAGTTCTAGTCACTTGAAGCTTAGGAAAGCTTAGGAAATCTTAGAACTAGGTTGTTAGTCTTCTGCTGCATTTGTACTCTGATAGGTCAAGTAGTTTTAGCCAAAAATGTGCCAAAGGGGGAGTTTGTTAGTGTTTTAAGTTGGCATCAATTTTGGTAAAACTAGGCTTTAGAAATGTCTTGATAGATGTCATGACATTCAGAGATTGAAGATAAATCCTCTTTGGACAAGGATGGTAAAAGTACATTCAGGCTGGAAGCTAAAGCGTCTTGGAATTATGAAGTCGATGTCATGAGATGTTATGACATTCGATGTGACGATACATCGCGAATCGGTTTTCTGAGATTTTCGGGAAGTTTGTTGAGCATTTTATTTATGTTTTACTGTTATTAAGCATGCTCACGTGGCTGCTAGGTTAATCTTAATTAAACCTAAATTGGTTGTTTAACAAACCATGTTTTTAGGAGAGAATTAAGTAAACCCTAGCTATCTTTATAGGCCAAAGCGAAGATTCGGGGACGCTTCTATATAAAGAATTCAACCCTTACTCTACAGCCACGCCTCTGGATTCCATTGAAGACATTGAAGGCTTTTGTTTGTGTACTGTTAAAGGTTTTAATAGTTGGTCTTTGTAATTCTAGTTTCTCTTGTGAGCCAAGCAACTATCAATTGATAAGTGCATTGGACTAGGATTTATTGTAAGGGTAGTTTATCACTCAAAGCTTTAAAGCACGAGTGTTTGTCTCTTGATTAAAGCTTTGAAGCAAGATCAAGATATTTTATTGAAGTGTGTCTTCACAATTCAATTAGTCAATAGGTTGATATCACTGCGGTGATTGAGGGGGAGTGAGTAGGAACTCAGATCTAAGTAGGACTTAGGTTGAAGTGTCATTGGGTAGGGATTAAGTGAGGAGTTGTAAACGGGTGAGTTTAACTCTGAATTGATACTACTAATAGTGAATTTCCTCCACGGCTTGGTAGCCTCAGGACGTGGGTTTGTTAGAACCGAGGCGGGTGAACAACTTATTGTGTTATTCTTGCTTTCTATATTCTTTGTTTGAATTGTCAAAGCAGTGTCAGATACTGTGTCATAACATTCTCTGTGACATTAAGTATCTGCTGCCAGGAATTTCAAAGATGTCAAGACTTCAGATGCTCACTACCAAATTTGAGAATTTGAAGATGAAGGAAGATGAGAATATTCATGAATTTCACATGAATATCTTGGAAATTGCCAATGCCTCGGGAGCACTTGGTGAAAAGATGTCGGAAGAGAAGGCGGTGAGAAAGATTCTCGAGATCCTTGCCTAAGAGATTTGCAATGAAAGTCACTGCAATAGGGGAGGCTCAAGACATCAACACCTTGAAGGTTGAAGAACTTATTGGATCTCTTATGACTTTTGAGATGGGAATCAGTGAACCTGTTGACAGGAAAAACAAGAGCATAACACTTGTATCCAATACTGAAGAGGGATGCAAGGTGGAAGATGAAGAGAGATATCGAAGCTATAGCCATGGTTGGAAGGCAGTTCAACAAACGATCGGGAGGATTGATCCAAAGTCAAGGTCAAATGTCAAGGACATTCCATCGACATTGGCGGATCTTATGACTCAATGAGAAGATCCAAGTCGGAGAAAAAGTCAAGGTAGTAAAATCCAATGTCATGAATGTGAAGGATTTGGACATATTAGGTGAATGTCCCACCTTTCTAAAGAAACAAAAGAAAGGAATGGTTGTCACTTGGTGCGATGGTGATTCGGAAGTGAATCGAGGAAGAAGGTGCCAAACTTGTCCTTGCTCTCTCGGGTGTACAACTCATATGGATTCTAGTGATGAGGAAGTGACATTTGAAGAGCTTCTTTGAAAACTACGAGGAAGTGTATAAAAATGGAGAAGCATGTCGACAAAATGAGGAGCAGAAAAAGGCGATTGAGAAGTTGGAAGGCGAGAATGTGAAGTTGGAGGTGAGAAGAGGAAAACACTACTATAAATCACCTCAATAGTGATATTGTATCTTGAATTCCAAACTTGATCGGATGTCTAAATCATCAAAATGTTGACATCTGAGTCTTGATAAGTTGGAAGAAATTCTTGACTTGGACAAAATGCGGAAATAAGCATGGTCTAGGATATGTGGTGAAAAGCAACAGTTGGTGACATTAAGAAGAAGAGACATAGGAAAACAATGTCAAAGCGGTGTCACTGACCAAAGCGAAATAATGTCGGCTCGGGGCATGTGTTGCAAAGATTGCAAATAGCGGGAATGGAACAAACACAGGAAGTCAATGACAAAGAAGATGTCATACCACAAGTCGGGGAATAGGTGCGCCTCGGGGTATATGGAGACTAAGAAGTTTGTCTTTAACAAAGGAAGAGACCTAATAGACCAATGTCAAAGCAGATGTCACAACATTGGGAGCAACATCAAAATCATAGAAACATGAACAAGCAGTTTCAAAGATGGAGATGCCATTATTGTGGAAGGTTTGGTCACATAAAATCTTTCACTCTGAGACTTCATGGATATCCTAATCAAGGGTCTTATGTGAGCCTAAAACCAGGGTATCATACTCTCAAGATGGAAGAAGAAGGCATTGCTCTGTAGCTAACACTTCTCTTAGTGTCTACCAAGAAAGGTTGGTACTTTGATAGTGGGTGTTCCAAGCATGGTGGAGCAGGAATCTTCTCAATGATGTTAAGCATCATTCTACCGACTTTGTTACTTTTGGAGATGGAGCTAAAGGAGAAATCAAAGGTGTTGGAAACTCAAATTGGTGGAGTTCCAAATCTAAATGAGTCTTTGCTAGTAAAGGTCGAATGCAAATCTCATTAGCATAAGTCGGCTATGTGATATGGGATTCACGGTCAACTTCACTAAGGTTGAAAGTCTTGTAATCAACGATGAGGTGAGTGATTATGAGAGGTCGATCAAGGACAAGCTGCTACATGTGGGATCGAGAACACCACTCACGTGTACATGTGTTCTACGGTCAAAGATGAAGAGGAAGTAAAGTTGTGGCAGCAAGAATCGGTCATCCACACCTCGGAGGAATGAAAAGGATCGGTTCCATAGAGGAGTTAGAAGGATACCAAGATCTCTCATAGTCAAGGGAGGATCATGGTAGCATAAGGCGGGAAATCAGAATGTCACACTCATTGTCTGGACATCTGACCACTTTTAAAGTACTAAAGCAAAGTACTAGGATCTGGCATGAAAGGATAACCCAGCATCTTACTATCAAAGGATACAGGAGAGGAGTCTTGGATGAAACCCTTTTTGTCAGAGGAGAAAAGATCATGGTGGCATCCATCTATGATAATGACATAGTATCTAAAGGAATGTCAGACACAGTGATGGAAGGCACTACACTTCTTCCACAAAGCAAGTATGCAAGGAATTGTGTCAAGAAACTTGGACTGAATAATGGCAGCCACACTAGGACTCCTGCTCCTACACATTTGAAGTTGTCCAAGAAAACAAGGTTTGGTCAAAGCTTGTGTAAAGGCTCTCTTGATGGATGTTTCTTATTAAGAAACAATCTTGCTTCTTGGATCGTGAAGCAAAATTGTGTGTTCTATACAATGTTGAGAATGAATACGTAGCGGTGGTAAAATTGTTCTCGGATGATCTGGATGAAGCGGATCTTGACGACCACAATGTCATCGAGGATGTCATGACATTGTCTTTATGTTATTACTAAAGCTCTTGAGGCTAGTCGGTTTGAAATGTCAAGGGCAAGTTGGGTGCTTGTCAATATGTGGAGTTGTGCAATTAACGGGCCTACAACAAGGGATGAAGGGTGTTTATTTCAACTTTATTTTAGAGGTTATTTAGGTATTTCCTTCCTTATTTTAAAAAGTCCAAGAATAGGAAGAGACATCCCATATAATAGTTTCTTCTTTTGAAAGTAGTACCATCCTTTCTCCTCTCAAAAGAAACTTTAAAACCCTTTCTTTGTTTTACTTTCATCCTCTCAACAACCATCGTGAAAAATGTCTTCATCATCCTCATCATCTCAAGAATCGGGATCTCATCTCTCCCATGGTGAAGTTAGAGCAAACAATGAAGCCATGCAATTGAAAAGCTCGGGGTTACACCATTGCGTGCAATAGCTACTTGACCGGAAAGGTCAAGAAATTGCGCACAAGGAATGCAAGAAGAACTCAAGCATCTCCCATGGGTAAGACTTCATGCCATCCTCTTACGTTCCCTCGAGAAATGGTAAACACGAGAGTCTAGGGGCATGCATATAGCCATTGCTAGATTGGTAACCAGGATCCTCAATGAAGACCAATCTATTCATGGGGTTTCAATTCACCTAAACTGTCAGTCTGCTAGCCCTAGTTTAGCAGTTGATCCGGATGTCACTGAGAATGTCAAGACATTTGGTGATCATGATACTTCCCCTGCCAAGAATAATGAAGACCTTTCTGTTAAAGAGTCTGAAGCAGGTGTTGATGATGCTTGTAATAAAATCTCTGCTGATAAGGAAGATGAGATATCTGACAGTATTCTTGAGGAGTCCCCAGCAAAATGTTGCTCTGATAAAGCCTCTGCTGACTATATTTTTGATAGTATTCTTGAAGAATCACCAGCAAAGTGTGCCTCTGGTAAAGTCCCTGATGACTACATTCCTGACAGCATTTTGGAAGAGTCACCAGTTCAAGAATCTAATCATTCAACTGAACCTCCAGTCATTGATTTAGATGAGATGTTCTCAGACAATGATCTTATTGCCAATGTCAATCAAGCATTGCAAAAGAATGATGAAAGGAAGGCTGGCAATCTCACAGCCACATCAAAGAAAGGGTGTGGAAGATGTGCATAAGGTGAAAAGTATCCCAAATGGAACCTCTCAGGAAATGTAGAGTAAAAGCTTGGTGACTCTAGACCAAAGAGAACACCTATTGTGAAAAAGGAAGGAACACAACACGTGAGTCGATCATGACTCGAGTTTGATGTTGAGGAGAATGTCACGACATACATTCAAGAAAGAAGCCAACTCTTGGAAAACTCCCAAGGTGCAGAGTGGCAATTGATAACATCTCATTCCATCATCACGAAGTCTTGGACGATGGAGTATGTTTCAAAAGAGGTTGCACTAGAAGAGAGTTGAACAAGAGTGCTTTAGGTGCAAGGAGATTGTTGACTGATTAAGGCATGGTGATGAAAGCAGGTGGAGAAGCTCTCAAACTGTTATGAAGCTTTAATGAGAGAGTTTATTGTCAATCTCTCAAATGTGGGGATAGGAATTACGATGACTACCGTTGTGTATGTGAGAGGGAGGAAAGTCAGTTTTCTCAAATGTGATCAGCAGTTCTGGTAGATCGATAATACTCACCAGAGCTGGAGGAGGACAACAAGATTTATCAAACCATCATTGCCAATCAAGTAAGACAATGGCCTCTAAAGGAAAACTCTCGGCAAGCAAGTTGAGTGTCAAATTTGCCATCTTGCATAAGATTGGTCTGCTGGGTCCCAACCAATCACAAATCCACCATTTCAAATGGATTGGGAAGATTCATATATGGAGGTACTCGGGCTGCATTGACTATGGATCTACATTTTTGATCGAGACCCTCAAGCATCTTGACTATATCAAAGGACTAATAGCCTTTCCCTCCATGTGTGGAATTATAATTGATCGGTATCCGAGACATTCTTGGTAGAGATTGATGCAAGAGAGCCCCGCTCTTGGATTCCACTACAAACTGTTCCAGGGAAGCATGTCCCGACATTGTCATGACATCTGTTTGAGACATCAAGTCAAGAAAATTCTCGAGAGGCAAATATCATTCGTGCTAAGAGCAACTTGCAAGGAGCTTGAAGCAAGAAAGCAAAGTATGGAAGAGCTAATCTCTCAACTAGGCGGGACACAAGGTTGAGGATGAAGGAAGGCGATAGTGATCTTTGTTGGTGATCTTGAAGATGATGATATTCGGATGGTGATCTTGAAGAAGGTTTTGAAGATGCTTCCTTCCACGTGCTTATACGGAAAAGCACTTGAGATATTGCTCCTTGCCTATTCTTTGCTATTTTGTCAATTTTCTTGTTATTTTTTCTTGTTCTTGTGTTGTTTCCTTTTCCCAATTTTGTTTCGATGATTGTAACTTATTGTTGTGACATTGTACTCTTGACAATTGTTGGTACCTCCTTAATTATTAGCTTGAAATGCTTGGGAAAATTGTATTGTTTTCCTTTGGCCTTTATGGCTAAAGGGGAGAAGAACTCTTGTGTTGACATGAGTATGGGACTTTAAGAATTGTATGGTGTTTAAATTACATTTATGTGGGCAATTGTGGGAATTGTGGGATTTTGTATGGGTAGAATTTATCTTATCTCTAGGTTCTAGTTTATTTAAGCTTAGAACTAGTTTGTCTTCTGCTGCATATGTACTCTGATAGGTTAAGTAGTTTTAGCCAAAAATGTGCCAAAGGGGGAGTTTGTTAGTGTTTTAAGTTGGCATTAATTTTGGTAAAACTTGGATTTAACAATGTCATGATAGATGTTATGACATTCAGAGATTGAAGATAAATCCTACCTACTAAGGATGTTAAAAACGACTTAGGCTGGAAGCTAAAGCTGTCTTGGAAAGTCTGAAAACGTCGATGTCATAACAGATGTTATGACATTGATGTGTTTGATACATTCTCTGAGAATCTGTTTGTTCCTGAGATTTTTCAGGAAGTTTGTTGAGTTGCTAAATATTGTTTTTCTGTTATTAGAAAGCATGCTCACGTGGCTGCTAGGTTAATCTTAATTAAACCTAAATTGGTTGTTGAAAAGACCATGTTTTAGGATTAAATTAAGTGAACCCTAGATATCTTTATGGAAGCCCAAACGAAGGTTTAGGGCGCTTCTATAAAAGGAATTCAACCCTTACAACTTGTTGCCCTTTGAATGTATTGAAGAGATAGCGACATGTTTTTGTCTTTTAGGATTAGTAACAGTTGATATTGTGTAATTCTAGTTTCTCTTGTGAGCCAAGCAACTATCAATTGATAAGTGCATTGGACTAGGATTTGCTGTAAGGGTAGTTTATCACTCAAAGCTTTAAAGCACGAGTGTTTGTCTCTTGATTGAATCTTTGAAGCAAGATCAAGATATTTTATTGAAGTGTGTATTCACAATTCAATTAGTCAATAGGTTGATATCCTGCTGTGATTGAGGGGAGTGAGTAGGTACTCAGATCTAAGTAGGACTTAGGTTGAAGTTGCATTGGGTAGGTTTTAAGTGAAGGAGATAAACTGGTGGTTTATTCCTGAATTAATTCTACTAATTGTGAATTTCCTCCCTGGCTTGGTAGCCCCCAGATGTAGGTTTGTTGAACCGAACTGGGTGAACAATTTATTGTGTTCTTTACTGCTTTCTGTATTTACTGTGTGAAGTGTTAACATAGTGTCAGATACTGTGTCATAACATTCTCCGTGACATCACGTATCTGCTGCCAGGAATTTCAAGTATAAGTCTCTAGAAAATTTGAGGAAAATTGGATGAAACTTGACGTGAACATAAATCTTAAGAAAACACGATTGAATCTGAAGTGAACATAGATTTGATTAAACTTAAAGTGAATATAAATCTTAAGAAATTCTGAAGAAATACGAAGTGAACATAAATCTTAAGAAATCTGATGATATTTGAAATGAATATAAGTCTTTAGAAAATGTGATGAAATTTGATTTGAATATAAGTCTTTAGAAAATGTGATGAAATTTGATTTGAATATAAGTCTCTAGAATATTTGAGGAAAACCTGAGGAAACTTGACGTGAACATAAATCTTAAGAAAATAAGATGGATTCTGAAGTGAACATAGATATGTAGAAATTTGAAGTTAATAAAAATTATAAGAACTTTAGAAGAAATACAGGTGAACATAAATCTTAAGAAATATAAATATATTTGAAGAAAATATAAGTCTTTAGTAAATGTGATGGCATTTGAAATATATATAAGTCTCTAGAAAATTTGAGGAAAACCGGATGAAACTTGGTGAACATAAATCTTAAGAATATTTGGTTGAATCTGAAGTGAACATAAATCTGAAGAAATTTGAAGTGAATATAAATCTTAAGAAATTCAGAAGAAATATGAAGTGAACATAAGTCTTAAGAAATCTGATGATATTTGAAGTGAATATTAGTCTTTAGAAAATGTGATGAATTTGATTTAAATATATGTTTCTAGAATGTTTGAGGAAAACCGGATGAAACTTGACGTGAAAATAAATCTTAAGAAAATCAGCTGGATTCTAAAGTGAACATAGATATGTAGAAAACTGAAGTGAATATAAATCTTAACAATTTTTTAAAAGAAATACAGACTGGACATAGATCTTAAGAAATATGATTATATTTGAAGTGAATATAAGTCTTTAGAAAATGTGATGAAATTTTAAATGAATATAAGTCTCTAGAAAATTTGAGGAAAAACAGATGAAATTTGACGTGAACATAAATCTTAAGAATATTTGATGGTATTTGAAGTGAACATAGATCTGAAGAAATTTGAAGTGACTATAAATTTTAAGAAATTCTGAAGAAATATGAAGTGAACATAAATCTTAGGAAATCTGAAGATATTTGAAGTGACTATAAGTCTTTAGAAAATGTGATGAAATTTGATTTAAATATAAGTCTCTATAAAATTTGAAATAAACTGATGAAACTTGCGTGAACATAAATCTTAAGAAAATCAGATGGATTATGAAGTGAATATATATATGTAGAAAGTTGAAGTGAATATAAATATTAAGAAATTTTGAAGAAATACTGAGTGAACATAAATCTTAAGAAAGATGATTATATTTGAAGTGAATATAACTCTTTAGAAAATGTGATGAAATTTGAAATGAATATAAGTCTCTATAAAATATGAGGAAAACCTGATGAAACATGACGCGAACATAAATCTTAAGAAAATAGGATGGAATCTGAAGTGAACATAGATCTGAAGAAATTTGAAGTGATTATATGTCTTAAGAAATTCTGAAAAAATGTGAAGTGAATATAAATCTTAAGAAATATGATGATATTTGATGTGAATATAAGTCTTTAGAAAATGTGATGAAATTTGAAATGAACATAAGTCTATAGAAAATTTGAGGATTACCGGATGAAACTTGACGTGAACATAAATCTTAAGATTATTTGGTGGAATCTGAAGTGAACATAGATCTGAAGAAATTTGAAGTGAATATATATCTTAAGAAATTCAGAAGAAATACGGATTGAACATAAATCTTAAGAAATATGATTATATTTGAAGTGAATATAAGTCTTTAGAAAATGTGACTAAATTTGAAATGAGTATAAGTCTCTAGAAAATTTGAGGTAAATTAGATGAAACTTGACGTGAACATAAATCTTAAGAAAACACTATTGAATCTGAAGTGAACATAGATTTGATTAAACTTGAAGTGAATATAAATCTTAAGAAATTCTGAAGAAATACGAAGTGAACATAAATCTTAAGAAATCTAATGATATTTGAAATGAATATAAGTCTATAGAAAATGTGATGAAATTTGATTTGAATATAAGTCTCTAGAATATTTGAGGAAAACCTGAGGAAACTTGACGTGAACATAAATCTTAAGAAAATAAGATGGATTCTGAAGTGAACATAAATATGTAGAAACTTGAAGTTAATAAAATTATAAGAAATTTAGAAGAAATACGCAGTGAACATAAATCTTAAGAAATATAATTATATTTGAAGAAAATATAAGTCTTTAGAAAATGTGATGACATTTGAAATATATATAACTCTCTAAAAAATTTGAGGAAAACCTGATGAAACTTGACGTGAACATAAATCTTAAGAATATTTGGTTGAATCTGAAGTGACCAAAGATCTGAAGAAATTTGAAGTTAATATAAATCTTAAGAAATTCTGAAGAAATACGAAGTGAACATAAGTCTTAAGAAATCTGATGATATTTGAAGTGAATATAAGTCTTTAGAAAATGTGATGAATTTGACTTGAATATAAGTTTCTAGAATATTTGAGGAAAACCGGATGAAACTGGACGTGAACAAAAATCTTAAGAATATCAGATGGATTCTAAAGTGAACATAGATATGTAGAAAATTGAAGTGAATATAAATCTTAACAATTTGTTAAAAGAAATACAGACTGGACATAGATCTTAAGAAATATGATTATATTTGAAGTGAATATAAGTGTTTAGAAAATGTAATGAAATTTTAAATGAATATAATACTCTAGAAAGTTTGAGGAAAAACGGATGAAATTTGACGTGAACATAAATCTTAAGAATATTTGATGGTATTTGAAGTGAACATAGATCTGAAGAAATTTGAAGTGACTATAAATTTTAAGAAATTCTGAAGAAATATGAAGTGAACATAAATCTTAAGAAATCTGAAGATATTTGAAGTGAATATAAGTCTATTGAAAATGTGATTAAATTTGATTTGAATATAAGTCTCTATAAAATTTGAAATAAACCTGATGAAACTTGACGTGAACATAAATCTTAAGAAAATCAGATGGATTATGAAGTGAACATATATATGTAGAAAGTTGAAGTGAATATAAATATTAAGAAATTTTGAAGAAATACTGAGTGAACATAAATCTTAAGAAAGATGATTATATTTGAAGTGAATATAACTCTTTAGAAAATGTGATGAAACTAGAAATGAATATAAGTCTCTATAAAATATGAGGAAAACCCGATGAAACATGACGTGAACATAAATCTTAAGTAAATAGTATGGAATCTGAAGTGAACATAGATTTGAAGAAATTAGAAGTGAATATATGTCTTAAGAAATTCTGAAAAAAATGCGAAGTTAACATAAATCTTAAGAAATATGATGATATTTGAAGTGAATATAAGTCTTTAGAAAATGTGATTAAATTTGAAATGAATATAAGTCTCTAGAAAATTTGAGTAAAACCTGATGAAACTTGACGTGAACATAAATCTTCAGAAAACACGATGGAAACTGAAGTGAGCATAGATCTGATTAAATTTAAAGTGAATATAAATGTTAAGAAGTTCAGAACAAATACGAAGTGAACATAAATCTTAAGAAATATGATGATATTTGAAGTGAATATAAGTCTTTAGAAAATGTGATGAAAATTGATTTGAATATAAGTCTCTAGAATATTTGAGGAAAACCTGCGGAAACTTGACGTGAACATAAATCTTTAGAAAATCAGATGGATTCTGAAGTGAACATAGATATGTAGAAATTTGAAGTTAATATAAATCTTAAGAAATTTTAAAGAAATACGAAGTGATCATAAATCTTATGTAATATGATGATATTTGAAGTAAATATAAGTCTTTAGAAAATGTGATGAAATTTGATTAGAATATAAGTCCCTAGAATATTTGAGGAAAACCTGATGATACTTGACGTGAACATAAATCTTAAGAATATTTGGTGGAATCTGAAGTGAACATAAATCTTAAGAAATTTGAAGTTAATATAAATCTTAAGAAATTCTAAAGAAAAACGAAGTGAACATAAATCTTAAGAAATCGGATGATATTTGAAGTAAATATAAGTCTTTAGAAAATGTGATGACATTTGATTTGAATATAAGTCTCTAGAATATTTGAGGAAAACGTTATGAAACTTGACGTGAAAATAAATCTTAAGAAAATTAGATGGATTCTGATGTGAACATAGATATGTAGAAATTTGTTGCAAACTGGGTGAAACATGACGTGAACATAAATCTTAAGAAAATACGATGGAATCTGAAGTGAATATAGATTTGAATAAATTTGAAGTGAATATAAATCTTAAGAAATTCAGAAGAAATACGAAGTGAACATAAATCTTAAGAAATCTAATGATATTAGAAATGAATATAAGTCTTAAGAAAATGTGATGAAATTTGAGATTAATATAAGTCTCTATAAATTTGAGGAAACTTGATGAAACTTGACGTGAACATAAATCTTAAGAAAATATGATGGAATCTGAAGTGAACATAGATATGTTGAAATTTGAAGTGAATATAAATCTTAAGAAATTCTGAAGAAATACGAAGTGAACATAAATCTTAAGAAATCTGATGATATTTGAAGTGATTATAAGTCTTAAGAAAATATGAAGAAATTTGATTTGAATATAAGTCTCTAAAATATTAGAGGAATACCTGAGGAAACTTGACGTGAACATAAATCTTAAGAAAATAGGATGAAATCTGAAATGAACATAGATATGTAGAAATTTGAAGTGAATATAAATCTTAAGAAATTCAGAAGAAATACGAAATGAACGTAAATTTGAAGAAATCTGATGATATTTGAAGTGAATATAAGTCTTTAGAAAACGTGATGAAAATTGAAATGAATATAAGTCTCTAGAAAATTTGAGAAAACACATGAAACTTGCGTGAATATAAACCTAAGAAATCTTGAAGAAATCTGAGTGAACATAAACCTTAAGAAATATGATGATATTTGAGGTGAATATAAGTATTTATAAAATGTGATGAAATTTGAAAAGAATATAAGTCTCTAGAAAATTTAAGGAAAACACGATGAAACTTGACATGAACATAAATCTTAAGAATATTTGGTGGAATCAAGTGAACATAGATCGATGCAATTTAAAGTTAATATAAATCTTAAGAAATTAGAAGATATATGAAGTGAACATAAATCTTAAGAAATCGATGATGTTTGAATTGAATATAAGTATTTAGAAAATATGATGAAATTTGAAATGCAAATAAGTCTATGGAAAATTTGAGGAAAACAATGAAACTTGCGTGAACATAAATCTTAAAGACATATGATGGAATCTAAAGTGAACATAGATATGTTGAAATTTGAAGTGAATATAAATCTTAAGAAATTCAAGAAATACGGTGAACATAAATCTTAAGAAATCGATGATATTTGAGTGAATATAAGTCTTAAGAAAATGTGTGAAATTTGATTTGAATATAAATCTCTAAAATATTAGAGGAAAACCTAAGGAAACTTGGCGTGAACATAAATCTTAAGAAAATAGGATGAAATCGAGAGATGAACATAGATATGTTGAAATTTGAAGTGAATATAAATCTTAAGAAATTAAGAAATCTGAAATGAACGTAAATTTGAAGAAATCCGATGATATTTGAATTGAATATAAGTCTTTAGAAAACGTGATGAAAATTGAAATGAATATAAGTCTCTAGAAAATTTGAGGAAAACTTGATGAAACTTGACGTGAATATAAATCTTAAGAAATCTTGAAGAAAGACGAAGTGAACATAAACCTTAAGAAATATGATGATATTTGAAGTGAATATAAGTATTTATAAAATGTGATGAAATTTTAAAAGAATATAAGTCTCTAGAAAATTTAAGGAAAATCTGATGAAACTTGACGTGAACATAAATCTTAAGAATATTTGGTGGAATCTGAAGTGAACATAGATCTGAAGCAATTTAAAGTTAATATAAATCTTAAGAAATGTTCAAGAAATATGAAGTGAACATAAATCTTAAGAAATCTGATGATATTTGAATTGAATATAAGTATTTAGAAAATGTGATGAAATTTGAAATGAACATAAGTCTCTGGAAAATTTGAGGAAAACCTGATGAAACTTGACGTGAGCATAAATCTTAAAAAAATATGATGGAATCTGAAGTGAACATAGATATGTAGAAATTTGAAGTGAATATAAATCTTAAGATATTCTGAAAAAATACGAAGTGAACATAAAACTTAAGAAATATAACGATATTTGAAGTGAATATAAATCTTAAGAAAATGTGATGATATTTGAAATGAACCTAAGTCTCTAGAAAATTTTAGGAAATCGTGATGAAACTTGACGTGGACATAAAACTTAAAAAAATAGGATGGAATCTTAAGTGAACATAGATATGTAGAAATTTGAAGTGAATATAAATCTTAAGAGTTTCTGAAGAAATACGAAGTGAACATAAATCTTAAGAAATCTGATGATATTTGAAGTGAATATAACTCTTTAGAAAATATGATGAAATTTGAAATGAGTATAAGTCTTTAGAAAATTTGCAGAAAACTTGATAAAACTTGACGTGAACATAAATCTTAAGAAAATAGGATGGAATCTGAAGTGAACATAGATCTGAAGAAATTTGAAGTGATTATAAATCTTAAAAAATTATGAAGAAATATGAAGTGAACATAAATATTAAGAAATCTGATGATATTTGAAGTGAATATAAGTCTTTAGAAAATGTGATGAAATTTGAAATGAATATAAGTCTCTAGAAAATTTGAGGAAAACCTGATGAAACTTGACGTGAACATAAATATTAAGAAAACACGATGGAATCTGAAATGAATATAGATCTGAAGAAATTTGAAGTGAATTTAAAATTTATGAAATTTTGAAGAAATACGAAGTGAATATAAATCTTAAAAATGATCATATTTAAAGTGAATATAAGTCCTTAGAAAATGTGATGAAATTTGAAACGAATATAAGTCTCTAGAAAATTTGAGGAAAACCTGATGAAACTTGATGATAACATAAATCTTAAGAAATTCTAAAGAAATAGGGAGTGAACACAAATCTTAAGAAAATTTGATGATATTTGAAGTCAATATAAGTGTTAAGAAAATATAATGAATATTGAAATGAACATAAGTCTCTAGAAAATTTGAGGAAAACCTGATGAAACACGACGTGAGAATAAATCTTAAGAATATCAGATGGAATCTGAAGTGAACATAGATCTGAAGAAATTTAAAGTGAATATAAATCTTAAGAAACTCCGAAGAAATATGAAGTGAACATAAATATTAAGAAATCTGATGATATTTGAAGTGAATATAAGTGTTTAGAAAATGTGATGAAATTTGGAATGAATATAAGTCTCTAGAAAATTTGAGGAATACCGGATGAAACTTGGCATGAACATAAATCTAAAGAAAATCTGATGGATTCTGAAGTGAACATAGATATGTAGAAATTTGAAGTGAACATAAATCTTCAAAATTCTGAAGAAATACGGAGTGAACACAAATATTAAGAAAATCTAATGATATTTGAAGTGAATATAAGTCTTTAGAAAATGTAATGAAATTTGAAATGAACATAAGTCTCTAGAAAATTTGAGGAAAACCTGATGAAACTTGACACGAACATAAATCTTAAGAATATCTATTGGAATCTGAAGTGAACATAGATCTGAAGAAATTTGAAGTGAAGATAAATCTTAAGAAATTATGAAGAAATCTGAATTGAACATAAATTTTAAGATATCATTATTTTTAAAGTGATATAAGTCTTTAGAAAATATGATGAAATTTGAAATGAATATAAGTCTCTAGAAAATTTAAGGAAAACAGTGAAACTTGACGTGAACACAAATCTTAAGAAAACACGATGGAATCCAAGTGAACATAGATCTAAAGAAATTTGAAGTGAATATAAATCTTAAGAAATTATGAAGAAATACAAAGTGAGCATAAGTATTAAGAAATCTTATTATATTTGAAGTGAATATAAATCTTAAGCAATTCTTAAGAAATATGAAGTGAACATAAATCTTAAGAAAACTAATGATATTTGAAGTGAATATAAGTCTTAAGAAAATGTGATGAAATTTGAAATGAACATAAGTCTCTATAAAATTTAAGGAAAACACATGAAACTTGGCGTGAAAATAATACTTAAAATATCGATGGAATCAGGTGAACATAGATATGAAGAAATTTGAAGTGAATATAAATCTTAAGAAATTCTGAAGATATACGAAGTGAACATAAATCTTAAGAAACCTGATGATATTTGAAGTGACTATATGTCTTTAGAAAATGTAATGAAATTTGAAATGAACATAAGTTTCTAGAGAATTTGAGGAAAACTTGATGAAACTTGACTTGAACATAAATCTTAAGAAAACACGATGGAATCTGAAATGAACTTAGATTTGAAGAAATTTGAAGTGAATATAAATCTTAAGAAATTCTGAAGAAATACAAAGTAAACCCGATGAAACTTTACGTGAACATAAATCTTTAGAAAATAGGATGGAATCTGAAGTGAACATAGATATGAAGAAATTTGAAGCGAATATAAATCTTAAGAAATTCTGAAGAAATACGAAGTGAACATAAATCTTAAGAAATCTGATGATATTTAAAGTGAATATAAGTCTTTAGAAAATGTGATGTAATTTGAAATTAACATAAGTCTCTAGAAAATTTGAGGAAAACGTGATGAAACTTGACGTGAACATAAATCATAAGAATATTTGATGTAATCTGAAGTGAACATAGAGCTGAAGAAATTTGAATTGAATATAAATCTTAAGAAATTCAGAAGAAATACGAAGTGAACATAAATCTTAAGAAATCTGATGATATTTGAAGTGAATATCAGTCTTAAAAAATGTGATAAATTTGAAATGAATTTAAATCATTAGGAAATTTGGGGAAAAGCTAATGAAACTTGACGTGAACATCAATCTTAAGAAAACACAATGGAATCAGAAATGAACATAGATCTAAAGAAATTTGAAGTGAATATAAATCTTAAGAAATTCTGAAGAAATACGAAGTGAACATTTATCTTAAGAAATCTGATGATATTTTAAGTGAATATAAGTCTTTAGAAAATGTGATGGAATTTGAAATGAATATAAGTCTCTAGAAAATTTGAGGAAAACCTGATGAAACTTGATGTGAACATAAATCTTAAAAAAAATGATGGAATTTGAAGTCAACATAGATATGTAGAAATTTGAAGTGAATATAAATCTTAAGAAATTAAGAAGAAAGACGAAGTGAACATAAATCTTAAGAAATCTGGTGATATTTGAAGTCAATTTAAGTCTTTAGAAAATATGATGAAATTTGTAATGAATATAAGTCTCTAGAAAATTTAAGGAAAACCTGATGAAACTTGACGTGAACACAAATCTTAAGAAAACACGATGGATCAGGTGAACATAGATCTAAAGAAATTTGAAGAGAATCTAAATCTTAAGAAGTTATGAAGAAATACAAAGTGAACATAAGTATTAAGAAATCTTATTATATTTGAAGTGAATATAAATCTTAAGCAATTAGGAGAATATGAAGTGAACATAAATCTTAAGAAATCTAATGATATTTGAAGTGAATATAAGTCTTAAGAAAATGTGATGAAATTTGAAATGAACATAAGTCTCTATAAAATTTAAGGAAAACACGATGAAACTTGACGTGAAATAATACTTAAAATATACGATGGAATCAAGTGAACATAGATATGAAGAAATTTGAAGTGAATATAAA
Organism: Vicia sativa; assembly: GCA_021764765.1. Taxonomy (NCBI): domain Eukaryota; kingdom Viridiplantae; phylum Streptophyta; class Magnoliopsida; order Fabales; family Fabaceae; genus Vicia; species Vicia sativa. The sequence goes on from CM038794.1 coordinate 199,718,071, forward strand.
TTTTAAGAAATTTTGAAGAAAAATCGACGTGAACATAAATCGAAGAGCGATGATATTTGAAGTGACTATATGTCTTTAGAAAATGTAATGAAATTTGAAATGAACATAAGTTTCTAGAAAATTTGAGGTAAACTTGATGAAACTTGACTTGAACATAAATCTTAAGAAAACACGATGGAATCTGAAACGAACTTATATTTGAAGAAATTTGAAGTGAATATAAATCTTAAGAAATTCTGAAGAAATACAAAGTAAACCTGATGAAACTTTACGTGAACATAAATCTTTAGAAAATAGGATGGAATCTGAAGTGAACGTAGATCTGAAGAAATTTGAAGTAAATATAAATCTTTAGAAATTCTGAAGATATACGAAGTGAACATAAATCTTAAGAAATCTGATGATATTTGAAGTCAATTTATGTCTTTAGAAAATTTAAGGAAAACCTGATGACACTTGACGTGAACACAAATCTTAAGAAAACACGATGGAATCCGAAGTGAACATAGATCTAAAGAATTTTGAAGTGAATATAAATCTTAAGAAATTATGAAGAAATACAAAGTGAACATAAGTATTAAGAAATCTTATTATATTTGAAGTGAATATAAATCTTAAGCAATTCTGAAGAAATATGAAGTGAACATAAATCTTAAGAAATCTAATGATATTTGAAGTGAATATAAGTCTTAAGAAAATGTGATGAAATTTGAAATGAACATAAGTCTCTACAAAATTTAAGGAAAACCTGATGAAACTTGACGTGAAAATAATACTTAAAAAAATACGATGGAATCTGAAGTGAACATAGATTTTAAGAAGTTTGAAGTGAATATAAATCTTAAGAAATTCTGAAGAATTCGAAGTGAACATAAATCTTAAGAAATCTGATGATATTTGAACTGAAAATAAGTCTTTAGAAAATGTGATGAAATTTGTAATGGACATCATACTCTAGAAAATTCGAGGAAAACCGGATTAAACTTGACGTGAACATAAATGTTAATAAAATACGATAGAATTAGAAGCGAACATACATATGTAGAAATTTGAAGTGAATATAAATCTTCAGAAATTCAGAAGAAATACGAAGTGAACATAAATCTTAAGAAATATGATGATATTTGAAGTGAATATAAGTCTTTAAAAAATCTGATGAAATTTGAAATGAATATAAGTCTCTAGAAAAGTTAAGGAAAACCAGATGAAACTTGACTTGAACATAAATCTTAAGAAAATAGGATGGAATCTGGAGTGAACGTAGATCTGAAGAAATTTGAAGTAAATATAAATCTTTAGAAATTCTGAAGATATACGAAGTAAACATAAATTTTAAGAAACCTGATCATATTTGAAGTGAATATAAGTCTTTAGAAAATGTGATGAAATTTGTAATGAATATATGTCTCTAGAAAATTTGAGGAAAACCGGATGAAATTTTACCTGAACATAAATCTTAAGAAAATACGTTGGAATCTGAAGTGAACATAAATCTTTAGAAATTCAGAAGATCTACGAAGTAAACATAAATATTAAGAAATTTAAGGATATTTGAAGTGAATATAAGTCTTTAGAAAATGTGATGAAATTTGAAATGAATGTAAGTCTCTAGAAAATTTGAGGAAATCCATGAAACTTGAGGTGAACATAAATCTTACGAAAATAGGATGGAATATGAGTGAATATAGATCTTAAGATTTTGAAGTGAATATAAATCTTAAGAAATTCGAAGATATCTGAAGTGGACATAAATCTTATGAAATCGATGATATTTGAAGTGAATATAAGTCTTTATAAAGGTGATGAAATTTGAAATGAATATAAGTCTCTAGAAAATTTGGGTAAAACCTTATGATACTTAACGTGGACATAAATCTTACGAAAATAGGATGGAATCTGAAGTGAACATAGATCTGAAGAAATTTGAAGTAAATATAAATCTTAAGAAATTCTGAAGATATATGAAGTGAACATAAATCTTAAGAAACCTGATGTAATTTGAATTGAATATAAGTCTATAGAAAATGTGATGAAATTTGAAATGAATATAAGTCTCTACAAAATTTGAGGAAAACCGGATGAAATTTAACGTGAACATAAATCTTAATAAAATACGATGAAATCTGAAGTGAACATAGATCTGAAGAATTTCGAATTGAATATAAATCTTAAGAAATTTTAAATAAATCCGAAGTGAACATAAATCGTAAGAAATATAATGATATTTTAAGTGAATATAAGTCTTAAGAAAATGTGATGAAATTTGAAACGAACATTAGTCTCTAGAAAATTTGAGGAAAACCTGATGAAACTTGAAGTGAACATAAATCTTAAAAACATATGATGGAATCAGATGTGAACATAGATATGTAGAAATTTAAAGTGAATATGAATACTAAGAAATTCTGAAGAAATACGAAGTGAAAATAAATCTTAAGAAATCTAATGATATTTAAAGTGAACATAAATCTTATGAAAATAGGATGGAATCTGAAGTGAACGTACATCTGAAGAAATTTGAAGTGAATATAAATCTTAAGAAATATTGAAGATATACGAAGTGATCATAAATCTTAAGAAACCCGATGATATTTGAAGTGAATATAAGTCTTTAGAAAATGTGATGATATTTGAAATGAATATAAGTCTCTAGAAAATTTGAGGAAAACCTGAGGAAACTTGACATGAACATAAATCTTAAGAAAACAGGATGCAATCTGAAGTGAACATAGATCTAAAAAAATTTGAAGTGAATATAAATCTTAGGAAATTCTAAAGATAAACGAAGTGAACACAAATCTTAAGAAAGCTAATGATATTTGAAGTGAATTTAAGTCTTTAGAAAATTTGATGAAATTTGAAATGAATATAAGTCTCTAAAAAATTTGATGAAAACCTGATGAAACTTGACGTGAACATAAATTTTAAAAAATATGATAGAATCTGAAGTAAACATAGACATGTAGAAATTTGAAGTGAATATAAATTTTAGAAATTCTGAAGAAATACAAAGTGATCATAAATCTTAAGAAATATGATGATATTTGAAGTGAATATAAGTCTTTAGAAAATGTGATGAAATTTGAAAAGAATATAACTCTCCAGAATATTGGAGGAAAACTTGATTAAACTTGTGTGAACATAAATCTTAAGAAAATAGGATGGAATATGAAGTGAACATAGATTTGAAGAAATTTGAAGTGAATATAAATCGTAAGAAATTCCAAAGATATACGAAGTGAACATAAATCTTAAGAAACAGAATGATATATGCAGTGAATATAAGTCTTTAGAAAATGTGATGAAATTTTGAATGAATATACGTCTCTAGAAAATTTGAGGAAAACCAGATGAAATTTGACGTGAACATAAATCTTAAGAATATACGAAGGAATCTGAAGTGAACATAGATTTGAAGAAATTTGAAGAGAATATAAATCTTAAGAAATTCGTAATAAATACGAAGTGAACATAAATCTTAAGAAATCTAATGATATTTGAAGTGAATATAAGTCTTAAGAAAATGTGATGGAATTTGAAAGGAACAGAAGTCTCTAGAAAATTAAAGGAAAACCTGATGAAACTTGACGTTAAAATAAATCTTAAAAACATATGATGGAATCTGAAGTGAACATAGATATCTAGAAATTTGAAGTGAATATAAATCTTAAGAAATTCTGAAGAAATACGAAGTGAACATAAATCTTAAGAAATATGATGATATTCGAAGTGAATATAAGTCTTAAGAAAATGTGATGAAATTTGAAAAGAACATCAGTCTCTAGAAAATTTTAGGAAAACCTGATGAAACTTGACATGAACATAAATCTTAAAAAAATACGGTGGAATCTGAAGTGAACATAGATATGTAGAAATTTGAAGTGTATATAAATCTTAAGAAATTATGAAGAAATACGAAGTGAACATAATTCTTAAGATTCTGATGATATTTGATGTGAATATTAATTCTTTAGATAATGTGATGAAATTTGAAATGAATATATGTCTCTAGAAAATTTGAGGAAAACCTGATGAAACTTGACGTGAACATAAATTTTTTAAAAATATGATGGAATTTTAATTAAACATAGACAAGTAAAAATTTGAAGTGAATATAAATTTAAGAAATTCTGAAAAAATACGTAGTGAACATAACTCTTAAGAAAGTTGATGATATTTGAAGTGAATATAAGTCTTTTGAAAATGTGATGAAATTTGAAATGAATATAAGTCTCTAGAAAATTTGAGAAAACCGGATGAAACCTGACGTGAACATAAATCTTAAGAAAATACGATGGAATCTGAAGTGAACATAAATCTGAAGAAATTTGAAGAGAATATAAATCTTAAGAAATCTAATGATATTTGAAGTTAATATAAGTCTGAAGAAAATGTGATGAAATTCAAAATGAACATAAGCCTCTAGAAAATTTGAGGAAAACTTGATGAAATTTGAAGTAAATATAAGTCTTCAGAAAATCTGATGAAATTTGAAGTGAATATAAGTCTTCGGAAAACCTGATGAAATTTGAAGTGAATATAAGTCGTTAGAAAATCTGATGAAAATTGAAGTGAATACAAGTCTTCAGAAAATGTGATGAAATTTGAAGAGAATATAACTCTTCAGAAAATATGATGAAATTTTAAGTGAATATAAGTCTTAAGAAAATCAGATGAAATTTGAAGTGAATATAAGTCTTTAGAAAATTTGATGAAATTTGAAGTGAATATAAGTCTTCAGAGAATCAGGTGAAACTTGAAGTGCATATAAGTCTTCAGAAATTTAGATGAAATTTGAAGTGTATATAAGTCTTCAGATAATCTGGTCAAAATTGAAGTGAATACAAGTCTTCAGAAAATCTGATGAAATTTGAAGTGAATATATGTCTTCAAAAATTAGATGAAATCTGAAGTGAATATAAGTGTTCAGAAAATCTGATGAAATTTGAAATGAATATAAGTCTTCAGATAATCTGGTTAAAATTGATCTTAATACAAGTCTTCAGAAAATCTGGTGAAATTTGAAGTGAATATAAGTCTTGAAAAATCGTGAAATTTGAGTGAATATAAGTCTTGAAAATCGAGAAATTTGAAGTGAATATAAGTCTTTAGAAAATCGATGAAATTTGAAGTGAATATAAGTCTTAGAAAATGCGGTGAAACTTGAAGTGAATATAAGTCTTCAAGAATTAGATGAAATCGTAGTGAATATAAGTCTTGAGAAACGGTGAAAATTGAAGTGAATACAAGTTTTCAGAAAATCTGATAAAGTTTGAAGTGAATATAAGTCTTCAGAAAATCTAATGAAATTTGAAGTGAATATAAGTCTTTAGAAAATTTGATGAAAATTGAAGTGAATACAAGTCTTCTGAAAATCTGATTAAGTTTGAAGAGAATATAAGTCTTCATAAAATTTGATGAAATTTTAAGTGAATATTAGTCTTCAGAAAATCTGATGAAATTTGAAGTGAATATAAGTCTTCTGAAAATTTGATGAAATTTGAAGTGAATATAAGTCTTCAGAGAATCTGGTGAAATTTGAAATGAATATAAGTCTTCAGAAACTTAGATGAAATTTGAAGTGAATATAAGTCTTCAGAAAATATGGTTAAAATTGAAGTGAATACAAGTCTTCAGAAAATCTGATGAAATTTGAAGTGAATATAAGTATTAAGTAAATCTGATGAAATTTAAAGTGAATATATGTCTTCAGATAATCTGATGAAATTTGATGTGAATATAAGTCTTCAAAAAATCTGATGAAATTTGAAGTGAATATAAGTGTTAGTGTTTTAAGTTGGCATTACTTTTTGGTAAAACTAAACTATAGCAATGTCTTGATAAATGTCATGACATTCAGAGTTTGAAGATAAATCCTACATGACAAGGATGCTTAAGTCTGACTGGATCTGGAGGCAAAATCTTGTCTTGAAATCTGTGATTTGATGATGTCTGTGAGATGTTATGAAATGCATGTGACATTTCTTTCTTGAATCTTTTCCTAAGATTTTTCAGGAAGAATGTTGAGCTGTTTTATTATTGTTATATGTTATTAGATTACATGCTCACGTAGCTTAATTGGTTAATCTTAGTTAAACCTAAATTGGTTGTTAAAAAGACCAAGTTTTTAGGATTAATTAAGTGAACCCTAGCTATCTTTATGGAAGCCCAAAACTGAAGTTTCAGGACTACTTCTATAATAGGAATAGAACCCTTACTCTGCTGTTGCGCCTCTTGAACTGTATTGATGATTTAGCAGGTTGTATTTGGGTAATTCTAGTTACTCTTGTGAGCCAAGCAATTATCAATTGATAAGTGCTTTGGACTAGGATTTGGTTGTAAGGGTAGTTTATCACTCAAAGCTTTGAAGCACGAGTGTTGTGTCTCTTGATTAAAGCTTTGAAGCAAAATCAAGTTTGTTTATTGAAGAGTGTCTTCACAATTCAATTAATCAATAGTTGATATCACTCTTTGTGATTGAGGAAGTGACTAGGAACTCGGTCTAAGTAGGACTTAGATTGAGATTTGCATTGGGTGGGTTTTAAGTGAAGGAGATAAACCGGTTGGTTTATTCTGAATTAATTCTACTAATAGTGAATTTCCTCCGGCTTGGTAGCCTAGATAGTGTGGTTACACCTGAACTGGGTAAACAATTTATTGTGTTCTTTACTGCTTGTTTGAATTTCTTGTGAATGTTAGCAGTGTCGAATCTTGTGTCATAACATTCTGCGACATCGTATCTGTGCCGAATTTCAATTGGCATCGAGGCGGGCACCACTGTTATTTAAGGTGAGGTCTAGGGATAATAGTTTAAGCGTTATGGATAAGGAAGGAGGATTTGGAGTAGACCACCTATCTGGATGGATCTAATTATAATTCTGGAAACCTCATATGGTTGCTTTTTGAGGTCCTTTGGATATTAAAGCTTGGAGCTGTGACAAAGGATGGAAACATCCTCCAATCTTGAGAAAGATGGGACTACGTATTGAAACCAGGAAGAATGGAGCAAAGAAGAAGGAGCTAGCAGGGAACTCTAAAGCATTGAATGCCTTATTCAATGGAATTGTGAAATATCTTGGACTAGTTCATCAATATGAGCTGGCCAAGGATGTTTGGGACACTCTCAAAACTACTCATGAGGGGACATCCAAGGTGAAGATGTCAAGACTTCAGATGCTCACTACCAAATTTGAGAATTTGAAGATGAGACCATTCATGAGTTTCACATGAATATCTTGGAGATTGCCAACACCTCAGGAGCACTTGGTGAAAAGATGTTAGAAGAAAAGCTGGTGAGAAAGATTCTCAGATCATTGCCTAAAAGGTTTGCAATGAAAGTGACTGCTATAGAGGAAGCTCAGGACATCAGCACCTTGAAGGTGGAAGAACTTGTTGGATCTCTTCAGACTTTTGAGATGGGGATCAGTGAAAATGTTGACAGGAAGAACAAGAGCATAGCCCTTGTATCCAATACTGAAGAGGGATGCAAGGAGGATGATGAAGAGAAGATATCTGAAGCTATAACTATGCTTGGAAGGCAGTTCAACAAACTCATCAAGAGAATTGATCCAAAGTCAAGGTCCAATGTCAAGAACATTCCATCTGACATTAGCAGATCTTATGACTCCAGCAGAATATCCAAGTCAGAAGAAAAGGAAGTCAAAGCGGAGGAATCAGTGTCATGGTTGTGAAGGATATGGGCATATGGTGAATGTCCTACCTTTCTAAAGAAACAAAAGAAAGGATGGCGTCACTTGGTCGATGGTGACTCGAGGAAGTGAATCAAGAAGAAGCGACCAAACTTGTCTGCTCTCTGGAGTGTGCAATACGATATGGATTCTAGTGATGGGAAGTGACATTTGTGGGTGGTGAAACCTACAAAAGTGTGTAAAAGTGGTGAAGTATGTCAGAAGCAGAAAAAGCGATTGAAAAGTTGGAAGCTGAGAATGTAAAGTTGGAGGCTGAGAAGAAGGAAAACACTACTACTATAAGTCACCTCAACAATGAAATTATAATGTTGAACTCCAAACTTGATCAGATGTCTAAGTCTGTCAAAATGTTGACATCCGTCGATAAGTTGGAAGAAATCCTGCGGCTTGGACGAAATCACGGGAAATAAGCATGGTGGGATATGAATTGCAAAGAAACTGCTTTGGTGACAAGGAAAACGGACACGACAATTCAATGTCAAAGAAGATGTCACACCACAAGACAGGAAATAAGTCTGGCTTAAGATATGTGGAGGCAAAGAAATTTGCTGATAACAAAAGGAGGAACAAACCTAATAAACCAATGTCTAAGCAGATGTCACAACATTGGGTACAACATCAAAATCAAAGAAACATGAAGAAAAAGTTTCAAAGATGGAGATGTCATTATTGTGGGAGGTTTGGTCACATAAAGCCTTTTTGCTTTAGACTACATGGGTATCCTAATCAAGTTCCTTATGTGAAGCCTAAATTCAACAAGGTATCCTACACCCATCATTGGAAGAAGAAGACTGCAGCTCTGATAGCTCACACTTCCCTTAGAGTGTCTGCCAAGGAAGACTGGTACTTTGACAGTGGGTGTTCTAAGCATATGTGGAATCAAAATCTTAGATGATGTCAAACCTCACTCTACGGTTTGTTACTTTTGGGGATGGAGCTAAAGGAGAAATCAAGGTGTTGGAAACTTGGACTGTGCGAGTTCCAAACCTAAATGGAGTGTTAAAAGATTTGTTGCTAATCTCATAAGCATAAGTCGGCTATGTGATATGGGATTCAAAGTCAACTTCACCAGTGCAGAATCTTGTAATCAATGAAAAACAAGAAGTGGTTATGAGAGTCGAGATCAAGGACAAGCGCTACATGTGGAAGTCACGAGAACACCAATCATGTGTGCTCTGAGTGACGAGATGAAAAGGAGGTGAAATTGTGGCACCAAAACTTGGTCATTTGCATCTCGGAGGAATGAAAAGATCATTTCTATGGAGGTTGTCGAGAGAATACCAAGACTTCATATTGATGAAGGAGAGTCCGTGGTGAGTGTCGGGTTGGAAAGCGGACAGTGTCACATCCAATGTCAAGACATCGACCACTTCTAAGGTCTTTGGAGTCATTACCATGGATTTGATGGGGCCTATCAGGTTGAGAGTCTTGGTGGAAAATATATGCTTATGTTGTTGTGGATGATTTCTCCAGTTACTTGGATAAACTTCATCAAAGAAAATCTGATGTGTTTGATGTTTTTAAAGAATTATGCAAAGACTTCAAAGAGAAGGAAGGTGCATTGTCGAAATAAAAGTGATCATGGAAAGGAATTTGAGAACAACAAGTTTGATGAATTTGCTCCTCGAGAAGGAATCAACCATGAGTTTCTTCTCCTATAACCCCTCAGCAAAATGGAGTTGTGGAAAGGAAAAATAGGACTATACAGGAATCTTCGAGCAATGATTCATGCTAAGAAACTTCCTATCCATTTTGAACGAAGCTATGAACACAACTTGCTATGTTCACAATAGGTCAACTTAAGAAGGGAACATCTTCCACCACATGAAATATGGAAAGGAAGAAAACCTCTTGTGAAATATTTCCATGTTTTTGGCGCAAATGTTATATTACGACGGATCGTGATCAAGGAGAAAGATGGACTCTAAAAGTGATGAAGGCATTTTTCTGGAATACTCTACAAACAGCAGAGCATATAGAGTATTCAACTCCAGGACTAAAGTTATGATGGAGTCAATTAATGTCATAGTTGATGATCACCATCAGGAAAACAATGTCACAGATGATGTTGAGACATTGTTTGAGACATCACCACAAGTGTCTGATAAGGATGATATGCCTGTCCCTACTTCTCCAAAATCTGAACCAGAGGAAGCTAACAAAGATCCTTCCATCAGAATTCAGAAAGATCATCCAAAGGAACTCATCATTGGAGATCCTAACTGTGGTGTCATTACAAGATCCAGAGAAATTGTCTCAAACTCTTGCTTTGTGTCTAAGATTAAGCCAAAGATTGTCAAAGAGGCTCTGGCGATGAATCTTTGGATTGAGCAATGCAAGATGAATTGAACCAGTTCAAGCAACATGAAGTGTGGGAGTTAGTTCCTAGACCAGAAGGGACAAACATCATTGGAACAAAGTGGATCTACAAGAATAAGTCTGATGCAGAAGGGACTGTCACCAGAAATAAGGCAAGACTTGTTGCTCAGGGATACACACAGATTAAAGGGATTGATTTTGATGAGACTTTTGCTCCTGTAGCTAGACTAGAATCAATCAGGCTACTTCTAGGAGTTGCTTGCATTCTGAAATTCAAATTGTTTCAGATGGATGTGAAAAGTGCCTTCCTAAATGGCTACTTGAATGAGGAAGTATATGTAGAGCAGCCTAAAGGGTTTGTGGATCCAAATTTTCCTGATCATGTCTACAAGTTGAGAAAGCCTATATAGTGCAGGCAAGCTCCTAGAGCTTGGTATGAAAGGTTGACCAAGTTCCTTACTGACAAAGGATATAGGAAAGGAGCCTTGGATAAAACACTCTTTGTCAAGGATGAAGGAGGAAAGATAATGGTGGCTCAAATTTATGTTGATGACATAGTATTTGGAGGAATGTCAGACACAATGGTGCGACATTTTTCCAACCAAATGCAAGCTGAGTTTGAAATGAACCTCATGGGAGAATTGACTTATTTTCTTGGACTGCAAGTCACACAGATGGAAGACTCAACATTCCTTTCATAGAGCAAGTATGCAAGGACTATTGTCAAGAAGTTTGGAATGAAGAGTGCCAACCATAAAAGGACTCCTGCTCCCACTCATTTAAAGTTGTCCAAGGACACAAGTGGAGAAAATGTTGATCAAAGTTTGTATAGAAGCATGATAGGAAGCTTGTTGTACTTATGACCGTGAGACGACATTGCATTTCTTTGTTGGGTGTGTACAAGATACCAAGTGAACCTAAAGTAAGTCACATCAATCGGTGAAAATTACGAGTATGTGAGTGGAACTTGCAATTATAATTATCTTGTATTCTCATGGATGTGAACCAATTCTATCTGGGTATTGTGATCTTGATTGGGTGGTAGTCTTGATGATAGAAAAAAGCACTTCGGAGGATGTTTCTTCTTGGGAACAATCTTGTTTCTTGGTTTAGCAAGAAGCAAGCGTAATCCTTGTCCCTTCTTGAAATTTTGAATACATAGCATTGAGCGTTGTTCTCAGATAATCGGATGGGCGAGATCTTGGTGAGTACAATGTCACGAGGATGTCATTGTTATCTTTGTGACAACGTGCTATTAATATTTCAAAGAATCCTATACAACATAGTAGGACTAAGCACATTGACATTAGACATCACTTCATCGAGACCATGTGGAAGAGAAAGTGATTAAATTGGAACATGTAGTGAACTAAGCGGTGACATTTTACTAAAAGCTCTTGTGCTGTGGGTTTGAGGTTTAGGGAGGGGTTTTGTCAATATGATTGTAGCAATTAAGATTGCTCCTGACAAGACGAGAGACTTTTTCATTTAATTCTAAGTGGAGAATTAATTATTTTCTTCTTGTTTTCAAAAGTCCAAGAATGGGAGGGCATATATATATATATGTATATATATATATATATATATATATATATATATTTGGGTTTCTTTTTGAAAGAGTCACTACTACCATTTCACCAACTCTCGAGCTCTACGTGATAATTTTCTTGCCTTCTCAAGATGTCTCAACAAAAGAACGTCATCGTCTCCTCATCATCCCAAGATTACGGCTTTTCATCTCCTACCATGGTGGGATACGGCAATGTTGAAGCCATGCATGTTGAACCTCTGAAGGTCACCCCTCTGCGTGCGATGGCGGTGACCACGGAGGGTCAGCTGCGCCTGAGGAATGCACGAGAAGGTCCTGAGCATCACGCCACAGGTGGGACCTCAGACATCTTCTTACATGCCCCCGGAAATAGCAAGCAGAGGGGTCTGGGTATGTCGTGAGAGCCATTGCTAGGATAGTAACGAGGATCTAAATAAGAAAATCACTGGTCACTGGGGTTGTCCCTTTAAACCAACATCTGCTGGCCCTGGTTTGGCTGGCGATCCAGGATGTCCTTGAAATGTCAAGACATCGATGATCGTCGAAAACCTCACAGTGGATCACGATCTTTGAAACTCATGTTGATTCCCTATAAAGTGTTGTTAATCCCTATTGGGTCAACGAAGTGTGTGAAGATGATGCTTTTAATGAAACCACTGTTATTAGAGATGACATTTACATTGGTATTCTTGAGGAATCCCAGGAAAAGTGTACCTCTGTTAAAACCCTGAAACTGCTTGACTATGTCTCACGATGGTATCTTAGAAGACTACAGAAACCAGTCTTGATAATCTTGAAGGGTGTCGATTAAAGATTAAAGGTTAGTTGAACCACTATCATTGACTTAGATGGAAGATTCTAGAACAATGACCTCGTTATTGATGTCGATCCAGGCATTGCAAAGAGGATGATGGGAAGGAAGGAAAAAGCGGTATAGCAGTCATACATTAAAGAAAGGTTCTTTGAAGATGTGTATAAAGATGAGAAGAACTCCAGATTGGACCTCTGAAGAAGAGTAGGGTAAAACCGTTGGTGGTGGCTCAGACCCAGAGGACACCGGTTGAAGAAGAGGAAGGTGCACAGACCTTGAGTCAGTCAGACTACGAGTTGATGTTAAAATGAAAGTCGCGGACATTGACCAGGAAGAAGCCACTCTTGGAAGCGCCCAGTACACAGGGTGGCCATTGATAACTTATCTTATTCCATCCACGAGAATCTTTGGAAGATGGAGTATGTGTGTAAGAGGATTGCTGGAAGGGGCTAAATAGGAGTGCTTGAGTCTTGAAAGTTGTTGATCACGATTAAGGAGGGTGGCAATGAGAGCGGTTGTGAGCTCTCAGGCTAACATGATGTGTTGGTAAAGGAATTCATAATGAATTTGTTAATTGGTTGTGGTGATGGGAGGTGGGACTCTGAGGCATGTGTATGTAAGGGGAGAAAATCAAGTTGTCTCGAGTGTGGTCAGGATTCTAGGAGATCGGGATGATGCTCGGCGGAGCTTGGGGGCGTGTAAAATCGTCAAACGATCAACGCTAGCGGTGATGCAGCCTCTGAAGGGAAAACTCACGTGCAATTTGAGTGTGGTGCCATCACCTGCAAATAGGTCTTGTAGCGGGTCCCAACCAATCCTGGTCGACCATTTCTATTGGTTGGTGATTCATATGTCACGATGGGTACTCGAGCAAAATTTGACTATGGAACCTCATCTTTGAGCACCACCGAGCATGCAGCTATCGTCGAAGGTCGATAGCCTTTTTCCACTCTCACATGTGGAATTATAATGGATCGATATCACGATATCTAGTTAAAGGATGCGATCGCAAAGAGCCCTGTTTCTTGGATTTCACAAGCTTTTCAAGGAAGACATGTCCCAGACGTTGTCATGACATACGGTGAGACATCGATGTCAAGGCGACTGGAAGGCTGAGTCTTGGGCGTGCTTTGAAAAGCGACTGAGGAGCAGGCAGGGAAACAAACTTGAAGGCGATCCGACTAGAGGCGGGACCTGGGATGAGGGATGAAGGGTTAGATGGTGATCTGATAATGATGATGTTAGGATGGGTGGAGTGAAGGAAGTTGAAGATGCTTCCTCTTCATAGTGTCTCTTGGAGAAACACTTGAGATGGGCTTTGTTAATTGTTGTTCCTTTTTACGTTTATTGCCTTGATGTTAACTTTGTTACATTATTTTATTAGTTTTGGATGATTGTATTAATTTGACAAAGTTGTAAACTTAAGTGTGATGGTACTTTCTTCTATATGATGAATGTTGGGGCATTGTCTTTGGTTCCTTTGGCCTTTTGAGGACTAAAAGGAGAAGTATATGTGGGGAGTTAGGGCAAATGTATGAAAATTTTGGGTGGGGTTATCTTCTCAGGATGGGTTTTAAAACTTGGGATAAGCTTAGAACTAATCATTTTCTATACTTTGTATGGGTACTACGGTGACATAAGTTGTTTTAGCCAAAAATGTGAAGAGTTTGTTAGTGTTTTAAGTTGGCATTACTTTTTAGTAAAACTAGTATACTAGATGTCTTGATAAATGTCATGGCATTCGAGGTTTGAATCAAATCCTACATGACAAGGATGTGAAATGCATTTCGGTTGGAGAGCAGAGTCGCATCTTTGGAATTAAACAGTTTGGTGATGTCGCGTGAGATGTTATGATGCAGTATTGACATTTCTTTATATTGAGAAAACTCACGAGATTTTTTGAGGTTTGTTAATTTGTTTTATTATTGTTGTATATATTTACACAACGAGGAAGGGTAAACAGTTTATTGTGTTCTTTACTCTGTTTAGTTCTTGTGTGATTGTTAGCAGTGTCTTTAGATCTTGTGTCATAACATTCTCTGTGACATCAACGTGTCTGCTTTGCTTGAGATTTCAATAAGTTTTTGAAAGTCTGGTGAAACTTGGAATGAATATAGGTCTTCATAAATTGGATGATTTGGAAGTGAATATAAGTCTTGATTTGGTTTAAAATTGAGTGAATATGAGTCTTGAGAATGTCGATGAAACTTGAAGTGAATATAAGTCTTCAAAAATTAGATGAAATTTAGGTGAATATAAGTCTCTGAAAATATGGTTAAAATTGATGTGTATACAAGTCTTGAGGAAAATAAGTGAAATTTGAAATGAATGATATAAGTCTTGAGAGAAAGTCGGTGAAATTTGAGTGAATATATGTCTTAAAAAATTAGATGAAATATGAAGTGCATATAGAAAGTCTCGAGAAAATGCGATGAAATTTGAAATGAATATAGAGTCTTTAGAAAATCGTGTTAAAATTGGGTGAATCTGAAGTCATCGGAAAATGCGATGAAATTTGAAGTGAATATAAGTCTTTAGAAAATCGATGATATTTGAAGTGAATATAAGTCTTGGAAATTAGAGTGTAATTTGAAGTGAATATAAGTCTTTAGAAAATGGACAAAATTTGAAGTGAATATAGTCTTGAGGAGAAATCAAATGAAACTTGAAGTGAATATAAGTCTTCAAAATTAGATGAAATAAAGTGAATATAAGTCTTGAAATCTAGTTAAAATTAGGTAATCTAGTCTTGAAATGGAAGTAAAATTTGAAGTGAATATAAGTCTTGAAAATCGGTGAAATTTGAAGTGAATATAAGTCTTCATAAATCGATGAAATTTGAAGTGAATATAGGTCTTGAGAAAATCGATGAGAATTGGGTGAATACAAGTCTTGAGGAAAATCATTGAAATTTTGAAGAGGTATAAATCTTAGGAAAATATGATGGGAATTTTAAGTGAATATAAGTCTTAAGAAATTGGATGAAATTTGGAGTGAATATAAGTCTTGGAAAATTTGATGAAATTTGGAAGTGAATATAAGTCTTGGGAGAATGGGGTTAAACTTGAGGAAGTGAATATAAGTCTTTATAAATTTAGATGAAATTTGAAGTGAATATAAGTCTTGAGTTAATGCGGTTAAAATTGAAGTGAATCTAGTCTTGGAAAATATGATGAAATATGAAGTGGTTAATTATTTAGAAAATCGATGAAATTTGAAGTGAATATATGACAGGAAAATCGATGAAATTTGAAGTAAATATAACTCTTGAGAAAATGTGTGAAATTTGAGTGAATAAATGTCTTGAAAATAATTGAAACTTGAAGTGATATAAGTCTTGAGAGAAATAGATGATTTGAAATGAATATAGAGTCTTGAGAAAATGCAGTTGGAATTGAGTGAATAAAGTCTTGAAGAAAAGAGTTAAATTTAGTGAATATGAAGTCTTTGGAAAATCGGTGGAATTTAAGTGAATGTAAATCTTGAAAAGAGGCGATGAAATTTGAGTGAATATAGGTCTTGAAAAGCTGCAATGAAACTTGAGTGAATAAGTCTTGATTAGATGAGTCGAGAGTGATGATAAGTGCGATTAAAGGCGGTTAAAATTGAAGTGCATACAGTCTTGGGAAAATCGATGGAATTTGAAGTGATTATAAGTCTTGGAAAATGGAGTGAAATTGAGTGAATATAAGCCTTGAGAAAATATGATGAAATTTGAAGTGAATATAAGTCTTGGTCGATGAAAGTTGAATTGAATACAAGTCTTGGAAAATGCATTGAAATTTGAAGAATATAAATCTTGAGGAAAATATGATGAAATTTTAGTGAATATAAGTCTTGAGAAAATCGAGATAAAGATTTGATTGGAGATTTGGGTGAATATAGAGTCTTGGGAGAATCAGGGTGAGAGCTTGGTGAATATAGGTCTTGGGATGATCGGTTAAAATTGGGTGAATACTGAGGTCTTTTGAGAAATCGTTGGGTTGGGTGAGATATATGAAATTGTTTGGAAAATGGGTGGAGATTTGGGTGGATATGGAGCTTGGAGAAAGTCGATGGAACTTGAGTAAATATAACTCTTGAGGAAATGCGTGGAATTTGAGTGAATCTGAGGTCTTTAGAAAATCGAGGATAAAGTTGGAGTGAATATAGAATCTTGAAGGATTTGATGAAATTTGAGTGAATATAAGTCTTGAGAAAATCGGTTAAAATTGGAAGTGAATAAAGGTTTGATGAAATTGAGAGTGAATATAAGGTCTGAGAAAATGCAGTTAAAATTGGTAGAATAAAGGTCTTGGAGAAATCATTAAATTTGAAGTGAATATAAGTCTTTAGAAAATGCAGTGAAATTTGAGTGAATATAAGTCTTTGAAAATCGGTAGAGTTGAAGTGAATATAAGTCTTGAGGAAAATCGGTGAAAATTGAGAGTGAATATAAGTCTTGAAATTAGATGGAAATTTGAGTGATGATAAATGTGAGAGGAATTTGGTTAAAATTGAGTGAATACAGATCTTCGAGAAAATCGATGGAAATTTGAAGTGAATATAAGGTCTTCAAAATCGATAAAATTTGAAGTGAATATAAGTCTTGAGGAAAATAAGATGAAATTTGAAGTGAATATAAGTCTTCGAGAGAAATATGATGAAAATTGAAGTGAATACAAGTCTTGAGAAAATCGATGAAATTTGAGAGAGAATATAAATCTCTGAGAAAATATGATGGAATTTTAAAGTGAATATAAGTCTTTTTAAAATTAGATGAAATTTGAATTGAATATAAGTCATGAAAATTTGATAAAATTTGAGTGAATATAAGTCTTGAAGGGGTGGTGAAACTTGAAGTGAATATAAGTCTTGAGAGGGTTAGATGAAATTTGAAGTGAATATAAGTCTTGAAAAGTAAGTTTAAAAATTGGAAGTGAGATAAAGAGTCTTACAGAAATCGGTGAAATTCTAAGTGAATCTAGTCTTTAGATCCGGTGAACTTTGAGTGAATATAAGTCTTGGAAAATCTGGTGAAGCTGGAGGAATATAAGTCTTGGAAAATTAGATGAAATTTGAGTGAATATAAGTCTTGAGAAGAAATGAGTTTAAGATTTGAGTGAATAAGGGTGTTGGGAAAATGGGTGGGAATTTGAGTGAATATGGTCTTTGGAAATCAAGGTGAAGGTGGAGTGAATATAAGTCTTGAAGAATGGGTGGAATTTGGAGTGAATATAGGTCTTGGAAAATGGGTGAAAGTTCAGTGGATATAAGTCTTGATTGGATGAGAAGTTGATGAGTGTAGTCTGGCTGGAAAATGCGGTTAAAATTGAGTGAAAACAAGTCTTGAGAAGAAAATCTATTAAATTTAGAGTGAATATATGTCTTGAAAATAAGTGAAATTTGAAGTGAATATAAGTCTTGAGAGAAAATCTTGTAAATTTGTAGTGAATATAAGTCTTGAAAATCGATGAAAATTGAAGTGAATCTGAGAGTCTTGAGAAAATGCAGTGAAATTTTAAGAGAATATATAAATCTTTAAATAGCGAAATTTTAAGTGAATAAGTCTTAAGAAAATCGAGAAATTTAGAAGTGAATATAAGTCTTAGAAAATTTCATGAAATTTGAAGTGAATATAGGTCTTATTGGGAGAATCCGGTGAAACAGTGAATATAAGAGTCTTGAGGAAATTTAGATGAAATTTGAGGTGATATAAGTCTTAGGATAATTAAGTTTAAAATGGAGTGAATGGAGTCTTGAGAAATCGTGGAGATTTGGAAGTGAATATAGTATTTAGAAAAGTCGGTGAAAGTTTGAGTGGATTATATGACTTGGAAATCGGTGGGAGATTTGAGTAAATATAACTCTTCGGGAAAATCGTTAAGGAGATTTGAGTGAATATAAGTCTTGAGAATGGTGGAAACTTGGAGTGTATAGTCTTGAGAAATGGATGGTGAAATTTGAATGATAAATGTTAGGAGATAAGTTTAAAATTGAGTGAGATAAAGTCTTGGAGAAATCGGTGAGAATTTGAGTGAATATAGAGTCTGAAGGAAATGCAGGTGGAAATTTGAAGTGAATATAAGTCTTGAAAAAATTCTATGAGATTTGAGGTGATATAAGTCCTCGGAAAATCGGTGAGCAGGTGAATATAAGTCTTGATAGAAGAAATTTGAGTGATGATAACTCTGGAAAATGGTTGAGGTTGAGTGAATACAGGTCTTTAGAAAATCACGGTGAGATTTGGAAGAGATATGATTCTTGAGGAAAATCGTTGGAATTTGGAGAAGACTGTGTCTTCAAAAATGCGGTGAAACATGAGTGAATATAAGACTTGGAGAAATGTGATGAAAGTTGGAGTGAATATGAGTCTTGGAGAATGCGATGAAAGTGAAGGAATATAAATCTTCATAAGGTTGATTGAAATTTGGAAGTGGATGTGGTCTTGAAGAATCAGTTGAAATTTGGAAGTGAATATAAGTCTTGGGAAGGATTTGGTGAGATTTGGGTGAATATAAGGTCTTGAGAGGAGGAATCGGGTGAGCTTGGAAGTGAATATAAGTCTTGGATAATGGGATTAAAATTGGAAGTGAATACTGAACATGAAAATGGAGTGAAATTTGCAGTGAATATTGAGTATTTAGAAAGTCGAGTGAAATTTGAGTGAATATATGACTTGAAAATGAAGCTTGAAATAAATATAACTCTTGAGGAAAATCATTAAATTGAAACAGATACAAGTCTTTCGAAAATCAGATGAAATTTGAAGTGAATGTAAGTCTTCAGAAAATTTGATGAAATTTGAAATGAATATAAGTCTTCAAAAAATCTGGTTAAAATTGAAGTGAATACAAGTCTTCGGAAAATCGGATGAAATTTGAAGTGAATATAAGTCTTCAGAAATTAGATGAAATTTTAACTGAATATAGGTCTACAGAAAATATGGTTTAAATTGAAGTGTATACAAGTCTTTAGAAAATGTGATGAAATTTGATGTGAACATAAGTCTTCATAAAATCTGGTCAAATTAGAAGTGAATATATGTCTTCAAAAATTAGATGCAATCTGAAGTGAATATAAGTCTTCAGAAAATCTGATGAAATTTGAAATGAATATAAGTCTTAAAATGATTTAAAGTGGAAGTAAATCTGAAGTCTTGGAAAATGCGATGAAATTTGAGAAGTGAATATAAGTCTTGAGAAAATCTAATGAATTTTGTAGTGAATATAAGTCTTGAATTTCAGTGGTGAAGTAAATATAAGTCTTGGAAAGGCGGGTGAGCAAAGTGAATAAGTCTTTAGAAATTTAGATGAAATTTGAAGTGAATATAAGTCTTGAAAATCTTGTTAAATTTGGAAGTGAATACAGAAATTGAAAAATCTTATAATTTGAGTGAATATAAGTCTTTATAAATCATTGAAATTTGAAGTGAATATAAGTTTCGAGAAGAAAATGCGTGAAATTTAAAGTGAATATAAGTCTTGAAAATCTTAT
This sequence comes from Vicia sativa, assembly GCA_021764765.1. Lineage (NCBI taxonomy): Eukaryota > Viridiplantae > Streptophyta > Magnoliopsida > Fabales > Fabaceae > Vicia > Vicia sativa. Next base: position 199,737,935 of record CM038794.1, read on the forward strand.
GAAATTTGATGTGAATATAAGTCTTGGAAAATCGGGTGAAATTTAGTGAATATAAGTCTTGAGAAAATTAGATGAAATTTGAAATGATTTAACTCTTGAGAAAATCTGAGTTAAAATTGAAGTGAATCAGTGCTTGAAAATGGGAAATTTGAAGTGAATATAAGTCTTCCTAAAATCGATGAAATTTGAAGTGAATATGGTCTTGAGAAAATGGATGAAATTTTAAGTGAATATAAGTCTTAAGAAAATCGGTGAAATTTAAAGTGAATATAAGTCTTGATAAATGTGAAACTTGAGTGAATATAAGTCTTACGATTAGATGAAATTTGAAGAGAATATAAGTCTTGAGAAATACGGTTCAAATTGAGTGAATAAAAGTCTTAGAAAATCGAGTGAAATTTGAAGTGATATAACTCTTTGGAAAATGGAGTGAAGTTTGAGTGAATATAGGTCTTAGAAAATGGGTGGAATTTGAGTGAATATAAGTCTTGGAAAATCGGGGTGAGCTTGAATTGAGATATAAGTCTTGAGAGTTGGATGAGATTCAAGAGTGATGATAAGTCGGAGAAAATCTGGTTAAATTGGAGTGAATACAGGTCTTGGAGAAAATCGGTAGAATTTGAAGAGAATATAAGTCTTGGAAAATCGATGAAATTGAAGTGAATATAAGTCTTAGGAAAATATGATGAAATTTGAAGTGCATATAAGTCTTCGGAAAATCTGATGAAAGTTGAAGTGAGTCTTCAGAAAATCTGATGAAATTTGAAGAGAATATAAATCTTCGGAAAATATGATGAAATTTTAAGTGAATATAAGTCTTAAGAAAATCAGATAAAATTTGATGAAATTTGAAGTGAATATAAGTCTTCGGAGAATCAGGTGAAACTTGAAGTGAATATAAGTCTTGAGGATAATCTTTGGATTAAAATTGGAAGTGATACAAGTCTTTTGAAAATCGATGAAATTTGAAGAGAATATAAATCTACAGAAAATATGATGAAATTTTAAGTGAATATAAGTCTTTTTAAAATTAGATGAAATTTGAATTGAATATAAGTCATCAGAAAATTTGATAAAATTTGAAGTGAATATAAGTCTTCAGAGAATCAGGTAAAACTTGAAGTGAATATAAGTCTTGAGAAGGTGGAGTAGAATTTGAAGTGAATATAAGTCTGAGAAAATGCAGTTTAAAATTGAGAGTGAATAAAAAGTCTACGAAAATCGAGTGAAATTCTAAGTGAATCTGAGTCTTTAGAAAATCGATGAACTTTGATGAATATAAGTCTTGAAAATCGGTGAAAGCGGAAGGAATATAGGTCTTGAGAAATTGGATGATTTGAAGTGAATATGGTCTTGAGAGAAATCTTGGTTAAAATTGGAGTGAATAGGGGTGTTGGGAAAATGGGTGGAGTTTGAAGAGATATGATTCTTTGGAAAATGCGGTGGGAGTTGGAGTGAATATAAGTCTTGAAAAATGGGTGGAGTTTGAGTGGATATAGGTCTTGGGGAGGAATGCGGTGAGGTTCAAGTGGATATAGGTCTTCGGAGTTAGATGAGTTTGAAGTGATGATGGGGTCTGTGAAATCACGGTTTAAATTGGGTGAAAACAAGTCTTGGGAAATCTGTTAAAA
>CM038794.1:199739665-199985445 GCA_021764765.1 Vicia sativa
TTTTGAAGACTTATATTCACTTCAAGTTTCACCATATTTTCTAAAGACTTATATTCATTTCAAATTTCATCATATTTTCTAAAGACTTATATTCTTCGTTCATCAGTTTTACGAGACTTATATTCAGCAATTTCATGATTTTTGAAGACTTATATTCAAGCGAATTTTATCAATTTTACGTATTATATTATAACTTAGATTTTACGAGACTTATATTCACTTCATTTCATCTAATTTTTGAAGACTTATATTCTTCAAATTTCATGATTACTAAAGACTTATATTCATCAATTTAATCGAGTTTTTGAGACTTATATTCACTAAATTTCATTGATTTTACGGACTTATATTCATCAATTTCATCGGATTTTACGAAGACTTATATTCACTTCAAATTTCATCTAGATTTTAGAGACTTATATTCACCAATTTCATGATTTTCTAAAGACTTATATTCACCAATTTCATCAGTTTACGAAGACATATTGATTCAAGTTTGCAGATTTCACGAAGACTTATATTCACTCAAATTTCATGATTTTTGAGACATATTCACCAAATTTCATCCATTTTAAAGACTTATATTCACTTCAAATATCATGATTTTAAAGACTTATATTCACTTCAAATTTCATGATTTTAGAGACTTATATTCACTTGATTTTTGATTTTACGAAGACTTATATTCTTCAATTTCATTGATATTTTGAAGACTTATATTCACCAGTAATTCTCCAGTTTTTAGAGACTTATATTCACTTCAAATTTCATCATATTTCTAAGGACTTATATTCACTTCAAAAGATAATATTGAGTTTTGGAAACTTATATTCACTTCAAATTTCATGATTTTTACGAAAACTTATATTCACTTGATTTTCATCGATTTTAAAGACTTATATTTACAAATTTCATGATTTTACGAAGACTATATTCACTTCAAATTTCATAATTTTACGAAGACTTATATTCATTCAAATTTCATCAGATTTTACGAAGACTTATATTCACTTCATTTCATCTAATTTTTAAGAACTTATTCCTTCAATTTCACGAATCTTCTAAGACTTATATTCTAAATTTCATCATATTTTCTAAAGACATATTCACTTCAAATTTCATAAATTTTCTAAAGACTTATATTCCTTCAAATTTCATCAGTTTACGAAGACTTATATTCACTTCAATTTCATCAGATTTTACGAGACTTATATTACACCCAATTTTATAGATTTTACGAAGACTTATATTCACATGATTTCATCTTGATTTTTACGAAGACTTATATTCATTCAATTCATCTATTTTGAGACTTATATTCACTTCAAATTTCAGATTTTTGAAGACTTATATTCACTTCAAATTGATTTTACGAGACTTATATTCACTTAAACTTTCACAGTTTTGAGACTTATTTCATGAAATTTCATTTTACGAAGACTTATATTCACTTCAATTTTATCAGTTTTCTGAGACTTATATTCACTTCAAATTTAACTTGATTTTATGAGGACTTATATTCACTTCATTTTCATCTAATGGAAGACTTATATTCACTTCAATTTCATGGTTTTGAGAACTTATATCCTTCAAATTTTCAAGACTTATATTCACTTCAAATTTCATCCAATTTTACGAGACTTATATTCACTTCAAATTTCATTGATTTAAAGACTTATATTCACTAAATTTCATTAGATTTTAAGACTTATATTCACTTCAATTTCACAGTTTTACGAAGACTATATTCACAGTTCATCTGTTTTGAAGACTTATATTCATGAGGTTTCACCCAGATTTTACGAAGACTTATATTCACTAAATTTCATCATATTTTCTAAGACTTATACTTCAAATTTATCATATTTCTAAAGACTTATATTCACTTCAAATTTCATTAATTTTTAAGACTTATATTCACTTCAATTTCATCATTTTTGAAGACTTATATTCACTTCAAATTCATTAGATTTTAGAACATATTCACTTCAATTTAACGGATTTTACGAAGACTTATATTCACTTCATTTCATCTTATTTTGAGACTTATATTCCTTCAAGTTTCACGATTTTACGAAGACTTATATTCACTTCAAATTTCATCATATTTTAAGACTTATATTCACTTAATTTCATCATATTTTCTAAGACTTATATTCACTTCAAATTTCATTATTTCTAAAGACTTATATTCACTTCATTTCATGGGATTTTGAACTTATATTACTTCAAATTTTAGATTTTAGAAGACTTATATTCACTCAATTTCATCAGTTTTACGAAAATATATTCACCGAATTTCATCATATTTTCTTAAGACTTATATTCATTTCAAATTTCATGATTTTACGAAGACTTGCCTTAATTTTCACAGATTTTACGAACTTATATTCATTTCAATTTCATTTTCGAAGACTTATATTCACTTCAGTTCATCTAATTTTGAAAGACTTAATTGATGATTTGAAGACTTATATTCATCATTTCATCAGTTTTCTAAGACTTTATTCACTTCAACCACATTTTATTATTCACTTAAATTTAATCTAATTTTACGAGACTTATATTCCTTCAAGTTTCACGGTTTTGAAGATTTATTAGAATTTATTGATTTTGACTTATATTCATTCAATTTCATTGATTTTTGAGGGCTTATATTCTTCATTTTAACAGTTTTACGAAGACTTATATTCACTTCAAATTTCATCTATATTTTGAAGACTTATATTCCTTCAGTTTCACCAGATTTTTGAAGACTTATATTCACTTCAATTCCTTTTCGAGGACTTATATTTACTTCAAATTTCATCAGTTTTGAAGACTTATATTCACTTCAAATTTCATGATTTTTTAAAACTTATATTCACTTCATTTTCATCAGTTTATGAAGACTTATATTCACTTCAAATTTCATGATTTTAAAGAGACTTATATTCACTTCAATTTCACCAGTTTTAGAAGACTTATATTCATTCAAATTTCATCAGTTTTCGAGACTTATATTCACTTCAATTTCATCAGTTTTACGAAGACTTATATTCACTTCAAGTTTCATCAGTTTTACGAGACATATATTCACTTCAATTTCATTAATTTTCTAAAGACTTATATTCACTTCAATTTCATGAGTTTTCAAAAGACTTATATTCACTTCAATTTTCACAGATTTTACGAAGACTTATATTCACTTAAGTTTCATCGATTTTCGAAGACTTATATCACTTCATTTCATCAAATTTTCTCGATTTTCTTGACTTATATTCGGCAAAATTTCAATAATTCAGAAGATTTATATTCTCTTCAAATTTCATCAGTTTACGAAGACTTATATTCACTTCAATTTCATCGGTTACGAGACTTATATTCACTTCAAATTTCATCATATTTTACGAAGACTTATATTCTTCAATTTCATCGGTTTTCGAAGACTTATATTCACGAATTTCATGATTTTACGAAGACTTATATTCACTTCAATTTTAACTGATTTTCCGAGACTTATATTTGCTGAATTTCATCTAATTTACGAAGACTTATATTCATTTAAGTTTCACAGTTACTAGAAGACTTATATTCACTTCAATTTCATCAGTTTTCTAAGACTTATATTCACCAAATTTCATGATTTTCTAAAGACTTATATTCACTTCAAATTTCATCGATTTTAAGACTTATAATTTGAACCCAGTTTTTACGAGGACTTATATTCACTTCAAATTTCATCTAATTTTTAAGAACATATTCACTTCAAGTTTCACAATTTTACGAGAGACTTATATTCACTTCAAATTTCATCAGTTTTAGAAGACTTATATTCACTTCAATTTCATTGATTTTACGAGACTTATATTCACTTCAATTTCATTGATTTTGGAAGACTTATATTCCTTCAAATTTCATCGATTTTTAGAAGTTATATTCCTTCATTTTAACTTCTAGATTTTTACGAAGACTTATATTCACTTCAAATTTCATCTAATTTTACGAAGACTTATATTCACTTAAATTTTTGGTTTTACGAAGACTTATATTCATTCAAATTTCATAAGATTTTACGAAGACTTATATTCACTTCAAATTTCATCAGTTTTAGAAACATATTCACTTCAAATTTCATGATTTACGGGAACTTATATTCACTTCAATTTCATAGATTTTTCGGAGACTTATATTCACAGAATTTCACAAATTTTACGAAGACTTATATTCACTTAATTTCATCTAATTTCTAAAGACTTATATTCACTTCAAGTTTCACAGTTTTAGAAGACTTATATTACTTCAAATTTCAGAAATTACGAAGACTTATATTCACTTCAAATTTCATTAGATTTTACGAGACTTATATTCACTTCAAATTTCATGATTTTACGAAAGACTTATATTCACTTCAATTTTCACAGTTTCGGAAGACTTATATTCACTTCAAATTCATTGATTTTACGAAGACATATTCACTTCATTTCATCTAATTTTTGAAGATATATATTCACTTCAATTTCATTGATTTTACGAAGACTTATATTACTTCAAATTTCACATTTTAAGGAGCTTATACACTTCATTTTAAACCATATTTTACGAAGACTATATTCATTTAAAATTTCATCTAATTTAGAAGACTTATATTCACTTCAATTTCATGGATTTTACGAAGACTTATATTCACTTCAATTTTAACTGATTTTTGAGACTTATATTCATTTCAAATTTCATAATTTTAGAAGACTTATATTCACTTCAAATTTCATGATTTGAAGACTTATTACTTCAAATTTCATTAGTTTTCGAAGAGTTATATTTATTTCAAGTTTCATCAGTTTTACGAGACTTATATTCACTTCAAATTTCATGAGACTTTACAAGACTTATATTCACTTGAATTTCATCAGTTTTCACGATTTTATATTCACTTCAAATTTTAACGAGATTATAAAGACTTATATATTCCTTCAAGTTTCACTGATTTTCAAGACTTATATTCACTGAAATTTCATCATTTGAAAACTTATTCAATTCATTTGATTTTCTTAAGACTTATATTCAAATTTCATCAAATTTTAAGATTTATATTCTCTTGATTTCATCATTTTTCGAAGACTTGTATTCATATTTCATCATATTTTCTGAAGACTTATATTCACTTCAAATTTCACGATTTTGAAGACATATATTCATTTCAAATTTCATGATTTTACAAGAAATTATATTCTAACCCAAATTTCATTGAGATTTTCTAAAGACTTGTATTCACTTCAACTTTAACAGTTTTCTTGAGTTATATCACTTCAAATTTCTTATTTACGAAGACTTATATTCACTTCAATTTCATGATTTTACGAGGACTTATATTCACTTCAATTTCATAGAATTTTTGAAGACTTATATTCATCAATTTCATCAGTTTTCTAGAAGACTTATATCACTTCAAATTTCCTTGATTTTAGAACTTATATTCACTTCAATTTTAACTGATTTTAGAAGACTTATATTCACTTCAAATTTCATCTTATTTTAAAGACTTATATTCACTTGAGTTTCACAGTTTTAAGACTTATATTCACTTCAATTTCATGATTTTACGAAGACTTATATTCACTTCAAATTTCATCATTTTAAAAGAGTATATTCACTTCAAATTTCATCAGTTTTCTAAATACTTATATTCACTTCAAATTTCATCAGTTTACGAAGACTTATATTCACTTCATTTTAACGGTTTTCGAAGACTTATATTCAACAAATTTCATCTAATTTTAAAGACTTATATTCACTTCAAGTTTCACGGTTCTCGAGATATTCAACTTCAAATTTCTGTGATTTTCCGAACTTTTATATTCTTCAAATTTCATCAGATTTTCATAGACTTATATTCACTTAAAATTTAAATCATATTTTCTAAAGATTTATATTCACTTAAAATTTCATCATTTTACGAAGACATATTCACTTTGATTTCATCAGTTTTACGAAGACATATTCACTTCAAATTTCATAAGATTTACGAGACTTATATTCACTTCAATTTCATTGATTTTAAAAGTATTCACTCAATTTTATCTAGATTTTAGAAGACTTATTTTCACTTCATTTTAACGATTTTCTGAATTATCATCCTTCAATTTCATCTAATTTACGAAGACTTATATTCACTTCAAATTTCATGAGTTTTACGAGACTTATATTCACTTCAAATTTCATGATTTTTGAAGACTTATATTCACTTCAATTTCATCAGTTTTCTAAAGTTCCTTCAATTTCATCCATTTTTAGACACTTTTATTCACTTCAATTTTCACGATTTTCGAAGACTTATATTCACTTCAAATTTCATCTAATTTACGAAGACTTATATTCCTTCGGTTTCAGATTTAAAGACTTATATTCACTTCAATTTCATCAGTTTTGAGACTTGTATTCACCCATTCCTTGATTTTTGAAGACTTTTATTCCTTCAATTTTCACGGTTTTACGAAGACTTATATTTCACTTCAAATTTCATCTAATTTAGAGACTTATATTCACTTCAATTTCACGATTCTGAAGACTTATATTCACTTCAATTTATCAAATTTTAAAGACTTATATTCATTCAATTTCATCTATTTTAAAAGACTTATATTCACTTAAAATTTCATCTGATTTTACGTAGATTTATATTCTCTTAAATTTCATCAGTTTCTAAAAGACTTGTATTCACTTCAATTTATCATTAACTCAAGACTTATATTCACTCAGTTTCATTGATTCTCTGAGACTTATATTATTTAATTCATCAAATTTTATCGATTTTCTTAAGACTTATATTCATAAAATTCATCATATTTTCAGAAGATTTATATTCTTCAAATTTCATTGTTTACGAGACTTATATTCATGACTTTCATCAGTTTGAAGACTTATATTCACTTCAAATTTCATCTATTTTACGAAGACTTATATTCACCAATTTCACAGTTTTACGAAGACTTATATTACCAATTTCATCAGTTTTACGAAGACTTATATTCACTTCAATTTTAACGATTTTCTCGGACTTATCATCACTTTGAATTTCATCTAATTTACGAAGACTTATATTCATTCAAGTTTCATGATTTTTACGAAACTTATATTCAAATTTCATTGATTTTCTAAGACTTATATTCACTTCAGTTTCATGATTTTCTAAGGTTATATTCACTTCAAATTTCATCGATTTTACGAGACTTTTATTCACTAATTTGAACCGGTTTTGAAGACTTATATTACTTCAATTTCATCAATTTTCGAAGACTTATATTCATCAGTTTCACAGTTTTGAGACTTATATTCACTTTAAATTTCATCAGTTTTTACGAGACTTATATTCACTTCAAATTTCATGATTTTACGAGACTTATATTCACTTCAAATTTCATCAGTTTTAGGAAGCATATTCATTCAAATTTCACCAGTTTTACGAAGACACCTTATTCACGATTTTAACTAGATTTTACGAAGAGTTAAATTCACTCAAATTTCATCTAATTTTAGAAGACTTATATTCACTTAAATTTCATGATTTTAGACTTATATTCACTTCAAATTTCATGGATTTTACGAGACTTATATTCACTTTAAATTTCATCAGATTTACGAAAACTTATATTCACTTCAATTTCATGATTTTATAAGACTTATATTCATTAATTTCATAAGATTTTGAATACTTGTATTCCTTCAAATTTAGATTTTACGAGACTTATATTCACTTCAATTTCATCTAAATTTCTAAAGACTTATATTCACTTTAAGTTTCACCAGTTTTCCGAAGACTTATATTTACTTCAAATTTCATGAGAAATTACGAAGACTTATATTCTACAAAATTCATTAGATTTTACGAAGACTTATATTCACTTCAATTTCATTGATTTTGAAGACTTATATTCACTTCATTTTAACGGTTTTAGAAGACTTATATTCATTTCAAATTTCATCAGATTTTCTGAAGACTTATATTCACTTCAGATTGCATCTAATTTTTGAAGACATATATTACTTCTAATTTCACCGATTTTATGAGACTTATTCATCAAATTTCATCATTTTCTAAAGACTTATATTCACTTCAATTTAAACATTTTACGAGACTATATTCATTAAATTTCATCTAATTTACGAGACTTATATTCACTTCAATTTCATCGATTTTAGAACTTGTATTCTTGATTTTAACGGATTTTTGAAGACTTATATTCATTTCATTTCATCAAATTTTACGAAGACTTACATTCACTTCAATTTCATCGATTTTGAAGACTTATATTCACTTCAATTTCATCATTTTACGAGACTTATATTATTTCAAGTTTCATTGATTTTACGAAGTCGTATATTCACTTCAAATTTCATCAGTTTCTACTTATATTCACTTCAAATTTCATTGATTTTCGAAGACTTGTATTCACTTCAATTTTAGCAGTTAATAGAAGACTTATATTCACCAAGTTTCACGATTCCTAGAAGACTTATATTCTTCAAATTTCATCAAATTTTGAAGACTTATATTCCTTCAAATTTCATCGTTTTCTTAAGACTTATATTCACTTCAAATTTCATCAAATTTATGAAGATTTATATTCTCTTGATTTCATCAGTTTACGAAGACTGTATTCACTTCACTTTCATCATATTTTACGAGTCTTATATTCACTTCATGTTTCACAGTTTTGAAGACATATATTCATTTCAAATTTCATCAGTTTTACGAAGATTATATTCACTTCAAATTTCATCAGTTTTCTGAAGACTTGTATTCAACGACTTCAACGATTTTACTGAGTTATCATCACTAATTTCTTCTTATTTACGAGACTTATATTCACTTAAGTTTCACGATTTTAGGACTTATATTCACTTCAAATCTCATTTTTTTAAAGACTTATATTCACTTCAAATTTCTTGATTTTCTAAAGACTTATATTCACTTCAAATTTCATGATTTTACGAAGACTTTTATTCACTTGATTTTAACGGTTTTACGACTTATATTCACTTCAAATTTCATCATTTACGAAGACTTATATTCCTTCAAGTTTCACGGATTTTACGAAGACTTATATTCACTTCAAATTTCATCAGTTTTACGAGTTATATTTGTGATTTCATGATTTTGAAGACTTATATTCATGAATTTCATCAGTTTTCTAAATACTTATATTCACTTCAAATTTCATGATTTTCGAAGACTTGTATTCACTTCAATTTAACGGATTTCGAAGACTTATATCTTCAAATTTCATCTATTTAGAATTATATTCCTTGAGTTTCACAGATTCTACGAAATGATATTCACCCGAATTTTCATTTAAATTTTGGAAGACTTATATTCACTTGAATTTCATAATTTTCTTAAGACTTATATTCACTTAAAATTCATCATATTTTCTAAAGATTTATTCTCTTAAAATTTCATCAGTTTTGAAGACTTGTATTCACTTCAATTTCATCAGTTTTACGAGACTTATATTCACTTCAAATTTCATAGATTTTAAAGAGACTTATATACTTCAAATTTCATCGGATTTTCGAAGACTTATATTCACTTCAAATTTCAATAGATTTTACGAAGACTTGTTTCCTTGATTTTAACGATTTTTATCATCGCCAATTTCATCTAATTTACGAAGACTTATATTCACTGACTTTCACAGTTTTAGAAGACTTATATTCACTTCAAATTTCATGATTTTGAACATATTCACTTCAAATTTCATTCATTTTCTAATTATATTCACTTCAAATTTCATCGATTTTTACGAAGACTTTTATTCACTTCATTTTAACTGGATTTTGAAGACTTATATTCACTTCAATTTCATCTAATTTTAAGACTTATATTCACTTCAGTTTCACAGTTTTACGAAGACTTATATTCACTTCAAAGTTCATGATTTTCTAAAGACTTATATTCATAGAATTTCATGATTTTTGAAGACTTTTATTCATGATTTTAACGATTTTACGAGACTTATATTCACTTCAATTTCATCTAATTTTTGAGAGACTTATATTCACTTCAGTTTTACGATTCTACGAGACTTATATTCACTTCAAATTTTATCAAATTTTCGATGACTTATATTCAATTCAAATTTCATCTAATTTTAAAAGACTTATATTCATTAAATTTCATCATATTTTAATAGATTTATATTCTCTTCAATTTCATCCAGTTTACGAAGACTTGTATTCACTTCATTTTCATCATATTTTACGAAGACTATTCACTTCAAATTTCATGAGTTTTACGAAGACTTATATTCACTTCAAATTTTATCGATTTTTGAAGACTTATATTCACTTCAATTTTATCGATTTTTAAGAGGTATTCATGATTTCACCAATTTTGAGACTTATATTCACTTCAAATTTCATCTAATTTTAAAAGACTTATTCTTCAATTTTCACGGTTTTAGAGACTTATATTCACTTCAATTTCCAGTTTTTCAAAGACTTATATTCACTTCAAATTTCATCATTTCTAAGACTTATATTACTTCAAATTTCATGATTTTACGAAGACTTTTATTCACTTCATTTTAACCCATTTTACGAAGACTTATATTCCTTCTAATTTCATCAAACTTTTATTCACTTCATTTTGGATTTTACGAGACTTATATTCATTTTTCATCAAATTTTACGAAGACTTATATTCACCAATTTCATCGATTTTTCTAAGACTAGTATTCACTTCAAATTTCTTGATTTTGAAGGTTATATTTACTTCAAGTTTCATCAGTTTTTACGAAGTCATATATTCTTCAAATTTCATCGGTTTTCTAAATACTTATATTCACTTCGAATTAATGGTTTCAAAGACTTATATTCACTTCAATTTTAACATTTATCGAAGACTTATATTCACTGATTTCACTGATTTTCGAAGACTTATATTCACTTCAAATTTCATCAAATTTTATCGATTTTAGAACTTATATTACTTAAAATTTCATATATTTTACGAAGATTTATATTCTCTTCAATTTCATGGTTTTAAGAGACTTGTATTCATTCAACTTTCATTGATTTTACGAGACTTATATTCACTTCAAATTTCATATTTTACGAAGGCTTATATTCACTTCAATTTCATCGATTTTACGAGACTTATAATTAAATTTATCAGTTTTAGAAGACTTATATTCACTTCATTTAACCGGTTTTTTGAGGACTTATCATCACAATTTCATCTAATTTACGAAGACTTATATTCACTTCAAGTTTCATGATTTTTGAAGACTTATATTCACTTCAAATTTCATTGAAGCTTTTGATTTATATTCACTTCAAATTTCATTGATTTTCTAAGACTTATATTCACTTCAAATTTAATGATTTTACGAAGACTTTTATTCACTTCATTTTAACGGTTACGAGACTTATATTCATTTCATTTCATCTAATTTTACGAAGACTTATATTGACGAGTTTTACTGATTTTCGAAGACTTATTCACTTCAATTTCATGATTTTACGAAGAGTTATATTTACTTCAAATTTCATCAGTTTTGAAGTCATATATTCAGCAATTTCATCGATTTTCTAAATAATTAAATTCACTTCATATTTCATCATATTTACGAAGACTTGTATTCATGATTTTAACAGTTAAGCGAAGACTTATATTACTTCAATTTCATCTAAATTTATAAGACTTATATTCACCCAAGTTTAACTTTGATTCTACGAACTTATATTCATTCAAATTTCATCAAATTTTAAAGACTTATATTCACTTCAATTTCATCAATTTCTTAAGACTTATATTCACTAAAATTTCATCATATTTTACGAAGATTTATATTCTCTTCAATTTCATCAGTTTTACGAGACTTGTATTCACTTCAATTTTCATCAGTTTAAAGACTTATATTCACAAATTTCATAGATTTGAGACTTATATTCCTTCAATTTCATATGATTTTACGAAGACTTATATTCACTTAATTTTATCAGTTTTTTCGAAGACTTGTATTCACTTGATTTTAACTAGATTTCACGAGACTTATTCATGATTTCATCTAATTTTGAGACTTATATTCACTTCAAGTTTCACAGATTTTACGAAGACTTATATTCTAAATTTTTGATTTTCTAAGGACTTATATTCACTTCAAATTACATCAATTTAAGACTTATATTACTTCAAATATCATTCAGTTTTCTAAGACTTATATTCACTTCAAATTTCATCGATTTTACGATGACTTATATCACTTCATTTTAACTTGATTTTCTAAGACTTATATTCATTTCAAATTTCATTGATTTTACGTAGACTTATATAAGCCGTATTTCATAATTTTTTAAGACATATATTCACTTCAAATTTCATGATTTTACGAGCTTATATTTCAAATTTCATTGATTTTACGAGACTTATATACATCAATTTTAACCATATTTTAAGACTTATATTGATTCAATTTCATCTAATTTTTGAAGACTTATATTCACTTCAAGTTTCATCGGATATTACGAGACTTGTATTCCTTCATTTAACCAAATTTTACGAGACATATTCACTTCAAATTTCATCTAATTTATGAGACTTATATTCATTTCAAGTTTCACAGTTTTCTAAACATTGAAATTCACGGCAGCGGATACGTGATGTCACGATGTTATGACCTGATATCGACACTCATTAACGATTCACAGTAAATTCACGGGGTAAAGACACATTAAATTGTTTACCCGATTCGTGTGTAACATATAACAATAATAAAAATTACTCGACAAACTACGAAAAATCTCGGAAAAAGCAGTTACGAGCGATAAATGTACGCAATTTCATAACATCTGTTGTGACATCGGTCAAATTTCTGCGAAATTTCCGGCCTGATGCTCTTTAAATCGAAAGTGTGCTTAAGCATCCTTTGTAGGTTTATCTTGAGACTAGATGCCGGCATTTATCAAGACATTGCTATAGTCTAGTTTTCTAAAAATGCCAACTAAAACCTTTAACGACTCCACTTTGGCATTTTGGCTAAAACAACTTATATCCAGTACCACGTACGGTGAGAAAAAGCAGACTAGTTAGTATCACAAGCTTTAAAGCAGATCCTAGAGAGATAAATTCTACGAAATTTTCATACATTTGCCCCATTGCCCACATACTTCTCCCCTTTTTAGCCTCAAAGGGCGAAGGAACCAGTCTGAAATGCTGACATTCATCGTATAGTAAAAGTACCATCACGGTTAAGTTTAACTTTGTCAAATTAATACAATCATCCAAAACTAATAGGAAATAGCGAACAAAGTTAACATCAGGGCAATAAAGAGAAAAGGAACAACAATTACTTGAGCTTCCATCTCGAGTGTTTTCTTACTCACGAAGAGACTTTATGAAAGAAGCATCTTGAGGCTTTCAACCGGCTCAAGCCATCCGAACATCATCATTATCAGCATCACCATACAACCCTTCATCCTCGTCTCTGTGTCTGCTCTGGTTTGAGATCGGTTCTTGACTTTGTTTCCTTGCTTAGCTCTTTGCGGAGTTGCTTCATTATTCCATTGTTACGCCACGGTGCCTGACATTGGATGTCTCACAGATGTCATGACATGTCACTGGAATATCTTCCTTGAAAAAAAGCTTGTAGTGAAATCCAAGCGGGGGCTCTTTTGGGCATCTCTTCACTAGGATATCGGGATCAGATCATTATAATTCCACAGGAGGAAGGCTATTGGACTTGATTGCGCTTTTGCATGCTTGGTTTGCTGAATGTAGGTTCCATAGTCAAATTTTGCGAGTACTCTGCGTATATAGATCTTGATCCAATGTTGACTTGTGATTGGTTGGGACCCGATTAGCGACTTTATTTGTGCGAGGATGGCAATTTGACCTTTCAACTTACTTCTTTGTGAGTTTTTCCTTGACGGTCATGGCGCTTGCGATGATGTTGGCCAATTTTATTATCGGTTTCCTCTCGAAGCTCTGGTGGCATCATCGATCTCCTAGAGATCTTATTGCATTTTCCAGAGACAACTTGATTTTTCTCCCCATACGGCCACAGTCTTGTAATGCGACCTCGTCACCGACCAGTTAAATTCATATGATTCCTTTAACACATCATAGCGGTTTGAGAAGCTATTTATGCCTGTTAATGACCTCATATTCGGATCAACATCTCTTTTGCATAAGGGCACTCTTATTTAGCTCCTTTCCGGGCGATCCTCTTGAAACTTACATCTTCCATCTTCCGTTCGGGATGAAATAGATATCATGGCCACCTCGGGCTTTGCAAGTTTCGAGTTGGCTTCTTCCTTGGTTGAATGTCACGTGACTTTCATTTAACATCGAACTTCAGTCTTGATGGACTCTGAAGGTTGATACCTTCCTCTTCTTCCATGATGGGTGTCCTCGGTGCAGAGCCCCACCAGACGGTTTTACTACTCTTCTTTTGTAGAGGTCCGACAGATTCTTCTGTCTTTATACATCTTGACCTTCTTTTCTTTAACGGGGACTGTAGGGCACTGTTTTCCTTCCTCTATCTCTCTTTTCGATGGCATTGTGAGGTGGTATACAATTCTTCTAAATCAATGATGGGGTTCACTAAATTCTCGAATCTAGCTGGACACCTTTCAGTTATATTGCCAGGTTTCTAGGTCTAACTACAGATACTACTCGGAGATGGTTTTCACAGGGGTTTAACAGTACACTTTTAGGGATTCCTGAAATACCATGAAATGTCATCTTCGTTAACAGCGGGGTTTCATTAAATATCATCTTCACACGCCCAGTGTTTGAGAGAGGGATTAACGACATTCTTTATGGGGAATCAACAAGAGTTTGATGTTCGGGATCCACAGAGTTTTCTTATGATCATCGGATGTCTTGACATTTTGTTGACATCTGGATCACGGCTAAACTAAGAGACTGAGTTGTTGGTTTAAAAGGCGAAACCCAGTCTTGAGTGATTTTCATTTAGGATCTGGTACTATCCTAGCATGGCTATGCATACCTGAACCCTCTACGTGCTATTTAAGGGGACGAGAAGAAGATGGTTAGAGAATTTTTGGAAGGTGATGCTTGTGACCTTAGTGCATTCCTTTGCTTGATTTCTTGACCTTACGGGGTGGTTGCCATTGCGGAGGTACCTTGGAGGTTCTGCATGGCTTGGCGCTTTAAGTAATCCGGCCATGGTAGGAGATGAAAGCGAATCTTGGGATGGGAGGAGGCGATGGCCAGGTTTGTTGAGACATCTTGTCACAGACAGGTTTTGGTGAAATGGTAGTAGTGACTTTAAAATATATATATATATATATATATATATATATATATCTCTTATTCTTGGACTTTTGAAAACAGAAGAAAATAATTAATTACTCCACTTAGAATTAAATGAAAAAGTCTCTCTCGTTCCTTGGCAATCTTAATTGCTGATTCCTCATATTAATACCAGTTTGCCCAAATTCTCAATGACTAGCATCAAACTTTAGTAAAATGTCGGCGATTGAAGTTCGGTGGCTACATGTTCCAATTTAATCACTTTCTCTTCCACATGGTCTACGATGAAGTGATGTCTAATGTCAATGTGCTTAGTCCTACTATATTTATAGGATTCTTTGAAATATTAATAGCCTTTTCGAGTTGTCACGATTACAATGTCGCGACATCACATGTGACATTCTACTCGATCGACATCGCTTCGTCGGACCATCGAGAACAGCTGCTACGTGCTATATATTGACCTCGGTGGACGGACACTGATTTTGCTTCTTGCTAAACCAAGAAACATTGTTCCCCGAAAACATCCTCGAGTGCTTTTTATCATATTTTACCATTGATCGGTCACATACCGGATAAATTGGTTCCATCCATGAGAATCTGATATACCATAATGCAAGTTCCACTCATTTCTTCTTTACACGATTGATGTGACTTACTTTAGGTTCGACGGTATCTTGTACAACCAACAAATGCAATGTCGGTCTTGTATTAAGTACAACAAGCTTCTATCATCCTATCAAACTTTGATCAACATTTTCTCACTTGTGTCCTTGGACAACTTTAAATGAGTGGGAGCGAGTCCTTTTATGGTTGGCACTCTTCATTCCAAACTTCTTGACAATAGTCCTTGCATACTTGCTCTGAAAGAATGTTGAGTCTTCCATCTGTGTGACTTGCGGTCAAAGAAAATAAGTCAATTCTCCCATGAGGTTCATTTCAAACTCGACTTGCATTTGGTTGGAAAAATGTCGCACCATTGTCGACATTCCTCCAATACTATGTCATCAACATAAATTTGAGCCACCATTATCTTTCCTCCTTCATCCTTGACAAAGTGTTTTATCAAGGCTCCTTTCTATATCCTTTGTCGATGGAACTTGGTCCTTTCAACTCTGGGCTTGACCATATAGGGCTTTCCTCAACTTGTAGACATGATCGGGAAAATTTGGATCCACAACCCTTTGGGGCTGCTCTACATATACTTCCTCATTCAAGTAGCCATTTAGGAAGGCACTTTTCACATCCATAAAACAATTTGAATTTGAATGCAAGCAACTCCTAGAAGTAGCTGATTGATTCTAGTCTAGCTCACGAGGCAAAAGTCTCATCAAATCAATCCCTTTAATCATGTGTATCACTGACAACAAGTCTTGCCTTATTTACGGTAGCGGTCCTTACATGAGACTTATTCTTATAGATCCACTTTGTTCCAATGATGTTTGTCCCTTGGTCAGGAACTAACTCCACTTCATGTTGCTTGGTGGTTCAATTCATCTTGCATTGCTCGATCCGGTATTCATCGATTAGAGCCTCTTTGACAATCTTTGGCTTAATCTTAGACCCAAGCAAGAGTTTGAGACAATTTCTGGATCTTGTAATGACACCACGATTAGGATCTCAATGATGAGTTCCTTTGGATGATCTTTCTGAATTCGATGGAAGGATCTTTGTTAGCTTCCTCTGGTTGATTTTGGAGAAGTAGGGGCGTATCATCCTTATCGGACACTTGTGGTGATGTCTCAAACAATGTCTCAACATCATGTGACATTGTTTTCTGATGGTGATCATCAACTATGACATTAATTGACTCCATCATAACTTTAGTCACAGGTTGAATACTCTATATCTCTGCTTTGTTTGTAAGTATTCGAGAAAAACCTTCATCACTTTTAGAGTCCATCTTTCTCCTTTGATCACGATCAGTCGAATATAACATTTCTTTGCCAAAACATGGAAATATTTCACGATGGGTTTTCTTCCTTTCCATATTTCATACAGGGTGGAAGATGTTCCCTTTCTTAAGTTGACCTATTGAACATAGAGTTGTGTTCATAACCCATTAAAATGGATAGGAAGTTTCTTAGCATGAATCATTGCTCGGAAGATTCTGTATAGTCCTATTTTCCTTTCCACAACTCCATTTCTTTGAGGGTTATAGGAGAAGAAACTCATGGTTGATTCCTTGAGGAGAATTCATCAAACTTGTTGTTCTCAAATTCCTTTCCATGATCACTTCTTATTCGACAATCGGCCTTCCTTCTCTCTTTGAAGTCTTTTGCATAATTCTTTAAAACATCAAACACATGATTTTCTTTGATGAAGTTTATCCGTAAATGGAGAAATCATCCACAACATAAGCATATATTTTCCACCAGACTCTCGACTGCGGCATCAAATCCATGTAACAGCTCCGGCCAAAGTGGTCGGATGTCTTGACATTGGATGTGACACTCTGTGCCTTTCCAACTGACACTCACACGGACTCTCCTTCATCAATATGAAGTCTTGGTATTCCTCGACAACCTCCATAGAAATGATCTTTTCATTCCTCGAGATGCAAAATGACCAAGTTTTGGTGCCACAATTTCACCTCCTTTTCATCTCATGCATGTAGAGCACTGGAAGGCAGTTGGTGTTCTCGAGACTCCCACATGTAGCGGTTGTCCTTTGATCGACTCCTCTCCATAACCACTTCTTGTTTTCATTGATTACAAGACATTCGGACTTGGTGAAGTTGACTTTGAATCCCATATCACATGGTGACTTATGCTTATGAGATTAGCGGTCAAATCTTTTACCGTGACACTCCATTGGGTTTGGAACTCGAGCAGTCAAGTTTCCAACACCTTTGATTTCTCCTTTAGCTCCATCCCAAAGTAACAAAAGCGGTAGAGTGAGGTTTGACATCATTGATTTTTGATTCGGTCATATGCTTAGAACACCCTTTGTCAAGTACCGGTCTTCCTTAGCGAGACACTCTAAGGGAAGTGTGAGCTATCGAGTGGTCTTCTTCTTCCAATGATGGGTGTAGGATACCTTGTTGAATTTAGGCTTCACATGAGGAACTTGATTAGGATACCCATATATCTAAAGCAAAAGGCTTTATGTGACCAACCTCCCATAATGACATCTCCATCTTTGAAACTTTTCTTCATGTTTCTTTGATTTTGATGTTGTACCCAATGTTGTGACATCTGCTTAGACATTGGTTTATTAGGTTTGTTCCTCCTTTTGTTATCAGCAATTTCTTTGCCTCCCATATCTTAAGCGGACTTATTTCATCTTGTGGTGTGACATCTTCTTTGACATTGAATTGTCAGGTCATTCTTCTTCTTGTCACCGTGAGGTTTCTTTGCGACCATATCCCGGACCATGCTTATTTCACGCATTACGTCCAATGCGGATTTCTTCAACTTATCGATGCAGTCAACATTTGTGGACTTAGACATCGATCAAGTTTGGAGTTCAACATTATAATTTCATTGTTGAGGTGACTTATAGTAGTAGTGTTTTCCTTCTTCCGACCTCGACTTTACATTCTCGACTTCCACTTTTCAATCGACTTTTACATTTCTCTTTTTGACATACTTCACCACTTTTACACCTTTTGTAGGTTTCAGCCAGCTCCACAAATGTCACTTCCCATCACTAGAATCCATATCGAATTGCACTCCGGAGAAGCGTGACAAGTTTGGGTTTCTTCTTGATTCACTTCACGAGTCACCATCGGACCAGTGGCGGACCATCCCTTTCTTTTGTTTCTTTAGAAGGTGGGACATTCGACTCTAATATGCCCGTATCCTTCTGACCATGACCTTTGGATTCCTGCTTTGACTTCCTTTTTCTTGACTTGGATATTACTGCTGAGTCATAAGATCGCTAATGTCGAGATGGAATGTTCTTGACATTGGACCTTGACTTTGGATCAATTCTCTTGATGAGTTTGTTGAGCGCCTTCCAAGCATAGTTATAGCTAGATATCTTCTCTTCATCATCCTCCTTGCATCCTCTTATTGGATACAAGGGCTATGCTCTTGTTCTTCACATCAACATTTTCAACTGATCCCCGTCTCAAAGTCGAAGAGATCCACAAGTTCTTCCACCTTCAGTGATGTCTGAGCTTCCTCTATAGCGATCACTTTCATTGCAAACCTTTTAGGCAATGATCGAATCTTTCTCACTTTTCTTCTAACATCTTTTCACCAAGTGCTCACGAGGTGTTGGCAATCTCAAGATATTCATGTGAAACTCATGAATGGTCTCATCTTCAATTCTCAAATTTGGTAGTGAGCATCTGAAGTCTTGACATCTTCACCTTGGATGTCCCTCATGAGTAGTTTTGAGTGTCCCGACATCCTTGGCGGCTCATATTGATGAACTAGTCGAAGATATTTACATCAATTCCATTGAATAAGGCATTCAATGCTTTAGAGTTCCCAGTCTAGCTCCTCTTCTTCTTTGCTCCATTCTTCTCGGGTTTCAATCGGTAGTCCCATCTTTCTCAAGATTGGTAGGATGTTTCCATCCTTTGTCGGCTCTCCAGCTTTAATATCCGTTGACCTCGAAAAGGACCATATGAGGTTTCCGGTAATTATAATTAGATCCATCCGGTATGGTGGTCTACCTCCAAATCCTCCTTCCTTATCCATAGCGCGAAACTATTATCCTAGACCTCACCGAAATAACAGGCGGTGCACTCGATGCCAATTGAAATTCTGGCGGATCGTGATCCGCGAGAGAGAATGTTATGACACGATGTCGACACTCATTAACAATTCACGGTAAATTCAAGCAGTGAAAACCAATAAATTGTTTACCAGTTCGTTGTGTAACTACACTACATCTAGGGGCTACCAAGCGGGAGAAATTCACTATTAGTAGAATTGAGAATAAACCAACGGTTTATCTCCTTCACTTAAACCTAATGCAACTTCATCTAAGTCCTACTTAGACGAGTTCCTAGTCACTCCCCTCAATCAGTGATATCAACCTGATTAATTGAATTGTGAAGACACTCTTCAATAAACAAACTTGATTTTGCTGAAAGCTTTAATCAAGAGACCACACTCGTTCAAAGCTTTGGTGATAAACTACCCTTACAACCAAATCCTAGTCAAGCACTTATCAATTGATAATTGCTTGGCTCATGAAGTAACTAAATTACCCAAATACAACTGCTAAATCATCAATACGATTCAAGGCGCGGTTGATAAGGGGTTATTCCTATTATAAGTAGTCACGAAACTTGGTTTGGGCTTCCATAAAGATAGCTAGGGTTCACTTAATTAATCCTAAAACTTGGTCTTTTAACAACCAATTTAGGTTTAACTAAGATTAACCAATTAAGCTACGTGAGCATGTAATCTAATAACATATAACAATAATAAAACAGCTCGACATTCTTCTGAAAAATCTTAGGAAAAGCAGATTAACGAGCGATAAATGTCACACGAATTTCATAACATCTGTTGTGACATCGATCAAACTTGCGAATTTCCGGCTCTGA
Organism: Vicia sativa; assembly: GCA_021764765.1. Lineage (NCBI taxonomy): Eukaryota > Viridiplantae > Streptophyta > Magnoliopsida > Fabales > Fabaceae > Vicia > Vicia sativa. The sequence continues at coordinate 199,760,434 of CM038794.1, forward strand.
TACTGCCTCCGGATCGGCTGTGCTTAAGCATCCTTGTCATGTGGATTATCTTCAAACTACGAATGTCATGACATTTATCAAGACATTGCTATAGTTTAGTTTTACAAAAAGTAATGCCAACTTAAAACACTAACACTTATATTCCTTCATTTCATCAGATTTTGAAGACTTATATTCATCAAATTTCATCGATTATACGAAGACATATATTCACTTTAAATTTCATCAGATTTACTTAATACTTATATTCACTTCAAATTTCATCAGATTTTCTGAAGACTTGTATTCACTTCAATTTTAACCATATTTTCTGAAGACTTATATTCACTTCAAATTTCATCTAAGTTTCTGAAGACTTATATTCATTTCAAATTTCACAGTTCTCGAAGACTTATATTCACTTCAAATTTCATCAAATTTTGAAAGACTTATATTCACTTCAAATTTCATCAGATTTTCTGAAGACTAATATTCACTTAAAATTTCATCAAATTTTATGAAGACTTATATTCTCTTCAAACTTAATCAGATTTTCAGAAGACTTGTATTCACTTCAATTTTCATCAAATTTTCTAAAGACTTATATTCACTTCAAATTTCATTAGATTTTCTGAAGACTTATATTCACTTCAAACTTTATCAGATTTTCTGAAAACTTGTATTCACTTCAATTTTCACCAGATTTTCTGAAGACTTATATTCACTACAGATTTCATCTAATTCTTGAAGACTTATATTCACTTCAAGTTTCACCAGATTTTCTGAAGACTTATATTCACTTCAAATTTCATCAGTTTTCTAAGACTTATATTCACTTCAAATTTAATGATTTTACGAAGACTTATATTCACTTCAAATTTCATCAGTTTTACGAAGACTTATATTCACTTCAAATTTCATCGATTTTAGAGACTTGTATTAAGATCAATTTTAACGGTTATCTGAAGACTTATATTCATTTCAAATTTCATCAGATTTTCTGAAGACTTATATTCACTTCAGATTTCATCTAATTTTTGAAGACATATATTCACTTCAAATTTCATCAGATTTTCTGAAGACTTGTATTCACTTCAATTTTGACCAGATTATCTGAAGACTTATATACACTTCAAATTTCATCTAAATTTCTGAAGACTTATATGCACTTCAAGTTTCACCTGATTCTCTGAAGACTTATATTCACTTCAAATTTCATCAAATTTTCTAAGACTTATATTCACTTCAAATTTCATCTGATTTTCTTAAGACTTATATTCACTTAAAATTTCATCATATTTTCTGAAGAGTTATATTCTCTTCAAATTTCATCACATTTTCTGAAGACTTGTATTCACTTCAATTTTCATCAGATTTTCTAACGACTTATATTCACTTCAAATTTCATCAGGTTTTCCGAAGACTTATATTCACTTCAAATTTCATCAGATTTTCTGAAGACTTATATTTACTTCAAATTTCATCAAGTTTTCCTCAAATTTTCTAGAGGCTTATGTTCATTTTGAATTTCATCACATTTTCTTGGACTTATATTAACTTCAAATATCATTAGATTTCTTAAGATTTATATTCTCTTCAAATTTCTTCAGATTTATGTTCACTTCAGATTCCATCGTATTTTCTTAAGATTTATGTTCACGTCAGGTTTCATCCGGTTTTCTCAAATTTTCTAGAGACTTATATTCATTTCAAATTTCATCACATTTTCAAAAGACTTATATTCACTTCAAATATCATCAACTTTCTTAAGAGTTATGTTCACTACGTATTTTTTCAGAATTTCTTAAATTTATATTCACTTCAAATTTTTACTTGTCTATGTTTAATTAAAATTCCATCATATTTTTAAAAAATTTATGTTCACGTCAAGTTTCATCAGGTTTTCCTCAAATTTTCTAGAGACATATATTCATTTCAAATTTCATCACATTATCTAAAGAATTAATATTCACATCAAATATCATCAGAATCTTAAGAATTATGTTCACTTCGTATTTCTTCATAATTTCTTAAGATTTATATACACTTCAAATTTCTACATATCTATGTTCACTTCAGATTCCACCGTATTTTTTTAAGATTTATGTTCATGTCAAGTTTCATCAGGTTTTCCTAAAATTTTCTAGAGACTGATGTTCTTTTCAAATTTCATCACATTTTCTTAAGACTTATATTCACTTCGAATATCATCATATTTCTTAAGATTTATGTTCACTTGTATTTCTTCAGAATTTCTTAAGATTTATATTCACTTCAAATTTCTAGATATCTATGTTCACTTCAGATTCCATCATATGTTTTTAAGATTTATTTTAACGTCAAGTTTCATCAGGTTTTCCTTTAATTTTCTAGAGACTTCTGTTCCTTTCAAATTCCATCACATTTTCTTAAGACTTATATTCACTTCAAATATCATTAGATTTCTTAAGATTTATGTTCACTTCGTATTTATTACGAATTTCTTAAGATTTATATTCTCTTCAAATTTCTTCAAATCTATGTTCACTTCAGATTCCTTCGTATATTCTTAAGATTTATGTTCACGTCAAATTTCATCTGGTTTTCCTCAAATTTTCTAGAGACGTATATTCATTCAAAATTTCATCACATTTTCTAAAGACTTATATTCACTGCATATATCATTCTGTTTCTTAAGATTTATGTTCACTTCGTATATCTTTGGAATTTCTTACGATTTATATTCACTTCAAATTTCTTCAAATCTATGTTCACTTCATATTCCATCCTATTTTCTTAAGATTTATGTTCACGACAAGTTTAATCAAGTTTTCCTCCAATATTCTGGAGAGTTATATTCTTTTCAAATTTCATCACATTTTCTAAAGACTTATATTCACTTCAAATATCATCATATTTCTTAAGATTTATGATCACTTTGTATTTCTTCAGAATTTCTAAAATTTATATTCACTTCAAATTTCTACATGTCTATGTTTACTTCAGATTCTATCATATTTTTTAAAATTTATGTTCACGTCAAGTTTCATCAGGTTTTCATCAAATTTTTTAGAGACTTATATTCATTTCAAATTTCATCAAATTTTCTAAAGACTTAAATTCACTTCAAATATCATTAGCTTTCTTAAGATTTGTGTTCACTTCGTTTATCTTTAGAATTTCCTAAGATTTATATTCACTTCAAATTTTTTTAGATCTATGTTCACTTCAGATTGCATCCTATTTTCTTAAGATTTATGTTCATGTCAAGTTTCATCCGGTTTTCCTCAAATTTTCTAGACACTTATATTCATTTCAAATTTCATCACATTTTATAAAGACTTATATTCACTTCAAATATCATCAGGTTTCTTAAAATTTATGTTCACTTCGTATATCTTCAAAATTTCTTAAGATTTATATTCACTTCAAATTTCTTCAGATGTACGTTCACTTCAGATTCCATCCTATTTTCATAAGATTTATGTTCACTTTAAATATCATTAGATTTCTTAAGATTTATTTTCACTTCGTATTTCTTCAGAATTTCTTAGTATTCATATTCACTTTAAATTTCTACATATCTATGTTCACATCTGATTCCATCATATGTTTTTAAGATTTATGTTCACTTCAAGTTTCATCAGGTTTTCCTCAAATTTTCTAGAGACTAATGTTCGTTTCAAATTTCATCACATTTTCTTAAGACTTATATTCACTTAAAATATCATTATATTTCTTACGATTTATGTTCACTTCGGATTTATTTAAAATTTCTTAAGATTTATATTCAATTCAAATTCTTGAATCTATGTTCACTTCAGATTTCATCGTATTTTATTAAGATTTATGTTCACGTTAAATTTCATCCGGTTTTCCTCAAATTTTGTAGAGACTTATATTCATTTCAAATTTCATCACATTTTCTATAGACTTATATTCAATTCAAATTACATCAGGTTTCTTAAGATTTATGTTCACTTCATATATCTTCAGAATTTCTTAAGATTTATATTTACTTCAAATTTCTTCAGATCTATGTTCACTTCAGATTCCATCCTATTTTCGTAAGATTTATGTCCACGTTAAGTATCATAAGGTTTTACCCAAATTTTCTAGAGACTTATATTCATTTCAAATTTCATCACCTTTTATAAAGACTTATATTCACTTCAAATATCATCAGATTTCATAAGATTTATGTCCACTTCGTATATCTTCAGAATTTCTTAAGATTTATATTCACTTCAAAAATCTTAAGATCTATATTCACTTCATATTCCATCCTATTTTCGTAAGATTTATGTTCACCTCAAGTTTCATCAGGATTTCCTCAAATTTTCTAGAGACTTACATTCATTTCAAATTTCATCACATTTTCTAAAGACTTATATTCACTTCAAATATCCTTAAATTTCTTAATATTTATGTTTACTTCGTAGATCTTCAGAATTTCTAAAGATTTATGTTCACTTCAGATTCCAACGTATTTTCTTAAGATTTATGTTCAGGTAAAATTTCATCCGGTTTTCCTCAAATTTTCTAGAGACATATATTCATTACAAATTTCATCACATTTTCTAAAGACTTATATTCACTTCAAATATGATCAGGTTTCTTAAAATTTATGTTTACTTCGTATATCTTCAGAATTTCTAAAGATTTATATTTACTTCAAATTTCTTCAGATCTACGTTCACTTCAGATTCCATCCTATTTTCTTAAGATTTATGTTCAAGTCAAGTTTCATCTGGTTTTCCTTAACTTTTCTAGAGACTTATATTCATTTCAAATTTCATCAGATTTTTTAAAGACTTATATTCACTTCAAATATCATCATATTTCTTAAGATTTATGTTCACTTCGTATTTCTTCAGAATTTCTGAAGATTTATATTCACTTCAAATTTCTACATATGTATGTTCGCTTCTAATTCTATCGTATTTTATTAACATTTATGTTCACGTCAAGTTTAATCCGGTTTTCCTCGAATTTTCTAGAGTATGATGTCCATTACAAATTTCATCACATTTTCTAAAGACTTATTTTCAGTTCAAATATCATCAGATTTCTTAAGATTTATGTTCACTTCGAATTCTTCAGAATTTCTTAAGATTTATATTCACTTCAAACTTCTTAAAATCTATGTTCACTTCAGATTCCATCGTATTTTTTTAAGTATTATTTTCACGTCAAGTTTCATCAGGTTTTCCTTAAATTTTGTAGAGACTTATGTTCATTTCAAATTTCATCACATTTTCTTAAGACTTATATTCACTTCAAATATCATTAGATTTCTTAAGATTTATGTTCACTTCATATTTCTTCAGAATTGCTTAAGATTTATATTCACTTCAAATATAATAAGATTTCTTAATACTTATGTTCACTTTGTATTTCTTCATAATTTCTTAAGATTTATATTCACTTCAAAATTCTTTAGATCTATGTTCACTTCGGATTCCATCGTGTTTTCTTAAGATTTGTGTTCACGTCAAGTGTCATCAGGTTTTCCTTAAATTTTCTAAAGACATAAATTGACTTCAAATATCATCAGATTTCTTAAGATTTATGTTCACCATTATATCTTGAATTTCTAAGATTTATATTTACTTCAAATTTCTTCAGATCTACGTTCACTTCAGATTCCATCCTATTTTCTAAAGATTTATGTTCACGTAAAGTTTCATCAGGTTTACTTTGTATTTCTTCAGAATTTCTTAAGATTTATATTCACTTCAAATTTCTTCAAATATAAGTTCGTTTCAGATTCCATCGTGTTTTCTTAAGATTTATGTTCAAGTCAAGTTTCATCAAGTTTACCTCAAATTTTCTAGAAACTTATGTTCATTTCAAATTTCATTACATTTTCTAAAGACATATAGTCACTTCAAATATCATCAGGTTTCTTCAGATTTATGTTCACGTCGTATTTCTTCAAAATTTCTTAAAATTTATATTCACTTCAAATTTCTTCATATCTATGTTCACTTCAGATTCCATCGTATATTTTTAAGTATTATTTTCACGTCAAGTTTCATCAGGTTTTCCTTAAATTTTATAGAGACTTATGTTCATTTCAAATTTCATCACATTTTCTTAAGACTTATATTCACTTCAAATATCATTAGATTTCTTAAGATTTATGTTCACTTCATATTTCTTCAGAATTGCTTAAGATTTATATTCACTTCAAATATAATAAGATTTCTTAATACTTATGTTCACTTTGTATTTCTTCATAACTTCTTAAGATTTAGATTCTCTTCAAATTTCTTTAGATCTATGTTCACTTCGGATTCCATCGTGTTTTCTTAAGATTTGTGTTCACGTCAAGTTTCATCAGGTTTTCCTTAAATTTTCTAGAGACTTATATTCATTACAAATTTCATCATATTTTCTAAAGACTTAAATTGACTTCAAATATCACCAGATTTCTTAAGATTTATGTTCACTTCGTCTTTCTTCTTAATTTCTTAAGATTTATATTCACTTCAAATTTCTACATATCTATGTTGACTTCAAATTCCATCATTTTTTTTAAGATTTATGTTCACATCAAGTTTCATCAGGTTTTCCTCAAATTTTCTAGAGACTTATATTCATTTCAAATTCCATCACATTTTCTAAAGACTTATATTCACTTAAAATATCATCAGGTTTCTTAAGATAAATGTTTCACGTATTTCTTGAATTTCTTAAGATTTATATTCACTTCAAATTTCTTTAGATCTATGTTCATTTGATTCCATTGTGTTTCTTAAGATTGATGTTCACGTCATTTCAAGCTTTCCTAATGATTTAAATTCATTTCAAATTTATCACATTTTTAAGTGATATTCACTTCAAATATCATCAGATTTCTTAAGATTTATGTTCATTCGTATTTCTTAAATTTCTTAAGATTTATATTCAATTCAAATTTCTTGACTCTATGTTCACTTCAGATTACATCAAATATTCTTATGATTTATGTTCACGTCAAGTTTCATCAGGTTTTCCTCAAATTTTCTAGAGACTTATGTTCATTTCAAATTACATCACATTTTCTAAAGACTTATATTCACTTTAAATATCATCAGATTTCTTAAGATTTATGTTCACTTCGTATTTCTTCAGAATTTCTTAAGATTTATATTCACTTCAAATTTCTTCATATCTATGTTCACTTCAGATTCCATCCTATTTTCTAAAGATTTATGTTCACGTAAAGTTTCATCGGGTTTACTTTGTATTTCTTCAGAATTTCTTAAGATTTATATTCACTTCAAATTTCTTCAAATCTAAGTTCATTTCAGATTCCATCGTGTTTTCTTAAGATTTATGTTCAAGTCAAGTTTCATCAAGTTTTCCTCAAATTCTCTAGAAACTTATGTTCATTTCAAATTTCATTACATTTTCTAAAGACATATAGTCACTTCAAATATCATCAGGTTTCTTAAGATTTATGTTCACTTCGTATTTCTTCAGAATTTCTTAAGATTTATATTCACTTCAAATTTCTTCATATCTATGTTCACTTCAGATTCCATCGTATATTTTTAAGTATTATTTTCACGTCAAGTTTCATCAGGTTTTCCTTAAATTTTATAGAGACTTATGTTCATTTCAAATTTCATCACATTTTCTTAAGACTTATATTCACTTCAAATATCATTAGTTTTCTTAAGATTTATGTTCACTTCATATTTCTTAAGAATTGCTTAAGATTTATATTCACTTCAAATATAATAAGATTTCTTAATACTTATGCTCACTTTGTATTTCTTCATAATTTCTTAAGATTTATATTCACTTCAAATTTCTTTAGATCTATGTTCACTTCGGATTCCATCGTGTTTTCTTAAGATTTGTGTTCACGTCAAGTTTCATCAGGTTTTCCTTAAATTTTCTAGAGACTTATATTCATTTCAAATTTCATCATATTTTCTAAAGACTTATATACACTTAAAAAATAATGATATTTCTTAAAATTTATGTTCAATTCGTATTTCTTCATAATTTCTTAAGATTTATCTTCACTTCAAATTTCTTCAGATCTATGTTCACTTCAGATTCCAATAGATATTCTTAAGATTTATGTTCGTGTCAAGTTTCATCAGGTTTTCCTCAAATTTTCTAGAGACTTATGTTCATTTCAAATTTCATTACATTTTCTAAAGACTTATATTCACTTCAAATATCATTAGATTTTCTTAATATTTGTGTTCACTCCGTATTTCTTCAGAATTTTGAAGATTTATGTTCACTTCAAATTTCTACATATCTATGTTCACTTCAGAATCCATCAGATTTTCTTTAGATTTATGTTCATGCCAAGTTTCATCCGGTATTCCTCAAATTTTCTAGAGACTTATATTCATTCCAAATTTCATCACATTTTCTAAACACTTATATTCACTTCAAATATCATCAGATTTCTTAATATTTATGTTCACTTCATATTTCTTCGGAGTTTCTTAAGATTTATATTCACTTTAAATTTCTTCAGATCTATGTTCACTTCAGATTCCATCTGATATTCTTAAGATTTATTCTCACGTCGTGTTTCATCAGGTTTTCCTCAAATTTTCTAGAGACTTATGTTCATTTCAATATTCATTATATTTTCTTAACACTTATATTGACTTCAAATATCATCAAATTTTCTTAAGATTTGTGTTCACTCCCTATTTCTTTAGAATTTCTTAAGATTTATGTTATCATCAAGTTTCATCAGGTTTTCCTCAAATTTTCTAGAGACTTATATTCGTTTCAAATTTCATCACATTTTCTAAGGACTTATATTCACTTTAAATATGATCAGATTTCTTAAGATTTATATTCACTTCGTATTTCTTCAAAATTTCATAAATTTTAAATTCACTTCAAATTTCTTCAGATCTATATTCATTTCAGATTCCATCGTGTTTTCTTAATATTTATGTTCACGTCAAGTTTCATCAGGTTTTCCTCAAATTTTCTAGAGACTTATATTCATTTCAAATTTCATCACATTTTCTAAAGACTTATATTCACTTCAAATATCATCAGATTTCTTAATATTTATGTTCACTTCATATTTCTTCATAATTTTTTAAGATTTATAATCACTTCAAATTTCTTCAGATCTATGTTCACTTCAGATTCCATCCTATTTTCTTAAGATTTATGTTCACGTCAAGTTTTATCAAGTTTTCTGCAAATTTTCTAAAGACTTATACTCATTTCAAATTTCATCATATTTTCTAAAGAGTTATATTCACTTCAAATATCATCAGATTTCTTAAGATTTATGTTCACTTCGTATTTCTTCAGAAACTCTTAAGATTTATATTCACTTCAAATTTCTACATATCTATGTTCACTTAAGATTCCATCCTATTTTTTTAAGTTTTATGTCCACGTCAAGTTTCATCACGATTTCCTAAAATTTTCTAGAGACTTAGGTTCATTTCAAATATCATCACATTTTCTTAAGATTTATATTCACTTCAAATATCGTTATATTTCTTAAGTTTTATGTTCACTTCGTATTTTTTCAGAATATCTTAAGATTTATATTCACTTCAAATTTCTACATATCTATGTTCACTTCAGATTCCATCATATTTTTTTAAGATTTATGCTCACGTCAAGTTTCATCAGGTTTTCCTCAAATTTTCCAGAGACTTATGTTCATTTCAAATTTCATCACATTTTCTAAATACTTATATTCAATTCAAATATCATCAGATTTCTTAAGATTTATGTTCACTTCATATTTCTTGAACATTTCTTAAGATTTATATTAACTTTAAATTGCTTCAGATCTATGTTCACTTCAGATTCCACCAAATATTCTTAAGATTTATGTTCACGTCAAGTTTCATCAGATTTTCCTTAAATTTTCTAGAGACTTATATTCTTTTAAAATTTCATCACATTTTATAAATACTTATATTCACTTCAAATATCATCATATTTCTTAAGGTTTATGTTCACTTCGTCTTTCTTCAAGATTTCTTAAGATTTATATTCACGTCAAGTTTCATCAAGTTTTCCTCAAATTTTCTAGAGACTTATATTCATTTCAATTTTCATCACGTTTTCTAAAGACTTATATTCAATTCAAATATCATCGGATTTCTTCAAATTTACGTTCATTTCGTATTTCTTCAGAATTTCTTAAGATTTATATTCACTTCAAATTTCAACATATCTATGTTCATCTCAGATTTCATCCTATTTTCTTAAGATTTATGTTCACGTCAAGTTTCCTTAGGTTTTCCTCTAATATTTTAGAGATTTATATTCAAATCAAATTTCGTCACATTTTCTTAAGACTTATATTCACTTCAAATATCATCAGATTTCTTAAGATTTATGTTCACTTCGTATTTCTTCAGAATTTCTTAAGATTTATATTCACTTCAAATTTCAACATATCTATGTTCACTTTAGATTCCATCATATGTCTTTAAGATTTATGTTCACGTCAAGTTTCATCAGGTTTTCCTCAAATTTTCCATAGACTTATTTGCATTTCAAATTTCATCATATTTTCTAAATACTTATATTCAATTCAAACATCATCAGATTTCTTAAGATTTATGTTCACTTCATATATCTTCAGAATTTCTTAAGATTTATATTAACTTTAAATTGCATCAGATCTATGTTCACTTCAGATTCCACCAAATATTCTTAAGATTTATGTTCATGTCAAGTTTCATCAGGTTTTCCTTAAATTTTCTAGAGACTTATATTCTTTTCAAATTTCATCACATTTTATAAATACTTATATTCACCTCAAATATCATCATATTTCTTAAGGTTTATGTTCACTTCGTATTTCTTCAAGATTTCTTAAGGTTTATATTCACGTCAAGTTTCATCAGGTTTTCCTCAAATTTTCTAGAGACTTATATTCATTTCAATTTTCATCACGTTTTCTAAAGACTTATATTCACTTCAAATATCATCAGATTTCTTCAAATTTACGTTCATTTCGTATTTCTTCAGAATTTCTTAAGATTTATATTCACTTCAAATTTCTACATATCTATGTTCATTTCAGATTTCATCCTATTTTCTTAAGATTTATGTTCACGTCAAGTTTCCTCAGGTATTCCTCTAATATTTTAGAGACTTATATTCAAATCAAATTTCTTCATATTTTCTTAAGACTTATAATCACTTCAAATATCATCAGATTTCTTAAGATTTATGTTCACTTCGTATTTCTTCAGAATTTCTTAAGATTTATATTCACTTCAAATTTCAACATATCTATGTTCACTTCAGATTCCATCATATTTTCTTAAGATTTATGTTCACGTCAAGTTTCATCAAGTTTCCTCAAATTTTATAGAGACTTATATTAATCTCAAATTTCATCACATTTTCTTAAGACTTATATTCATTTCTAATATCATTAGATTTCTTAAGATTTATGTTCACTTCGTATTTCTTCAGAATTTCTTAAGATTTATATTCACTTCAAATTTATTCAAATCTATATTCACTTCAGATTCCATCGTATTTTCTTAAGATTTATGTTCACGTCATGTTTCACCCAGTTTGCAACAAATTTCTACATATCTATGTTCACATCAGAATCCATCTAATTTTCTTAAGATTTATTTTCACGTCAAGTTTCATAACGTTTTCCTCAAATATTCTAGAGACTTATATTCAAATCAAATGTCATCACATTTTCTAAAGACTTATATTTACTTCAAATATCATCCGATTTCTTAAGATTTATGTTCACTTCGTTTTTCTTTAGAATTTCTTAAGATTTATATTAACTTCAAATTTCTTAAGATTTATGTTCACTTCAGATTCCACCAAATATTCTTAAGATTTATGTTCACGTCAAGTATCATCAGGTTTTCCTCAAATATTCTAGGGACTTATATTCTAATCAAATTTCATCACATTTTCTAAAGACTTATATTTACTTCAAATATCATCATATTACATAAGATTTATGATCACTTCGTATTTCTTTAAAATTTCTTAAGATTTATATTAACTTCAAATTTCTACATATCTATGTTCACTTCAGAATCCATCTGATTTTCTAAGATTTATGTTCACGTCAAGTTTCCGCAGTTTTCCTCAAATATTCTAGAGACTTATATTCAAATCAATTTTCATCACATTTTCTAAAGACTTATATTCACTTCAAATATCATCATATTTCTTAAGATTTATGTTCACTTCGTATTTGTTCTGAACTTCTTAACATTTATATTCACTTTAAATTTAATCAGATCTATGCTCACTTCAGTTTCCATCGTGTTTTCTGAAGATTTATGTTCACGTCAAGTTTCATCAGGTTTTACTCAAATTTTCTAGAGACTTATATTCATTTCAAATTTAATCACATTTTCTAAAGACTTATATTCACTTCAAATATCATCATATTTCTTAAGATTTATGTTAACTTCGCATTTTTTTCAGAATTTCTTAAGACATATATTCACTTCTAATTTCTTCAAATCTATGTTCACTTCAGATTCCATACTATTTACTTAAGATTTATGTTCACGTCATGTTTCATCGGGTTTTCCTCATATTTTATAGAGACTTATATTCATTTCTAGTTTCATCACATTTTCTAAAGAGTTATATTCACTTCAAATATAATCATCTTTCTTAAGATTTATGTTCACTCAGTATTTCTTCAAAATTTCTTAATATTTATATTCACTTCAACTTTCTACATATATATGTTCACTTCATAATCCATCTGATTTTCTTAAGATTTATGTTCACGTCAAGTTTCATCAGGTTTATTTCAAATTTTATAGAGACTTATATTCAAATCAAATTTAATCACATTTTCAATAGACTTATATTCACTTCAAATATCTTCAGATTTCTTAAGATTTATGTTCACTTCATATTTCTTCAGAATTTCTTAAAATTTATAGTCACTTCAAATTTCTTCAGATCTATGTTCACTTCAAATACCATCAAATATTCTTAAGATTTATGTTCACGTCAAATTTCATCCGTTTTTCCTCAAACTTTCTAGAGTATTATATTCATTTAAAATTTCATTACATTTCTAAACACTTATATTCACTTCAAATATAATCATATTTCTTAAGATCTATGTCGTTCTGTATTTCTTTTAACAAATTGTTAAGATTTATATTCACTTCAATTTTCTACATATCTATGTTCACTTTAGAATCCATCTGATATTCTTAAGATTTTTGTTCACGTCCAGTTTCATCCGGTTTTCCTCAAATATTCTAGAAACTTATATTCAAGTCAAATTCATCACATTTTCTAAAGACTTATATTCACTTCAAATATCATCAGATTTCTTAAGACTTATGTTCACTTCGTATTTCTTCAGAATTTCTTAAGATTTATATTAACTTCAAATTTCTTCAGATCTTTGGTCACTTCAGATTCAACCAAATATTCTTAAGATTTATGTTCACGTCAAGTTTCATCAGGTTTTCCTCAAATTTTTTAGAGAGTTATATATATTTCAAATGTCATCACATTTTCTAAAGACTTATATTTTCTTCAAATATAATTATATTTCTTAAGATTTATGTTCACTGCGTATTTCTTCTAAATTTCTTATAATTTTATTAACTTCAAGTTTCTACATATTTATGTTCACTTCAGAATCCATCTTATTTTCTTAAGATTTATGTTCACGTCAAGTTTCCTCAGGTTTTCCTCAAATATTCTAGAGACTTATATTCAAATCAAATTTCATCACATTTTCTATAGACTTATATTCATTTCAAATATCATTAGATTTCTTAAGATTTATGTTCACTTCGTATTTCTTCAGAATTTCTTAAGATTTATATTCACTTCAAGTTTAATCAAATCTATGTTCACTTCAGATTCAATAGTGTTTTCTTAAGATTTATGTTCACGTCAAGTTTCATCTAATTTACCTCAAATTTTCTAGAGACTTATACTCATTTCAAATTTAGTCACATTTTCTAAAGACTTATATTCACTTCAAATATAATCATATTTCTTAAGATTTATGTTCAATCCGTATTTCTTCAGAATTTCTTAAGATATATATTCACTTCAAATTTCTTCAGATCTATGTTCACTTCAGATTCCACCAAATAATCTTAAGATTTATGTTCACGTCAAGTTTCATCCGGTAATCCTCAAATTTTCTATAGACTTATGTTCATTTCAAATTTCATCACATTTTCTAAAGACTTATATTCACATCAAATATCATCATATTTCTTAAGATTTATATTCACTTCACATTTTTTCAGAATTTCTTAAGACATATAATCACTTCAAATTTCTTCAGATCTATGTTCACTTCAGATTCCATCCTATTTTCTTAAGATTTATGTTCGCGTCATGTTTCATCAGGTTTTCCTCATATTTTATAGAGACTTATATTCATTTCAAATTTCATCACATTTTCTAAAGAGTTATATTCACTTCAAATATAATCATCTTTCTTAAGATTTATGTTCACTCAGTATTTCTTCAAAATTTCTTAATATTTATATTCACTTCAACTTTCTACATATATATATTCACTTCATAATCCATCTGATTTTCTTAAGATTTATGTTCACGTCAAGTTTCATCAGGTTTATTTCAAATTTTATAGAGACTTATATTTAAATCAAATTTCATCACATTTTCTAAAGACTTATAGTCACTTCAAATATCTTCAGATTTCCTAAGATTTATGTTCACTTCATATTTCTTCAGAATTTCTTAAAATTTATAGTCACTTCAAATTTCTTCAGATCTATGTTCACTTCAAATACCATCAAATATTCTTAAGATTTATGTTCACGTCAAATTTCATCTGTTTTTCCTCAAATTTTCTAGAGACTTATATTCATTTAAAATTTCATCACATTTTCTAAAGACTTATATTCACTTCAAATATAATCATATTTCTTAAGATCTATGTCCAGTCTGTATTTCTTTTAAAAAATTGTTAAGATTTATATTCACTTCAGTTTTCTACATATCTATGTTCACTTTAGAATCCAGCTGATTTTCTTAAGATTTATTTTCACGTCAAGTTTCATCCGGTTTTCCTCAAACATTCTAGAAACATATATTTAAATCAAATTCATCACATTTTCTAAAGACTAATATTCACTTCAAATATCATCAGATTTCTTAAGACTTATGTTCACTTCATATTTCTTCAGAATTTCTTAAGATTTATATTCACTTCAAATTTCTTCAGATTTATGTTCACTTCAGATTCAACCAAATATTCTTAAGATTTATGTTCACGTCAAGTTTCATCCGGTTTTCCTCAAATTTTCTAGAGACTTATATATATTTCAAATGCCATCACATTTACTAAAGACTTATATTTTCTTCAAATATATTTATATTTCTTAAGATTTATGTTCACTGCGTATTTCTTCTAAAGTTCTTATAATTTTTATTAACTTCAAATTTCTACATATCTATGTTCACTTCAGAATCCATCTTATTTTCTTAAGATTTATGTTCACGTCAAGTTTCCTCAGGTTTTCCTCAAATATTCTAGAGACTTATATTCAAATCAAATTTCATCACATTTTCTAAAGACTTATATTCAAATCAAATTTCATCACATTTTCTAAAGACTTATATTCATTTCAAATATCATCAGATTTCTTAAGATTTATGTTCACTTCGTATTTCTTCAGAATTTCTTAAGATTTATATTCACTTTAAGTTTAATCAAATCTATGTTCACTTGATTCAATCGTGTTTCTTAAGATTTATGTTCACGTCAAGTTTCATCCAATTTTCCTCAAATTTTCTAGAGACTTATACTTGAAATTCCAGCGTGATCGTGATGTCACGGAGAATGTTATGACACGATGTCGACACTATGTTAACACTTCACACAGTCTGACGATAAAGAACACAATAAATTGTTCACCGTTCGGTTCAACAAACCTACATCCGGGGCTACCAAGCCGGGAGGAAATTCACAATTAGTAGAATTAATTCGGGAATAAACCACGGTTTATCTCCTTCACTTAAAACCTACCCAATGCAACTTCAACCTAAGTCCTACTTAGATCAGTACCTACTCACTCCTCAATCACGGTGATATCAACCTATTGACTAATTGAATTGTGAATACACACTTCAATAAAATATCTTGATCTTGCTTCAAAGATTCAATCAAGAGACAAACACTCGTGCTTTAAAGCTTTGGTGATAAACTACCACATAATCCTAGTCCAATGCACTTATCAATTGATAGTTGCTTGGCTCACAAGAGAAACTAGAATTACACAATATCAATTGTTACTAATCCTAACGTACACAAAACCTGTTGCTATCTCTTGATACATTCAAAGGCGCACGGTTGTAAGGGTTGAATTCCTTTTATAAAGCGTCCTAAACCTTGATTTGGGCTTCCATAAAGATATCTAGGGTTCACTTAATTTAATCCTAAAACATGGTCTTTTCAACAACCAATTTAGGTTTAATTAAGATTAACCTAGCAACCACGTGAGCATGCTTTCTAATAACGAGAAAAACAATATTTAGCAACTCAACAAACTTCACGAAAAATCTCAGAACAACAGTTTGTAGAGAATGTCTGCTGAATGTCATAACATCATTATGACATCGTATTCTAAATTTCCAACTGACTTTAGCTTCGGTTCTAATCGTCTTTTAACATCCTTAGCAGGTAGGATTTATCTTCAATCTCTGAATGTCATAACATCTATCATGACATTGTTAAATCCAAGTTTTACCAAAATTAATGCCAACTTAAAACACTAACAAACTCCCCCTTTGGCACATTTTTGGCTAAAACTACTTAACCTATCAGAGTACATATGCAGCAGAAGACAAACTAGTTCTAAGCTTAAATAAACTAGAACCTAGAGATAAGATAAATTCTACCCATACAAAAATCCCACAATTC
Organism: Vicia sativa; assembly: GCA_021764765.1. Taxonomy (NCBI): domain Eukaryota; kingdom Viridiplantae; phylum Streptophyta; class Magnoliopsida; order Fabales; family Fabaceae; genus Vicia; species Vicia sativa. Next base: position 199,777,280 of record CM038794.1, read on the forward strand.
CCACAATTGCCCACATAAACAGAATTTAAACAGCCATACAATTCCCCAAAGTCCCATACTACTGTCAACACAGTAGTTCTTCTCCCCCTTTTTAGCCATAAAGGGCCAAAGGAAAACAATACAATTTTCCCAAGCATTTCAAGCTAATAATTAAGGGAGGTACCAACAATTGTCAAGAGTACAATGCTGTCAACAATAAGTTACAATCATCGAAACAAAATTGGGAAAAGGAAACAACACAAGAACAAGAAAAAAAATAACAAGAAAATTGACAAAATAGCAGCAACAGGGGCAAGGAGCAATATCTCAAGTGCTTTCTTCTCCAGAGGAAGCACTGTGGAAGAAGCATCTTCAAAACCTTCTTCAGCATCAGCCATCTGAATATCATCATCTTCAGCATCACCAACAGCATCACTATCAGCTTTCCCTTCATCCTCAACCTTTGTGTCCTGCTCTAGTTGAGAGATTAGCTCTTCCATACTTTGCTTTCTTGCTTCAAGCTCCTTGCAAGTTGCTCTTAGCACAGCGATGATATTTGCCTTGAGAATTTTCTTTGTGATTGATGTCTCGAGATGTCATGACAATGTCGGGACATGCTTCCCTTGGAGCAGTTTGTAGTGGAATCCAAGAGCGGGGCTCTCTTGCAGACGAATCTCATCACCAAGAATGTCGGATCTTGATCAATTATAATTCCACACATGGAGGAAAGGCTATTAGTCCTTTGATAGCATAGTTGTCGGCATGCTTGAGGTCGATCAAAATGTAGGATCCATAGTCAAATGCAGCCTGAGTACCTCACGCATATATGAATCTTCCCATCCATTTGAAATGGTGGATTTGTGATTGGTTGGGACCAGTTTGCACCAATCTTATGCGATGTGGCAAATTTGACACTCAACTTGCTTCTTGAGTTTTTTTCCTTTAGAGGCCATTGTCTTACTTGATTGGCAATGATGGTTTGATAAATCTTGTTGTCGGTTTCCTCCATTTCTGGTGAGTATTATCGGATCTACCAGAATCTGTTGATCACATTTGGAGAAAACGACTTTCCTCCCTCTCACATCGGTAGTCATCGAATTCCTATCCCCATCATTTGAGAGATTGACAATAAACTCTCTCACCAAAGCTTCATACGTTTGAGAGCTTCTCCCTTGTTTTCATCGATCATGCCTCCTTAATCAGTCAACAATCTCCTTGCACTCTAAAGCACTCTTGTTCACTCTCTTCTAGTGCAACCCTCTTTAAACATACTTCCATCGTCCAGCACTTTCAGGATGATGGAATGAGATGTTATCAATTGCCACTTCGGGCACCTTGGGGAGTTTTCCAAGAGTTGGCTTCTTTCTTGAATGTATGTCAGTGACATTCTCCTCAACATCAAACTCAGAGTCATGATCAGACTCCACAGGTTCAGGTTCCTTCCTCTTTTTCACAATAGGTGTTCTCTTTGGTCTAGAGTCACCGCAGTTTTACTCTACATTTCTCTGTAGAGGTTCCTGGGATACTTTTCGGTCTTATGCATCTTCCACACCCTTTTCTTTGACAGGGCTCTGTGAGATTGCCAGTTTTCCCTTCCTTTTCATCATTCTTTTTGCAATGCTTGGATTGACATTGGCAATAAGATCATTGTCTGAGAACATCTCATCTAAATCAATGGAGGTTCGGTTGAATGATTAGATTCTTGAGCTGGTGACTCTTCCAAAATCTTCGAGAATGTAGTCATCGGGACTTTACGGAGGCACACTTCTTTGTGATTCTTCAAGAATACTATCAAAAATATAGTCGAGGCTTTATCGAGCAACATTTCTTGGGGACTCCTCAAGAATCTTGTCGGATATCTCATCTTCCTTATCGTGAGATTTTATTACAAGCATCATCAACACTTGGACTCTTTAACGAAGGTCTTCATTATTCTTGGCGGGGTATCATGATCACCAAATGTCTTGACATTCTCGGTGACATCCGGATCAACTGCTAAACTAGGGCTAGCGGTGACGGTTTAGGGTAATTGAAACCCATGAGCAGTTGGTCTTCATTGAGGATCACGGTTACCAATCTAGCAATGGCTATATGCACCCTAGACTCCTCTGTGTTTACCATTTACGAGGAAGAAGAGGATGGTACAAGTCTTACCCATGGGAGATGCTTGAGTTCTTCTTGCATTCCTTGTGCGATTTCTTGACCTTTTGGGTCGGTAGCTATTGCGCAATGGTGTAACCCTCGAGCTTGACTTGCATGGCTTCATTGTTTGCTCTAACTTCACCATGGGAGAGATGGAGATCGATTCTTGAGATGATGAGGATGATGAAGACATTTTTCGATGGTTGTTGAGGATGAAAGCGAAAGCAAAAGGGTTTTAAAGTTTCTTTTGAGAGGAGAAAGGATGGTACTACTTTCAAAAGAAGAAACTATTATATGGGGATGTCTCTTCCTATTCTTGGACTTTTTAAAATAAGGAAGGAAATACCTAAATAACCTCTAAAATAAAGTTGAAATAAACACTCCTTTCATCCCTTGTTGTAGGCTCGGTTAATTGCTGACTCCACATATTGACAAGTACCCAACTTGCCCTTGACATTTCAATGACTAGCCTCAAGAGCTTTAGTAACAATGTCACGACAATGTCATGACATCACATGACATTGTGGTCGATCGACATCTCTTCATCAGATCATCGAGAACAATTTTACCGGTGCTACGTATTCATTCTCAACATTGTATAGGAACACACAATTTTGCTTCTTGCGATCCAAAGCAAGATTGTTTCTTAATAAACATCCATCGAGAGCCTTTACAAGCTTTGACCAAACCTTGTTTTCTTGGACAACTTCAAATGTGTAGGAGCGGAGTCCTAGTGTGGCTGCCATTATTGGTCAAGTTTCTTGACACAATTCCTTGCATACTTGCTTTGTGGAAGAAGTGTAGTGCCTTCCATCCATGCGACATTCCTTTAGATACTATGTCATTATCATAGATGGATGCCACCATGATCTTTTCTCCTCGACAAAAGGGTTTCATCCAAGACTCTCTCTGTATCCTTTGATAGTAAGATCTTTGGGTTATCCTTTCATGCGGATCCTAGTACTTTGCTTTAGTACTTTAAAGTGGTCGATGTCCGGACAATGAGTGTGACATTCGATTTCTGTCGATCTTATGCTTACCACGGATCCTCCCTTTGACTATGAGATCTTGGTATCCTTCTAACTCCTCTATGGGCCAGATCCTTTTCATTCCTGGGAGGTGTGGATGACGATTCTTGCTGCCACAACTTTACTTCCTCTTCATCTTTGGTATAGAACACAGGAGGCAGTGGTGTTCTCGATTCCCATGTAGCGATTGTCCTTTGATCGACTCCTCTCATAATCACACATTCATCGTTGATTACAAGACTTTCAACCTTAGTGAAGTTGTTGTGAATCCCATATCACATAGGTGACTTATGCTAATGAGATTTGCATTCGGACCTTTTACTAGCGACCTCCATTTAGATTTGGAACTCCATTGATTTGAGTTTCCAACACCTTTGATTTCTCCTTTAGCTCCATCTCCAAAGTAACAAAGTGGTAGAATGATGCTTAACATCATTGAGAAGATTCTGTCTCCGGTCATGTGCTTGGAACACCCACTATCAAAGTACCAACCTTTCTTGGTAGACACACTAAGAGAAGTGTTAGCTACGAACAACGATCTTCTTCTTTGTTGAGAGTATGATACCTGTTGGTTTTAGGCTTCACATAAGACCCTTGATTAGGATATCCATGAAGTCTGTAGAAAGATTTTATGTGACCAAACCTTCCACAATAATGGCATCTCCATCTTTGAAACTGTTTGTTCATGTTTCTATGATTTTGATGTTGCTCCCATGTTGTGACATCTGTTTTGACATTGGTCTATTAGGTCATTCTTCCTTTTGTTAAAGACAAACTTCTTAGTCTCCATATACCACAGCGGACCTATTCACGACTTGTGGTATGACATCTTCTTTGTCATTGACTTCCAGTTTGTTCCATTCACCTTGTTTGCAAATCTCTTTGCGATCACATACCTGAGCGGACACATTTCTGTTTTGGGTTGTGACACCTTTGACATTGTTTTCCTATGTCTCTTCTTCTTAATGTCACCAGTTGCTTTTCGACCATATCCTAGACCATGCTTATTTCGCATTTTGTCCAAGTGAAGAATTTCTTCCAACTTATCGTACGGATGTCAACATTTTGTGATTTAGACATCGATCAAGTTTGGAATTGACATACTAATATCACTATTGAGGTGATTTATAGTAGTGTGTTTTCCTCTTTCTCGACCTCGACTTCACATTCTCGACTTCGACTTCTCAATCGACTTTTTGTTTCCTCATTTTCTTGCTTCTCCATTTTTATACGACTTCCGTAGTTTTAAAGCTCTTCTTGATATCACTTCCTCATCACTAGAATCCATATCGAGTTGTACACTCGAGAGAAGCGGTGACAAGTTTGGCACCTTCTTCCTCGATTCACTTCACGAATCACCATCGGACAGTGTGACCATTCCTTTCTTTTGTTTCTTTAGAAGGTGGGACATTCACTCTAATATGTCCAAATCCTTCACATTCATGACATTGGATTTTACTACCTTGACTTCCTTTTTCTTGACTTGGATCTTCTTTGAGTCATAAGATCGCCATGTCGAATGGAATGTCCTTGACATTTGACCTTGACTTTGGATCGATCCTCACGATCGGTTTGTTGAGCTGTCTTCCAACCATGGCTATAGCTTGGATATCTTCTTCATCTTCCACCTTGCATCCTCTTGATTATTGGATACAAGTGTTATGCTCTTGTTTTTCTGTCAGCGGGTTCAGATTCCCATCTCAAAAGTCATAAGAGATCCATAAGTTCTTGACCTTCAAGGTGTTGATGTCTTGAGCCTCCTCATTGCGGTGACTTTCATTGCAAATCTCTTAGGCAAGGATCAGAATCTTTCTCACTTCTCTTGACATCTTTTCACCAAGTGCTCCGAGGCATTGGCAATTTCAAGATATTCATGTGAAATTCATGAATATTCTCATCTTCCTTCATCTTCAATTCTCAAATTTGGTAGTGAGCATCTGAAGTCTTGACATCTTTGAAATTCTGGCGGCGGATACTTAATGTCACGAGAGAATGTTATGACCGATGTCGACGCTTTGACAATTCAAGCGGTAAATATAGAAAGCGATAAATAACACAATAAGTTGTTCACCCATTCGGTTCTAACAAACCTACGTGCGGAGGCTACCAAGCGGGAGGAAATTCACTATTAGTAGTATCAATTCGAGTTAAACTCACGTTTACAACTCCTCACTTAATCCCTACCCATGACACTTGACCTAAGTCCTACTTAGATCGAGGTTCTACTCACTCCCCTCGATCACCGTTGATATCAACCTATTGACTAATTGAATTGTGAAGACACACTTCAATAAAATATCTTGATCTTGCTTCAAGCTTTAATCAAGAGACAAACACTCGTGCTTTAAAGCTTTGGTGATAAACTACCCTTACAATAAATCCTAGTCCAATGCACTTATCAATTGATAGTTGCTTGGCTCACGAAAACTAAATTACAAAGACCAACTATTAAAACCTTTAACGATTACACAAACAAAAGCCTTCAATGTCTTCAATGGAATCGGCGGGCGTAGAGTAAGGGTTGAATTCTTTATATAGAAGCGATCCTGAATCTTGGTTTGGGCTTCCATAAAGATAGCTAGGGTTTACTTAATTCTCTCCTAAAAACATGGTTTGTTAAACAACCAATTTAGGTTTAATTAAGATTAACCTAGCAGCCACGTGAGCATGCTTTCTAATAAGCGAGAAACATAAATAAAATGCTCAACAAACTTCACGAAAATCTCGGGAAAAGCGATTCTGAGCGAATGTCACCGAATGTCATAACATCATGACATCATCGTTTTAATTTCCGCCTGACTTTAGCTTCCAGTTCGGTTACTTTTACCATCCTTGTCGATGGGATTTATCTTCAATCTCGAATGTCATGACATCTATCAAGACATTTCTAAAGCCTAGTTTTACCAAAATTGATGCCAACTTAAAACACTACAAACTCCCCTTTGGCACATTTTGGCTAAAACTACTTGACTATCAGTACAAATGCGGAAGACTAACAACCTAGTTCTAAGATTTCCTAAGCTTTCCTAAGCTTCAAGTGACTAGAACTAAGAGAAGATAAATTCTACCCATACAAAAGTCCCAACATTCCCACAATTTCCATATCAATTGCCCACATAATTGTTTAAACAAACAGCCATACAACTCCCCATACGGTTTCCCAAACATTAATACTTCCCACATATTTCTTCTCCCCTTTTTAGCCATAAAGGGCCAAAGGAAACCATACAATTGCCTCGGCATGCAAGCATAAAAATTAAAGTACCAATATTGTTAGAGTGCGTCTGTCAAGCCTTACAAATTTGTCAACAAAAAATAGTCATCCAAACAAAATTGAAAAAAAAACGAGCAGGAAAAAGTTGACGAGAGAACAAAACAATCGGGAACATAAAGGGCGCGGCTCGGTGCTCTCTTCTCTGAGGAGGCTTGTGAAAGACACATCCTCGAGCCTTCTTTGTGACTACTTCTTGACCTCGGCCTCTTCTTCCATATTGTCGTGAGGTGTCACCATTAAGCCTTTCTTCCTCAACTTAGTCTTTTTCTTTTCAAGGGTGGAGATCGATGGTGCCTTCCTTGCTTCAAGTTCTCTGGTCTCCTTTGCACTATGACATCGCCTTCGAGAATTGGCTTTGACATTAGATGTCTCGGTGATGTCATGACAATGTCGGAACATGCTTCCTTGAAATAGCTTGTAGTGGAAGCCAAGGCGGGAGCTCTTTTACATCTTGAATCTCTATCAACCATATATCGGTATTGATCGGTTATAATACCACACAAGAGGGAGGAAATGCTATTGGTCTTTTTATAGCATAAGCGTCGGCATGTTTAAGAATCGATCAAAATGTAGCTTCCATAGTCAAACTTTGCTTTTGTTCCAACAAGATGAACCTTCCGACCAATGGAGATGGTTGACTTGTGATTCGTGGGAACCCGTTGGATGCACCAATCTTGTGAAGAATAGCAAATTTGACACTTAATTTGCTAGCGACTTTCCTTCATGGCCAATGTTTTACCTTGGCGTTGATTGGTGACATACTTGATTGTCGGTTTCTTCAAGCTCGAGTTGAGCCTCATCGATCTCCTAAGTACTTGTTGATTATACTTGAGGAGAACTTCACTTTTCTTCCTCGACAAACACGGTCTTAAAATCTGCGATCTTCCAGCCTGACCATGTGACGAGTTCACATAAACTCCTTCACGGACCTTCATGCAGTTGGAGAACTTCACCACGGTTCTCATCAACCCGACTTCCTGATCGGTCAATCACCTCTTTGCATTCAGGGCATCTTTGTGCGGTTCCTTTCAAGTGCTATTCTTTTCAAGCTCACATATTTCCACCTATTAGCATTTTCGGGTGGTGAAAGGAAATGTTGTCAATTGGTACTTGAGAACTATGGGAATTTTCCCAAGAGACAACCTTCTCTTTGTTGGATGTCACAAACATTCTCTATAACATCAAAGTCGAGTCATCGATCGAGGGCTCGGTGCTTTTCTTTTCCTCACAATTGAGGTGCTCTTTGCTTTAGGAGAATCACCGGCATTCCTTACTTTACCCTTCCCTTTGGAAGTTCCGGCCTTGTTGCTTTTCCAGTTTTTCCACCTTCCTCTCCTACAAGGAGTCTTGCAACCAACTTGACTTTCTTCTCATGAGCAGGCTTTGAGCTTTTCTTCCCTTTCTGTTCATTACCCTTCTAGCAATGCTTGGATTAACCTTGGCTGAGGTCATTATCGAACACTCCTCATCTAGGCGATGATGAGAAACCATATTCGATTGGTGTTCCTCTCGGGAGTATCTTCAAGAATGCTATCGGATATGTTATCGGAGACGGGGAGAGTTATCGAGTACAATGATCGGAGATTTTCAAGAATCTCATCGGGATCTCATTCACATTATCGTGAGATTCCATTTCATTATCATCTTGACACCTTTCGAGGCCGAGGCAAAGGATTAACATCAACTTTGACGGAGAGTCCATCACGGATGTCTTGACATTCTCATTGACATGGATCAAGCTGCTAAATTTGGCGGACTTATGATTAGGGGCGAGATCGGTACAAATTTATTCCGTTTAGGATATCGGACACTATCCTAGCTATGGCCACATGCGACCTAGTCGGGAGGATGATGGAATAGAAGTCTTACGAAAGGGATGCTGCCCTTCTTGCATTGCTGTGCGTAGCTTCTTGACTCTTTGGTCGGTTGCCATAGTCGCGATGGAGTAGCTTCAATGCTTGACTTGCCTCGATCTTTGACCTATCTTCATTCATGGAAGGAGATGAAGATCGATTGTTGAGATGATGAGGAGGATGAAGACATTTTTGATGGTTGTTGTGGGGTGAGGCGAAATTGGCAAGGGATTGAGTTTCTTTTAGAAGAAGTAAAGGGATGCTACTTTCAAATGGAGAAACTCTTATATATGGATGTCTCTTCCTATTCTTGGACTTTTAAAATGAGGATGAAAATACCTAAATGGCCCACTTATAAGTAATAAACAATCCCTTTCATCCCTTGTTACCCAGTTAATTGCTACAATTCCTCATATTGACAAATACCCAATTTGTCCCTTAAGGTCTTAAATTGGTGGCCTCGGATGCAATGTCACGGTTCAATGTCATGACATCACGTATGACATTGTACTCAATCGATATCTGCTTCATCCGGATCATCTTATAGCAATTCTTTGTCGGTGCTATGTGTTCGACTCGGCATTGTATAGGAACACAGTTTTGTTTCTTCGATCCAAGAAATAAGATTGCTTCTCAAGGGGACACATCCAACAGAAATCCTTTTACACAAGCTTTGATCAATCCCTTTTCCACTTGTTCTTTTGGGCACCTTCAAAAGTGGAAGGGTAATAGTCCTAGTGTGACTGCCATCCTTCATTCCAAGCTTCTTGACACAATTCTTTGCACACTTGTTCTATGAAAGAAGTGTTGAGTCATCCATCATTGAGACTTCTTCAGATACCAAGTGATTACCATGGATTGAAGCCACCATGCTATTTCCTCCTCGACAATGAGGATTTCATCCAATACTTTTCTCCCAACATTTCACGATGAACACTTGGTCAACCTTTCATGCGAACCTAGTGCTTTGCTTTAGTACTTGAGGGTGATCAAATGTCGGACATTGAGTGTGACATTCGATTTCTCCAGGCTGACAATTACCACAGTTTTCCCTTTTCCCATGTGAATTCTTGGTAATCTTGACTCCCTCATGGGCTGATCCTTTTCATTCCTCGAGGTGTGGTGATCGGTTTCTTGTTGCCCAACTTCACTTTCTCTTCATCTTTGTGTAGAGCCCACGGATGGCGGTGGGGTTCTCGATTCCCACAAGTAGCGTTGTCCTTTGATCGACTCCTCTCATAATCACGCTTGTTCATCATTGATCACAAGACATTCGGTCTTAGTGAAGTTGACGATGAATCCGTATCACATAGGCGACTTATGCTAATGAGATTTGCGGTCAAACCTTTTGATCTCCATTCGGGTTTGGAACTCGGACCAATTTGAGTTTCAACACCTTTGATTTCTCCTTTAGCTCCATCTCCAAAGGTAACAAAGATGGTAGAATGAGACTTAACATCATTGAGAAGATTTACATCTCCGGTCATATGCTTGGAACATCCACTCTCAATACCAATCTTCCTTGGAAGATACTTTAAGAAAGTCTGCTATCGAGTTGTAGTCTTCTTCTTCTTCCTTTGGTGAGTATATGATGCCTTGTTGGACTTAGGCTTCACATATGGAACTTGATTAGGATACCCATGTAGCCTATAGCGTGGACTTTATGTGACCAAACCTTCCACAATAATAACATCTCCATCTTTGAAACTTTTGGTTCGGGTTTCTATGATTTTGATGTTGAACCCAATGTTGTGACATACTGCTTTGACATTGGTTCATTAGGTCATTTTTCCTTTTGTGATCAACAAATTTCTTAGCCTTCACATATCTGAGCGGACCTATTTCTGTTTTGTGGTATGACATCTTCTTTTCCTTTGACTTCCAGTTTGTTCCTCTCACGGTTATTAGAAATCTCTTTGCGACCACATACTGTTCGGACACATATCTGTTTTGTGTTGTAGCAATTTGTTTGACATTGTTTTCCATACCTCTTCTTCTTGATGTCACCAACAGTTTCTTTTCGATCACATATCCTAAACCATGCTTATTTCCTACATTTTGTCCAAGTGAAGAATTTCATCCAACTTTTCGATTACAGGATGTCAACATTTTGTGATTTAGACATCGATCAAGTTTGGAGTTCAACATGACAATATCCTTTGTTGAGGAGTTTATAGTGGTGTGTTTTCCTTTTCTCGACCTCTAGCTTCTTCGACTTCGACTTCTCATCGACTTTTACATTCCTCATTCTGGACACACTTCACCATTTTTACACACACTTCGTGGGTCTCGTGAAGCTCTTCAAGGTTACTTCCTCATCACTAGAATCCATATCGATTGTACACTCCGGTGAGTGCGGTGACAAGTTTGGAACCTTCTTCCTCAGATTCACTTCGAATCACCATCGGACCAGTGATGACCATTCCTTTCTTTTGTTTCTTAAGAAGGTGGGACATTCACTCTACTATGTCCATATCCTTCACATTCATGACATTGGACTCCTCTTTGACTTCCTTTGTCTTAACTTGGATCTTCTGCTGAGTCATATGATCTGCGATGTCGGATGCAATGTCCTTGACATTTGACCTTGACTTTGGATCAATCCTCTTGATAAGCTTGTTGACTGTCTTCCAGCATAGCTATAGATTGGATATCTTCTCCTCATCTTCTTTGCATCCTTCTTGAATTTGATACAAGAGCTATGCTTTTATTCTTCCTGTCAGCAGTTTCACGATTCCCATCTCAAAAGTCATAAGGGATCCAATAAGTTCTTCAACTTTCGGTCTTGATGTCACTGCCTCTTCTATTGCGTTACTTTCATTGCAAATCTTTTAGGCGGGGATCAAGAATCTTCCTCACCAATTTCTCCTCGACATCTTTTCACCAAGTGCTCTGAGGCATTGGCAATTTCGAATATTCATGTGAAATTCATGAATGGTCTCATCTTCCTTCATCTTCAAATTCTCAAATTCGGTAGTGAGCATCTGCGGTCTTGACATTTTCACCTTGGATGTCCCTCATGAGTAGTTACGAGAGTGTCCCAAACATCCTTGGCCAGCTCACATTGATGGACCGGTCTGAATATGTTTACATCAATGCCATTGAGCAGCATTCAATGCCTTAGAGTTTCCTAGAGCTAACTCTTCTTCCTCTTTGCTCCATTCCTCCTCGGGTTTCAAGGCGGTAGTCCCATCTTTCTCAACCTTGGTTGGATGTTTCCATCCTTTATCGTGCTCTCCAAGCCTTGATATCCACTGATCTTAAGAAGCAACCATACGAGGCTTCCGGTAATCATAATTAGACCCATCCGAATAGGTGGTCTTCCTCCAAATCCTCCTTCTTTATCCATTCGCGGAAACTATTATCCTAGATCTCACCAGAAATAACAAGCGGTGCTGCTCGATGCCAAATGAAATTCACGGCGGCGGATACTTAATGTCACGAGAGAATGTTAGGACACGATATCGACCTTTGCTTTGACAATTCAAGCGATAAATATAAGCGATAAATAACACAATAAGTTGTTCACCCGTTCGGTTCTAACAAACCTACGTGCGGAGGCTACCAAGCCGGGAGGAAATTCACTATTAGTAGTATCAATTCGAGTTAAACTCACCCGTTTACAACTCCTCATAATCCCTACCCAATGACACTTCAACCTAAGTCCTACTTAGATCGAGTTCCTACTCCCCTCATCAGCGATATCAACCTATTGACTAATTGAATTGTGAAGACACACTTCAATAAAATATCTTGATCTTGCTTCAAAGCTTTAATCAAGAGACAAACACTCGTGCTTTAAAGCTTTGGTGATAAACTACCCTTACAATAAATCCTAGTCCAATGCACTTATCAATTGATAGTTGCTTGGCTCACGAGAAACTAGAATTACAAAGACCAACTGTTAAAACCTTTAACGATTACACAAACAAAAGCCTTCAATGTCTTCAATGGAATCGGGCGTGGGTAGAGTAAGGTTGAATTCTTTATATAGAAGAAGTCACGAATCTTGATTTTGGGCTTCCATAAAGATAGCTAGGGTTTACTTAATTCTCTCCTAAAAACATGGTTTGTTAAACAACCAATTTAGGTTTAATTAAGATTAACCTAGCAGCGTGAGCATGCTTTCTAATAAGCGGAAAACATAAATAAAATGCTCAACAAACTTCGAAAAATCTCGGGAAAAGCGATTCGCGAGCAGAATGTCACCTGAATGTCATAACATACATTATGACATCGTATTTCTGAATTTCGCCACTTTAGCTTCGATTCGAGCTATACTTTTACCATCCTTGTCCAAAGGATTTATCTTGATCTCGAATGTCATGACATCTATCAAGACATTTCTAAAGCCTAGTTTTACCAAAATTGATGCCAACTTAAAACACTAACAATCTTCACCTTGGATGTCCCCTCATGAGTAGTTCTAAGAGTGTCCCAAACATCCTTGGCCAGCTCACATTGATGAACCAATCTGAAGATGTTCCTGTCAATACCATTGAACAGAGCATTCAATGCTTTAGAGTTCCCTAGAGCTAGCTCTTCTTCCTCTTTGCTCCATTCCTCCTCAGGTTTCAAGACAGTAGTCTCATCTTTCTCAAACTTGGTGGGATGTTTCCATCCTTTGTCGTGACTCTCCAAGCTTTAATGTCCATGATCTTAAGAAGGCAACCATACGAGGCTTCCAGTAATCATAATTAGACCCATCCAGAATAGGTGGTCTTCCTCCAAATCCTCCTTCTTTATCCATTATGCGGAAACTATTATCCTAGATCTCACCCGAAATAACAGGCGGTGCACGCTCGATGCCAATTGAAATACGCGGCGGATACATGATGTCACGAATGTTATGACACGATATCGACACTATGTTAACACTTCACCACGATGCATCTGACGATAAAGAACACAATAAATTGTTCACCCAGTTCGGTTCAACAAACCTACATCCGGGGCTACCTAGGAGGAAATTCACTATTAGTAGAATTAATTCGGGAATAAACCACCGGTTTATCTCCTTCACTTAAAACCTACCCAATGCAACTTCAACCTAAGTCCTACTTAGATCAGTACCTACTCACTCCCCTCAATCACAACGGTGATATCAACCTATTGACTAATTGAATTGTGAAGACACACTTCAATAAAATATCTTGATCTTGCTTCAAAGCTTCAATCAAGAGACAAACACTCGTGCTTTAAAGCTTTGGTGATAAACTACCCTTCAACAAATCCTAGTCCAATGCACTTATCAATTGATAGTTGCTTGGCTCAGAAGAAACTAGAATTACACAATATCAACTCTTACTAATAATTACACAAAACACAAGCTATCTCTTCAATACATTCAAAGGCGCGGGTTGTAAGGTTGAATTCCTTTTATAGAAGCGATCCTGAAACTTGATTTGGGCTTCCATAAAGATAGCTAGGGTTCACTTAATTTAATCCTAAAAACATGGTCTTTTCAACAACCAATTTAGGTTTAATTAAGATTAACCTAGCAGCCACGTGAGCATGCTTTCTAATAACAAAAAACAATATTTAGCTCAACAAACTTCACGAAAAATCTCGGGAACAAGCAGTTCTGCGAGCAATGTCACCGAATGTCATAACATCATTATGACATCGATTTCTGCAATTTCCACGACTTTAGCTTCGATTAAATGTCTTTTAACATCCTTAGCAGGTAGGATTTATCTTCAATCTCTGAATGTCATAACATCTATCATGACATTGCTAAATCCTAGTTTTACCAAAATTAATGCCAACTTAAAACACTAACAATACTCATTTCAAATTTAATCACATTTTCTAAAGACTTATATTCACTTCAAATATAATTATATTTCTTAAGATTTATGTTCACTGCGTATTTCTTCTAAAGTTCTTATAATTTTATTAACTTCAAGTTTCTACATATTTATGTTCACTTCAGAATCCATTTTATTTTCTTAAGATTTATGTTCACGTCAAGTTTCCTCAGGTTTTCCTCAAATATTCTAGAGACTTATATTCAAATCAAATTTCATCACATTTTCTTCAGACTTATATTCACTTCAAATATCATCAGATTTCTTAAGATTTATGTTCACTTCGTATTTCTTCAGAATTTCTTAAGATTTATATTCACTTCAAGTTTAATCAAATCTATGTTCACTTCAGATTCAATAGTGTTTTCTTAAGATTTATGTTCACGTCAAGTTTCATCTAATTTTCCTCAAATTTTCTAGAGACTTATACTCATTTCAAATTTAGTCACATTTTCTAAAGACTTATATTCACTTCAAATATAATCATATTTCTTAAGATTTATGTTCAATCCGTATTTCTTCAGAATTTCTTAAGATATATATTCACTTCAAATTTCTTCAGATCTATGTTCACTTCAGATTCCACCAAATAATCTTAAGATTTATGTTCACGTCAAGTTTCATCCGGTAATCCTCAAATTTTCTATAGACTTATGTTCATTTCAAATTTCATCACATTTTCTAAAGACTTATATTCACATCAAATATCATCATATTTCTTAAGATTTATATTCACTTCGCATTTTTTCAGAATTTCTTAAGACATATATTCACTTCAAATTTCTTCAGATCTATGTTCACTTCAGATTCCATCCTATTTTCTTAAGATTTATGTTCGCGTCATGTTTCATCAGGTTTTCCTCATATTTTATAGAGACTTATATTCATTTCAAATTTCATCACATTTTCTAAAGAGTTATATTCACTTCAAATATAATCATTTTTCTTAAGATTTATGTTCACTCAGTATTTCTTCAAAATTTCTTAATATTTATATTCACTTCAACTTTCTACATATATATATTCACTTCATAATCCATCTGGTTTTCTTAAGATTTATGTTCACGTCAAGTTTCATCTGGTTTATTTCAAATTTTATAGAGACTTATATTTAAATCAAATTTCATCACATTTTCTAAAGACTTATAGTCACTTCAAATATCTTCAGATTTCCTAAGATTTATGTTGACTTCATATTTCTTCAGAATTTCTTAAAATTTATAGTCACTTCAAATTTCTTCAGATCTATGTTCACTTCAAATACCACCAAATATTCTTAAGATTTATGTTCACGTCAAATTTCATCTGTTTTTCCTCAAATTTTCTAGAGACTTATATTCATTTAAAATTTCATCACATTTTCTAAAGACTTATATTCACTTCAAATATAATCATATTTCTTAAGATCAATGTTCACTCCGTATTTCTTAAAAAAAATCGTTAAGATTTATATGCACTTCAATTTTCTACATATCTATGTTCACTTTAGAATCCAGCTGATTTTCTTAAGATATATTTTCACGTCAAGTTTCATCCGGTTTTCCTCAAATATTCTAGAAACATATATTCAAATCAAATTCATCACATTTTCTAAAGACTAATATTCACTTCAAATATCATCAGATTTCTTAAGACTTATGTTCACTTCATATTTCTTCAGAATTTCTTAAGATTTATATTCACTTCAAATTTCTTCAGATTTATGTTCACTTCAGATTCAACCAAATATTCTTAAGATTTATGTTCACGTCAAGTTTCATCCGGTTTTCCTCAAATTTTCTAGAGACTTATATATATTTCAAATGCCATCACATTTACTAAAGACTTATATTTTCTTCAAATATATTTATATTTCTTAAGATTTATGTTCACTGCGTATTTCTTCTAAAGTTCTTATAATTTTTATTAACTTCAAATTTCTACATATCTATGTTCACTTCAGAATCCATCTTATTTTCTTAAGATTTATGTTCACGTCAAGTTTCCTCAGGTTTTCCTCAAATATTCTAGAGACTTATATTCAAATCAAATTTCATCACATTTTCTAAAGACTTATATTCAAATCAAATTTCATCACATTTTCTAAAGACTTATATTCATTTCAAATATCATCAGATTTCTTAAGATTTATGTTCACTTCGTATTTCTTCAGAATTTCTTAAGATTTATATTCACTTTAAGTTTAATCAAATCTATGTTCACTTCAGATTCAATCGTGTTTTCTTAAGATTTATGTTCACGTCAAGTTTCATCCAATTTTCCTCAAATTTTCTAGAGACTTATACTCATTTCAAATTTAATCACATTTTCTAAAGACTTATATTCACTTCAAATATAATTATATTTCTTAAGATTTATGTTCAATCCGTATTTCTTCAGAATTTCTTAAGATTTATATTCACTTCAAATTTCTTCAGATCTATGTTCACTTCAGATTCCACCAAATATTCTTAAGATTTATTTTCACGTCAAGTTTCATCCGGTAATCCTCAAATTTTCTATAGACTTATGTTCATTTCAAATTTCATCACATTTTCTAAAGACTTATATTCACTTCAAATATAATCATATTTCTTAAGATATATGTTCATTCCATATTTCTTCTAAATTTCTTAAGATTTATATTAACTTCAAATTTCTACATATCTATGTTCACTTCAGAATCCGTCTGATGTAACACCCCAATATTACCCAAGGTTTAATATGCAAAAATCAGAGTAATTTAAATTTTCATAAATTCAATACTGAGGCATCACACCTTCAAAATCAAATAACTTTAAACAGTTTGCTTTAAAGTATAAATCTCGGATACATAGCATCGTCGAAAATCATAAATTGATTCATAAAAATCAAAACATCTTCTTTATTAAACTTCCTCATCAAATCATGTTTTCATAAAGTAAGATTCTTATTCACGAAGGGAATAATAATAAAAGAACAACAACAAGACGACATAAATATTCCCCCCGAGTGCTACGTATCAGAGCGACACCGACTCAACTAATAGCAGCTATAATCTCCGTCTTTATAATCTGCACGTTACCAGTATAAATGTAACGGCGAAATAAGTAAAGGGTGAGATACTCCAAAACATATAATTAAAGGCATGATAAAATAAATATATAGTTTCGGAATTATAAAGGGTATAGATTAATAAGTGCAATTCCAACACATATCCAAAACTCTCTCACTCTAATCGTCATTCTAATGTGTATAATCTACACTTTATCGTCATAACCTCATCGACATAAATCGTCACAGCATCACATAAATGTTCATCACCACGAAATCATCACAATTCAATACGTCACTAATCAACACGACAATCATAAATAACAACATCAAACAACAACATCAAACAATGCTACTAACATAAGCAACATAAATAAAATCATCACAAATTGGCTAAAGCCCATCGTCGCTTTTGGCATAAAAGCCCATCATCACAAACATCATCACGTCATATTTGCATTAAGCATTTCATCAAGTTAAATCATCGCAAAACTCATCGTTTATATTCACCGCCTAGTTATCATGAAATTATCAAGTCATATTCATTTCATGTTCATCATAAAGATCATCACCAACAAAGCATCATATATCATCACAATTCAACATCGTCAATCAATTAAAACCCAACGCCAAAAAACTCAACATAAACATAACCGACTCCATGAGACACGACTATGTTATGCATGTGGTACCCGTTGCTTTGTCCATAATTAGGAACACTTGGCATAAAGCCCATCGTCGCAGCATAAAAGCCTCGTCGCAGCATAAAAGCCTCGTCTGCAATGTATGTGACTCGACAATAAAACAACGCACAAAAACATCATCATCGCTCATCAAAATTGGCATAAAGCCCACATCGCAATAATTTATCCACATCAAGATAAATATATCATCGCATCATATTTGCATTATGCAAAACGTCACCTATAATTCATCATCGTCAAAAGTCATGCATTCACAATCGGAAGCATTTATTAACAACATCAATATAATCATCACATCATCATGTACAAAGACATATATCATCGCATCGCATATCATCAAGTATTCATTAATAAATACATCATCGCAAACATCATGTTTAATCACACCACATCATTATCAATTCATTCACTAAATTCCAAATACGGAAACATAGTCAAAACACCTATAATCGTCGTGAAAGTCATTCCTAATAACTGGCATTAATCATAATCGTCAACATCGCAATCGGATTGTCCATACGTGCCTTAAATCTACTAAAACGCAATCCGATTCAATTTAACCGTAATTTGGCCTATTTCGGGTTGTTTCGTAAAAACTCGTAATTTCGAAAAACTAACCTCACCACTACGTTCTACGTCGAACTTAGCTAACGTCAATTTCGTTGAATTGAACAACTTGCTCGTCAAAATGTCGATATCAGAAAATCGGAACATAATTGGGTTCTAAATTTAGTCGGCTACCTTATGTCCTAGTTATATTTTATTAATACTAACTAGTGGTATATGGAATTGAAAAAATGAAAAGAAGCAATGAAATTATGCGGGAAAAGCAGTTATGCGAAGCAAAAATAGCAGACAATTTTCGTTGCACTCCACAGCACTTGGGACGGACGCCCTAGGGGTGCCTAGAGGGGGAGGCGGGCGCCATACATGCTGGGACAGTCGCCCCACTTGCTGAGGTGGGCGCCTCCCAGCTTCCTCTTCCTCTTTCCAATTTTCCATTTCCTGCGCAGTATTTTTCCAGGTTTACAGTTTCATGGTTTTATAGTTTCATGGTTTTCTTCATTCTAGCAACTTATCCTTACTAACTTAGCAAATAAAACACTACCAATCCATACTCCTAATCCAACCTTTCTAAGCCATTTCAACAATCAACCAAACTCATAAATCAACCTATCAATTTTTCTCCAAATCAAAAATATAACTATCAAACCCTAACTATATGAGATTCGAGAATCAAACCCCTTACCTCAAGTGTAACGCCCTATTTTTATTAATATTATATTATATTAATATTTTCGAATTACCGATCGATATTTATTTTGCGATGAGAATAATTATATTAATCAATATATCTGATAATATATTCGACGACGTTTTGTTCGGTCCGGTAAAATATTATTCGGATCCGATATTTAATCCCCCGGAATTATTTTAATTAATCGAATTAATAATATTATTGGATATTATTAGTATGTTAAATTATAAGATTGGATAGGGGTGTGGGGAGCAATTAGTGAGAATTGGGTTTTTCACCCTTGGCTTACTAGTAGAAATACCTTTATAAACCATTTCTCCTCATTTTCCTTCCATTCAATTACCAAAACCAAACATGGGAACTTGGAAGCTAGTAATTATAAAAGCCATTTCCCTTCCTTTTCTTTCCATCTTTCCTCACATAAAACCAAACTTGGTCTTAGAGAGAAGAAGAGAGGGTTTTGGAAAGAGGAAGAAGAAGAAGGAGAGCAAGAGAGGAAGCTTGAGGTTGAGCTTTGTAGAATCATCATGGATCATCTAAACTAGAGGTAAGGGGTTTGATTCTCTATCTCATATTTTTAGGTTTTGATAGATATATTTTGGATTTGGGGGTGAAATTGATAGTTGATTTATAGGGTTTTGTTGGTTGATTGTTGGAATGGTTTAGAAGAGTTGGATTAGGAGTATGGTTTGTGGATGTATTAGGTGCTAGCTTGTAGATTTAAGAGTATTGAAATGGGAAAGAAAACCATGGTAGAAGAATGAGAAAAACTCAAAAGATGAAGTTTTCACGAGGTCCATCAACACGGGCCGTGTTGATTAACACCGTGTTTCCCTCTTGTATAGGAATTTTGGTTAGTGCGGGCCAATCACACGGCGGTGTTGATCAACACGTGCCGTGTTGATTCATCTTGGGTGATTTTTGCGTTCGATGGCTTTTCAACACGGGTCGTGTTGATGCACCGAGGGCCCGTGTTGATGTTGTAGCCTTCAAAATTCGATTTTCGCATTTCCTTTGGAACCCGATTGTGTTCGATTTTCCGTCGGTAAATTCGACGACGGACAAGTTGCTCGAATTCAACAAAATTGACGTGCTAGCTAAGTTGGACGTGTAGAGCGTAGTGATGAGGTTAGTTTTAGAAGTTGCGAGGTGACCCGAAATAGGCTTAATTACGGTTTAATTGAATCGGATTTCGTTTTAGGGGATTTAAGACACGTATGGACAATCCGATTGCGATGTTGACGATTAGGAGTAATGCCAGTTATTAGGGATGGCTTTTGCGACGATGATAGGTGTTTGACTATTTTTCCGTATGTAGAATTTAGTGAACGAATCGATAATGAGGTGGGGTGATTAAACATAATGTTTGCGACGACGTATTAGTTAGTGAATACTTGTTGATTATGCGATGCGAGCTTATATGTCTTTGTACATGATGATGTGATGATTATGTTGATGTTATTAATAAATGCTTCCGATTTGTGAATGCATGATTTTGATGATGATGAATTATATGTGACGTTTTGCATAATGCAAATATAATGCGATGATATATTTATCTTGTTTTGGATAAATTATGGCGATGTGGGCTTTATGCCAATTTGGATGAGCGATGATGATGTTTTTGTGTTGTGTTCTTTTATTGTTGAGTCACATACATTTCATAAGCGAAGAGGGCTTTCATGCCAAGCGATGATGGCTTTTATGCCGAGCGAAGATGGCTTTTATGCGGCGAAGATGGGCTTTATGCCAGTGTCCCTAATTATGGACAAAGCGATGGGTACCACATGCATAACATAGTCGTGTCTCATGGAGTCCATTATGTTTATTTTGGAGTCTTTTGGTATTGAGTTTTATGTGATGGCTAATGATGAGTTTTGCGATGATTTAACTTGATGAAGTGCTTAATGCAAATAGGATGTGATGATGTTTGTGATGATGTTTGTGATGATGGGCTTTATGCCACAAGCGATGATGGGCTTTTATGCCAAAAGCGATGATGGGCTTTATGCCAAAAGTGAAGATGGGCTTTATCCAATTTGTGATGATTTGTTTATGTTGCTTATATTATTAGCACTATTTAATGTTGTTGGTTGATGTTGTTGTTTAAGACTGCCGTGTTAATTAGTGATGTATCCCATGACGATTTCGTGGTGACGGAGGGTTATGTGTTGATTGCGATGGGGTATGTCGATGAGGTTATGACGATATAGTGTAGATTATACACATTAGAATGACGATCGAAGTAAGTGAGGTTTGGATATGTGTTGGAATGCACTTATTAACTTATATCCTTTATAATTCCAAAACTATATATATATATATATATATATATATATATATATATATTATCATGCCTTCAACTATATGTTTTGGATTATCTCACCCTTTACTTGTTTTATTACCTTTATATTGGTAACGTGCGAGTTATGAAGCGAAGTTTATAGCTTTGTTAGTTGAGTCGGTGTCGCTCTGATACGTAGCACTCGGGGGGAAACATTTATCTTGTCTTGTTGTTGATTCTTTTGTTGTTCTTCCTTTTGTATATAGAATTATACTTTATGAAAATATGATTTATTAAGGAAGTTTATTAAAGAAGATGTTCGATGTTTTTGAATCAATTTATGTCTTCCGGCGATGCTATGTATACGAGACTTATACTTTAAATCAAACTGTTTAAAGTGAGTTGTTTTTGAAGGTGTGATGCCTCGGTATTAAATTTATGAAATTTTAATTTACTCTGATTGTTGCTTATAAAATCTTGGGTAGTATTGGGGTGTTACATTAGTGGTATCAAAGCAGGTTGGTCTGTCGACCAGGTTGTTAGTGTGTTTAACCCTTTTGTATGTGACACGTGTGTGAAACACTGTCGGTACTTGCTTGTTTCTATTTGTTGTCTGCAGAGATGAGTTTGAAACAAGTGGGGGAGAAGTTTTACTTCTTGGTGGCGCTTGCGGCTTAGGTTGGAGCCTCAAGCAGTGTTACGCTTGGTAACTTGAAGAGTAGGTTTGAAGACGCTGTTGTAGTTTGGTAGAGATGGTTTATGTCACCATCATGATTGTCGACTGTCTATTGACAAATTGAGGGACTGATCATCCTTAATCTCTTGTTGATAGTAATCGGGAATTGTGTTGGTTGGGATAGACTTGTCTTGCCAACTTAATAGTGTATGAAGCTGATGTGTTTGCACAAGGTGGTGCATGGTTACTTGAGTTGTGGGCGAATTTGGATTTTGGTGAGAAACAAGATTTTGTCAAGCGAGCTTCTTGTTGTGATTCTTCCGAGGCCTTTTGTGGAGATGTGAGTGAGTTACCGCAGTAGTGAGAAGTGAAGTTTTGATGGATTTAGTTTCTGGAATTAGTTGTGATTCGAAGTGTTCTTGAGGGATGGTTGCTTCTAAATTAGAGTTGAAAATTCAACTTGAGGATTAGTTGGAGCAGAGTTTGTTTATTCGAGCGGGTCACCGTGGAGTGCTACCGTTGTGTTGTTCGAGAAGAGCAAAGGTTGCCCGAGTTGGTGTGTCGTTTGTAGTCAGGGAACGACATGAATGTTGATGACGAGTGCCTACTTCCGAGGCTTGATATTTAAGTGAAGCAGTTAGTTGAAGTTTAAGTGTTTAGTGAGATCGATGTGAAGTCTGGCTGTCTACGGGTTAGTGTGATAGGTGAAGATGTTTAGACAATGCTTTACAAGATAGTGTATGGTCCTGGCGAGTGTTTGTTGATGTCATTAGTGTGATTGATGTGTCAGGTGTGATTTTGGGATGTTCAGACAGTACTCTCATGAGTAGCTGTAAGAGTTATTTCCTGTTCATGGGTGTTATTTGGTTCATATAAAGTTAAGGAATCGTAGCAAGCATCCAAGCTTTGCATTGTTGGTAGTGAAGTTAGACCGGTGTATGTCGAGTAATCTAAAGATAGAATTTTGAACTGTTGGAAGAGAGTGCCTTAAGTAAGCAACTTAGACAGTGATATTTTGGACAGTTCTGCAAAGATTTATTTTGTGTCTTGTAGAAGACTTTAAGGGGTTAATTCAGAGTTTAGAAGTTCCTTTGTTTTGGATGATTCGCTTTGTGATTTGATAGAAGATCTTTTTACAAGTTGGTATTGATTGTGAGTATTTTGGACTCGAGATGGTTGAGTCGCTATTTGGACTTCATATTTCTTCAGAATTTCTTAAGATATATATTCACTTCAAATTTCTTCAGATCTATGTTCACTTTAGATTCCATCGTGTTTTCTTAAGATTTATGTTCACGTCAAGTTTCATCAGGTTTTCCTCAAATTTTCTAGAGACTTATATTCATTTCAAATTTCATCACATTTTCTAAAGACTTATATTCCCTTCAAATATCATCAGGTTTCTTAACATTTATGTTCACTTCGTATAACTTCAGAATTTGTCAAGATTTATATTCGCTTCAAATTTCTTCATATCTATGTTCACATTAGATTCCATCAAATATTCTTAAGATATATGTTCACGTCAAGTTTAATCAGGTTTTCCTCAAATTTTCTAGATACTTATATTCATTTCAAATTTCATCACATTTTCTAAAGACTTATAGTCACTTCAAATATCATCAGGTTTCTTAAGATTTATGTTCACTTTGTATATCTTCAGAATTTCGGAAGATTTATTTTCACTTCAAATTTCTTCATATCTATGTTCACTTCAGATTCCATCAAATATTCTTAACATATATGTTCACGTCAAGTTTCATCAGGTTTTCTTCAAATTTTCCAGATACTTATGTTCATTTCAAATATCATCAAATTTTCTAAAGGCTTATATTCACTTCAAATATCATTAGATTTCTTAAGAATTATGTTCACTTCGTATTTCTTCAGAATTTCTTAAGATTTGTATTCACTTCAAATTTCTTCAAATCTATGTTCACTTCAGATTCCATCGTATTTTATTAAGATTAATGTTCACGTCAAGTTTCTTCCGGTTTTCCTCAAATTAACTAGAGACTTATATTCATTTCAAAATTCATAACATTTTCTAAAGACTTATACTCACTTCAAATATCATCAAGTTTCGTAAGATTTATGTTCACTTCATATATCTTAAGAATTTCTAAAGATTTATATTCACTTCAAATTTCTTCATATCTATGTTCACTTCAGATTCCATCAAATATTCTTAAGATATATATTCACGTCAAGTTTCACCAGGTTTTCCTCAAATTTTCTAGAGACTTATATTCATTTCAAATTTCATCACATTTTCTAAAGACTTATATTCACTTCAAATATAATCATATTTCTTAAGATTTATGTTCACTTCATATTTCTTCAGAATTTTTTAAGATTTATATTCACTTCAAATTTCTTTAGATCTATGTTCACTTTAGATTCCATCAGATATTGTTAAGATTTATTTTCACGTCAAGTTTCATCAGGTTTTCCTCAAATTTTCTAGAGACTTATGTTTATTTCAAATTTCATCAAATTTTTTAAATGCTTAAATTCACTTCAAATATCATTAGATTTCTTAAGAATTATGTTCACTTCGTATTTCTTCATAATTTCTTAAGATTTATATTCACTTCAAATTTCCTCAGATCTACGTTCACTTCAGATTCCATCGTATTTTCTTAAGATTTATGTTCATGTCAAGTTTCATCCGGTTTTCCTCAAATATTCTATAGATTTATATTCATTTCAAATTTCATCACATTTTCTAAAGACTTATATTCACTTCAAATATCATCAGTTTTCTTAAGATTTATGTTCACATCGTATATCTTCAGAATTTATGAATATTTATATTCACTTCAAATTTTTCATATCTATGTTCACTTCAGATTCCATCAAATATTCTTAAGATATATATGTTCACGTCATGTTTCACCATGTTTTCCTCAAATTTTCTAGAGACTGATATTCATTTCAAATTTCATCACATTTTCTAAAGACTTATATTCATTTCAAATATAATCTTATTTCTTAAGATTTATGTTCACTTCGTATTTCTTCAGAATTTCTTAAGATTTATATTCACTTCAAATTTCTTCAGATCTATGGTCACTTCAGATTCCGTCGTATTTTCTTAAGATTTATGTTCACGTCAAGTTTCTTCTGGTCTTCCTTAAATTTTCTAGAGAATTATATTCATTTCAATATTAATAAAATTTTCTAAAGACTTATATTCACTTCAAATATCATCAGGTTTCTTAAGACTTATGTTCACATCATATATCTTCAAAATTTCTGAAGATTTATATTCACTTCAAATAAATTTTTTCATACATATGTTCACTTCAGATTCCATCAAATATTCTTAAGATATATATTCACGTCAAATTTCATCAGGTTTTCCTCAAATTTTCTAGAGACTTATATTCATTTCAAATTTCATCACATTTTCTAAAGACTTATATTCACTTCAAATATAATCATATTTCTTAAGATTTATGTTCACTTCGTATTTCTTCAGAATTTCTTAAGATTTATATTCATTTCAAATTTCTTTAGATCTATGTTCTCTTTAGATTCCATCAGATATTGTTAAGATTTATTTTCACGTCAAGTTTCATCAGGTTTTCCTCAAATTTTCTAGAGACTTATGTTTATTTCAAATTTCATCAAATTTTCTCAATGCCTAAATTCACTTCAAATATCATTAGATTTCTTAAGAATTATGTTCACTTCGTATTTCTTCATAATTTCTTAAGATTTATATTCACTTCAAATTTCTTCACATCTTCGTTCACTTCAGATTCCATCGTATTTTCTTAAGATTTATGTTCATGTCAAGTTTCGTCCGGTTTTCCTCAAATATTCTATAGACTTATATTCATTTCAAATTTCATCACATTTTCTAAAGACTTATATTCACTTCAAATATCATCAGGTTTCTTAAGATTTATGTTCACTTCGTATATCTTCGGGATTTCTGAAGATTTATTTTCACTTCAAATTTCTTCATATCTATGTTCACTTCAGATTCCATCAAATATTCTTAACATATATGTTCACTTCAAGTTTCATCGGGTTTTCCTCAAATTTTCCAGATACTTATGTTCATTTCAAATATCATCAAATTTTCTAAAGGCTTATATTCACTTCAAATATCATTAGATTTCTTAAGAATTATGTTCACTTCGTATTACTTCAGAATTTCTTAAGATTTATATGTGCTTCAAATTTCTTCTAATCTATGTTCACTTCAGATTCCATCGTATTTTATTAAGATTAATGTTCACGTCAAGTTTCTTCCGGTTTTCCTTAAATTTTCTAGAGACTTATATTCATTTCAAAATTCATAACATTTTCTAAAGACTTATACTCACTTCAAATATCATCAGGTTTCGTAAGATTTATGTTCACTTCATATATCTTCAGAATTTCTGAAGATTTATATTCACTTCAAATTTCTTCATATCTATTTTCACTTCAGATTCCATCAAATATTCTTAAGATATATATTCACGTCAAGTTTCATCAGGTTTTCCTTAAATATTCTAGAGACTTATATTCATTTCAAATTTCATCACATTTTCTAAAGACTTATATTCACTTCAAATATAATCATATTTCTTAAGATTTATGTTCACTTCGTATTTCTTCAGAATTTCTTAAGATTTATATTCACTTCAAATTTCTTAAGATCTAAGTTCACTTTAGATTCCATCAGATATTGATAAGATTTATTTTCACGTCAAGTTTCATCAGGTTTTCCTTAAATTTTCTAGAGACTTATGTTTATTTCAAATTTCATCAAATTTTCTAAATGCTTAAATTCACTTCAAATATCATTAGATTTCTTAAGAATTATGTTCACTTCGTATTTCTTCATAATTTCTTAAGATTTATATTCACTTCAAATTTCTTCAGATCTACGTTCACTTCAGATTCCATCGTATTTTTTTAAGATTTATGTCCATGTCAACTTTCGTCCGGTTTTCCTCAAATATTCTATAGACTTATATTCATTTCAAATTTCATCACATTTTCTAAAGACTTATATTCACTTCAAATATCATCAGTTTTCTTAAGATTTATGTTCACATCGTATATCTTCAGAATTTCTGAAAATTTATATTCACTTCAAATTTCTTCATATCTATGTTCACTTCAGATTCTATCAAATATTCTTAAGATATATGTTCACGTCATGTTTCACCAAGTTTTCCTCAAATTTTCTAGAGACTGATATTCATTTCGAATTTCATCACATTTTCTAAAGACTTATATTGATTTCAAATATAATCTTATTTCTTAAGATTTATGTTCACTTCGTATTTCTTCATAATTTCTTAAGATTTGTATTCACTTCAAATTTCTTCAGATCTATGGTCACTTCAGATTCCGTCGTATTTTCTTAAGATTTATGTTCACGTCAAGTTTCTTCTCGTCTTCCTTAAATTTTCTAGAGACTTATATTCATTTCAATATTCATAAAATTTTCTAAAGACTTATATTCACTTCAAATATCATGAGGTTTCTTAAGACTTATGTTCACTTCATATATCTTCAAAATTTTTGAAGATTTATATTCACTTCAAATAAATTTCTTCATATCTATGTTCACATCAGATTCCATCAAATATTCTTAAGATATATTTTCACGTCAAGTTTCATCAGGTTTTCCTAAAATTTTCTAGAGACTTATATTCATTTCAAATTTCATCACATTTTCTAAAGACTAATATTCACTTCAAATATCATCAGGTTTCTTAAGATTTATGTTCACTTCGTATATCTTCAGAATTCCTGAAGATTTATATTCACTTCAAATTTCTTCATATCTATGTTCACTTCAGATTCCATTGAATATTCTTAAGATATATGTTCACGTCAAGTTTCATAG
Organism: Vicia sativa; assembly: GCA_021764765.1. Classification (NCBI taxonomy): domain Eukaryota; kingdom Viridiplantae; phylum Streptophyta; class Magnoliopsida; order Fabales; family Fabaceae; genus Vicia; species Vicia sativa. The sequence goes on from CM038794.1 coordinate 199,805,160, forward strand.
GTTTTTCCCCAAATTTTCTAGAGACTTATATTCATTTCAAATTTCATCACATTTTCTAAAGACTTATATTCACTTCAAATATAATCATATTTCTTAAGATTTATGTTCACTTCGTATTTCTTCAGAATTTCTTAAGATTTATATTCTCTTCAAATTTCTTAAGATATATGTTCACTTTAGATTCCATCAGATATTCCTAAGATTTATGTTCACGTCAAGTTTCATCAGGGTTTCCTCATATTTTCTAGAGACTTATGTTCATTTCAAATTTCATCAAATTTTCTAAAGGCTTCTATTCACTTCAAATATCATTAGATTTCTTAAGAATTATGTTCACTTCATATTTCTTCAGAATTTCTTAAGATTTAAATTCACTTCAAATTTCTTCAGATCTATGTTCACTTCAGATTCCATCGTATTTTCTTAAGATTAATGTTCTTGTCAAGTTTCATCCGGTTTTCCTCAAATATTCTAGAGACTTATATTCATTTCAAATTTCATCAAATTTTCTAAAGACTTATATTCACTTCAAATATCATCAGGTTTCTTAAGATTTATGTTCACTTCGTATATCTTCAGAATTTCTAAAGATTTATATTCACTTGAAATTTCCTCATATCTATGTTTACTTCAGATTCCATCAAATATTCTTAAGATATATGTACACGTCAAGTTTCATCAAGTTTTCCTCAAAATTTCTAGAGACTTATTTTCATTTCATATTTCATCATATTTTGTAGAGACACATATTCATTTCAAATATAATCATTTTCTTAAGATTTATGTTCACTTCATATTTCTTCAGAATTTCTTAAGATTTATATTCACTTCAAATTTCTTCAGATCTATGATCACTTCAGATTTCGTCGTATTTTCTTAAGATTTATGTTCATGTAAAGTTTCTTCCGGTTTTTTTCAAATTTTCTAGAGACTTATGTTCATTTCAAAATTCATAACATTTTCTAAAGACTTATATTCACTTCAAATATCATCAGGTATCTAAAGATTTATGTTCACTTCGTATATCTTCAGAATTTCTTAAGATTTATATTCAATTCAAATTTCTACATATGTATATTCACTTCAGAATCCATCTGATTTTCATAATATTTATGTTCTCGTCAAGTTTTATCCGATTTTCCTTAAATTTTCTAGAGACTTATATTCATTTCAAATTTCATCAAATTTTCTAAAGACTTATATTCACTTCAAATATCATCAGATTTTCTTAAGATTTATGTTCACGTCAAGTTTCATCAGGTTTTCCACAAATTTTCTAGAGACATATATTCATTTCAAATTTTATCACATTTTCTAAAGACTTATATTCACTTCAAATATCACCAGGTTTCTTAAGATTTATGTTCACTTCGTATATCATAAGAATTTCTGAAGATTTATATTCACTTCAAATTTCTTCATATCTATGTTCACTTCAGATTCCATCAAATATTCTTAAGATATATATTCATGTCAAGTTTCATTAGGTTTTCCTCAAATTTTCTAGAGACTTATATTCATTTAAAATTTCATCACATTTTCTAAACACTTCTATTCACTTCAAATATAATCATATTTCTTAAGATTTATTTTCACTTCGTATTTCTTCAGAATTTCTTAAGATTTACATTCACTTCAAAGTTCTTAAGATCTATGTTCACTTCATATTCCATCAGATATTCTTAAGATTTATATTCACGTCATGTTTCGTCAGCTTTACCTCAAATTTTCTAGAGACTTATGTTCATTTCAAAATTCATCACATTTTCTAAAGACTTATATTCACTTAAATTATCACCAGATTTTCTTAAGATTTAGGTTCACTCCGTATTTCTTCAGAATTTCTTAAGATTTATATTCCCTTAAAATTTCTACATCTCTATGTTCACTTCTGAATCCATCTGATTTTCTTAAGATTTATATTCACGTCAGATTTCATCATGTTTTCCTCAAATTTCATAGAGACTTATGTTCATTTCAAATTTCATCACATTTTCTTAAGACTTATATTCACTTCAAATATCATCAGATTTCTTAAGATTATGTTCACTTCGTATTTCTTCAGAATTTCTTAAGATTTATATTCACTTCTAATTTCGACATATCTATGATCACTTCAGATTCCATCATTTTTTTAAAATTTATGTTCACGTCAAGTTTCATCACCTTTTCCTCAAATTTTCTAGAGACCTATGTTCATTTTAAGTTTCATCACATTTTCTTAGGACTTATATTCACTTCAAATATCATCAGATTTCTTAAGATTTATGTTCACTTCGTATTTCTTCATAATTTCTTAAGATTTATATTCACTTCTAATTTCTACAAATCTGTGTTCACTTTAGATTCCATCATATTTTTTAAGATTTATGTTCACGTCAAGTTTCATCAGGTATTCCTCAAATTTTCCAGAGACTTATGCTTATTTCAAATTTCAACACATTTTCTAAAGACTTATATTCACTTCAAATATAATCATATTTCTCAATATTTATGGTCACTTCATATTCCGTCGTATATTCTTAAGATTTATGTTCACGTCAAGTTTCATCAGGTTTTTCTCAAATTTTCTAGAGACTTATATTCGTTTCAAATTTCGTCAGATTTTCTAAAGACTTATATTCACTTCAAATTTCACCAGGTTTCTTAAGATTTATATTAACTTCATATATCTTCAGAATATCTGAAGATTTATATTCACTGCAAATTTCTTCATATCTATGTTCGCTTCTGATTCCATCAAATATTGTTAAGATATATGTTCACGTCAAGTTTCATCAGGTTTTCCTCAAATTTTCTAGAGACTTATATTCATTGAAAATTTCATCACATTTTCTAAAGACTTATATTCACTTCAAATATGATCATATTTCTTAAGATTAATCTTGACTTTGTATTTCGTCTAAATTTCTTAAGATTTATATTCACTTCAAATTTCTTCAGATCTATGTTCACTTCATATTCCATCAGATATACTTATGTTCACGTCAGATTTCATCATGTTTTCCTCAAATTTCATAGAGACTTATGTTCATTTCAAATTTCATCACATTTTCTTAAGACTTATATTCCCTTCAAATATCATCTGATTTCTTAAGATTTATGATCACTTCGTATTTCTTCATAATTTCTTAAGATTTATATTCACTTCTAATTTCTACATATCTATGCTCACTTTAGATTCCATCATTTTTTTTTAAGATTTATGTTCACGTCTAGTTTCTTTCGGTTTTCCTCAAATTTTCTAGAGACTTTTATTCATTTCAAATTTCATCACATTTTCTAAAGACTTATATTCACTTCAAATATCATCTTATTTCTTAAGGTTTATGTTCACTTCATATTTCTTCAGAATTTCTTAAGGTTTGTATTCACTTCAAAATTCTTCAGATCTATGTTCACTTGAGATTCCACAAGATTTTCTTAAGATTTATGTTCACGTCAAGTTTCATGAGGTTTTCCTCAAATTTTCTAGAGACTTATATTTATTTCAAATTTCATCACACTTTCTAAAGACTTATATTCACTTCAAATATCATCATATTTCTTATGGTTTATGTTCACTTCGTATTTCTTCAGAATTTCTTAAGGTTTATGTTCACTTCAAATTTCTACATATCTATGTTCACTTCAGAATGCATCTGATTTTTTAAGATTTATATTCACGTCAAGTTTCATCAGGTTTTTAACAAATTTTCTAGAGACTTATATTCATTTCCAATTTCATCACATTTACTAAAGACTTATATTCACTTCAAAAATCATCAAATTTCTTAAGATTTATGTTCACTTCCTATTTCTTCAGATCTATGTTCACTTCAGATTCCATCCTATTTTCTTAAGATTTATGTTCACGTCAAGTTTCATCAGGTTTTCCTCAAATTTTTAGAGACTCATATTCATTTCAATTTTCATCACATTTTTTAAAGACTCATATTCACTTCAAATAGCATCAGATTTATTAAGATTTCTGTTAACTTCGTATTAGTTCAGAATTTGTTAAGATTTATATTCACTTCAAATTTCTACATATCTATGTTCACTTCAGATTCCATCATATTTTTTTAATATTGATGTTCACGTCAAATTTCATCAGGTTATCCTCAAATTTTCTAGAGACTTATATTCATTTCAAATTTAATCACATTTTCTAAAGACTTGTATTCTCTTCAAATATCATCATATATCTTAAGTTTATGCTCATTTCGTATTTCTTAAGAATTTCTTAAGAATTATATTCATTTCAATTTTCTACAGATCTATGGTCACTTTAGATTTCGTCATATTTTCTTAAGATTTATGATCACGTCAAGTTTTTCCTATTTTCCACAAATTTTCTAGAAACTTATATTCAATTCAAATTTCATCACATTTTCTAATGGCTTATATTCACTTCCATTGTCATGAGGTTTCTAAAGATTTATGTTCACTTCGTATATCTTCAGAATTTCTTAAGATTTATATTCACTTCAAATTTCTTCATATCTATGTTCACTTCAGATTCCATCAGATTTTCTTTAGATTTATGTTCAAGTCAAGTTTCATTAGGTTTTTCTAAAATTTTCTAGAGACTTATATTCCTTTCACATTTCATCACATTTTCTAAAGATTTATATACACTTCAAATATCATCAGATGTCCTTAGATTTATGTTCACTTCAAATTTCATCCTATTTTCTAAAGATTTATGTCCACGTCAAGTTTCATCAAGTTTTCCTCAAATTTTCTAAAGACTTATCTTCATTTCAAATTTCATCACATTTTCTAAAGACATATATTCACTTTAAATATCATCAGATTTCTTAAAATTTATGTTCACTTCTTATTTCTCCAGAATTTCTTAAGAATTATATTCACTTCAAATTTCTACATATGTATGTTCACTTTAGAGTCCATCTGATTTTCTTAAGATTTTTGTTCACATCAGGTTTACCTCAAATTTTCTAGAGACTTATATTCATTTAAATTTTATCATATTTTCTAAAGACTTATATTCACTTCAAATATCATCATATTTCTTAAGATTTATGTTCACTTCGTATTTCTTCAGAATTTCTTAAGATTTATATTCACATCAAATTTCTTCAGATCTATGTTCACTTCAGATTCCATCGTGTTTTCTTAAGATTTATGTTCACGTCAAGTTTCATCAGGTTTTCCTCAAATTTTCTAGAGACTTATATTCATTTCAAATTTCATCACTTTTTCTAAAGACTTATATTCAATTCAAATATCATCAGGTTTCTTAAGATTTATGTTCACTTCTTATATCTTCAAAAGTTCTTAAGTTTTATATTCACTTCAAATTTCTTCAGATCTATGTTCACTTCAGAATACATTAGATTTTCTTAAGTTTTATGTTCACGTCAAGTTTGATCAGGTTTTCCTCAATTTTTTTAGAGACCTATATTCATTTCAAATTTCATCACATTTTCTAAAGACTTATATTCACTTCAAATATCATCAAATTTCTTAAAATTTATGTTCACTTCGTATTTCCTCAGAATTTCTTAAGAATTATATTCACTTCAAATTTCTACATATGTATGTTCACTTCAGAATCCATCTGATTTTCTTAAGATTTATGTTCACATCAACTTTCATCAGGTTTTTCTCAAATTTTCTAGAGACTTATATTTGTTTCAAATTTCATCACATTTTCTAAAGACTTATATTCCCTTCAAATATCATCATATTTCTTAAGATTTATCTTCACTTCGTATTTCTTTAGAATTTCTTAAGATTTATATTCACATCAAATTTCTTCAGATCTATGTTCACTTCAGATTCCATCCTATTTTCTTAAGATTTATGTCCACGTCATGTTTCATCAGGTTTTCCTCAAATTTTCTCGAGACTTATATTCATTTCAAATTTCATCACATTTTCTAATGACTTATATTCACTTCAAATATCATCAGATTTCTTAAGATTTATGTTCACTTCATATTTCTTCAGAATTTCTTAAGATTTATATTCACTTCAAATTTCTACATATCTACGTTCACTTCAGATTCCATTAGATATTCTTAAGATTTATGTTCGCGTTAAGTTTCATCAGGTTTTCCTCAAATTTTCTAGAGACTTATGTTCATTTCAAATTTCATCACATTTTCTTAAGACTTATATTCACTTCAAATGTAATCATATTTCTTATGATTTATGTTCACTCCGTATTTCTTCAGAATTTCTTATGATTTATATTCTCTTCAAATTTCTTCTGATCTATGTTCACTTCAGATTCCATCAGATATTCTTAAGATTTATGTTCACGTCAAGTTTCATCCGGTTTTCCTAAGATTTTTTAGAGACTTATATTCTTTTCAAATTTCATCACATATTCTAAAGACTTATATTCACTTCAAATATCATCAGATTTCTTAAGATTTATGTTCACTTTGTATTTCTTCAGAATTTCTTTAGATTTAGATTTTCTTCAAATTTCTTCAGATCTATGTTCACTTCAGATTCCATCGTATTTTTTTAAGATTTATGTTCACATCAAGTTTTATCTGGTTTTCCTCAAATTTTCTAAAGACTTATACTCATTTCAAATTTCATCACATTTTCCAATGACTTATATTCACTTCAAATATCATCAGATTTCTTAAAATTTATGTTCTTTTCGTAATAATTTTATATTGACTAAACAATATCATATTTTTTTATAAGAACGAAAAAATAAAATTAATTATTTATAGTAAGAAAAAAATATATTTAATATTTAAAATATCACAATAATTATTTGTGGTCTAATTATGGTGTCGACAATACCAAGTTAAGTAAAGTTCATCAATTACAATGATTAAATTGTGGCTTTAAGACATACTATAAATTTTTATTCCACCTCTATAGTAGAAGTAGTAGTCAAATATTGCTATCACTTTTCTATACTAATGCTATCCCACCAATTAGAAGAAAAACATTTTTGAAAGAAGATTCTCTTAAATTCTACTTGAAGAAGTTATAATGTAATTTGGTGTCTACTAAGTATTAAAGAACATTCGATACACATTTTCACTTAAACATTTAGGAATTACATGGATATCAATCCAAATTCTAACATCAACAGAATTATTCATTTCGAAATATGAATTTTAATTAGAAATCACTGAATATATGAGTTCTGATCCAAATCGTTGAAGATTTAAGACACGAAATATTATACTTGGTCTTTAATCTTTTATGATTCGGATTTCTTCTTTAGTTTTATTTTTTTTTACAGAAATTAGATCTTATAAGTCTTTTTTTTCTGCATTAATGACATGTAGGAATAAATGAAGATCTTTCCGAAACATGACCATGTCTTCATTAATTTCTCCTTTATTATCTTCTTCTTATAATTTTATATCTTTAGTATTTCTGACTTTTCGTGCAAGAATTTTCCTCTTCTTCCTGCTTTCTTCTTCATCTTCAGCAAGTCTTTTCAGCTTCATCTTATGTTCGTGCAATTTACCAAATAAATTAGTCAAGTCCATGGATGACAAGTTGTTAGATTTATAAATCGATGTAACTTTAGGTTCCCAACTACAGTTTGAGTATATAATGACTTTTACAACATGTTCTTGCCAGAAAAACTTGATTAATTGTATTTAGGGATTTGGAGGCTCAAGTTTGATATCTTGAACTCCAAGCTTAAGATTGTCTTGCTTATCCCGCTGGCGGGAGCCCTATTTATACCAATGACCACATGAATCTCATCCCTTCCTGCCAATAACGGCTTCCATCTCATTAACTGCATCAGGGATGTGAAGCGTCATCCATTTCAAGCAATGATAGCTTCATAGTGTAACGTTCGGCGCTGGGATCAATGCACCAGTTACCCCTAGCTCGCTCGTAACGTTCGATCTCTTGCCGGATTGGATCCTAGTCCACATGGTCGGGACATATACCCGGTCCATATCTTGGCCTACATTCCCTCCATCCGGGCACCATTCTCGGACACTACCTCCATACCCTCCATCCGGGCAACTTTCTCGGCTCCTTATAAATCCCTTTTGGCTTTATATCTCGGCTGGGATTTTATGCATGATCACAACCAAAGCTCAATTTTAAAATGTCTTTCCCAGAGGGCTCATTTGACTCATAATATGAATTAATTAGTTTCGCTTATTAAATACATTTTATTTAGGTTTTATTTACCTCAAATGTTACTTCGTGAGTAATTTGGAGTTTCATAGTGGTAAGTATGCAAAAACTCATTGAGACCAAGACTGACAATGATGATAGTATTAGCTTTCAAACTGTGCTTCACATTTTATTTTCCTTCTTCGGTTCAATCATCTTCTTCTTTGTTTACCACAACACCATTAAATTTATCTGTGGGAATGAGTCGACCTTCTTTCACAATCTTTCAAATACCATGAGCCATCCCCTCAATGAATATTCTCATTTTCTATTTCCAGAAACCATACCCTTCTTCATTAAAGGATTGTATTTGTTTAGTGAATCTCCTAAAGTTATTTCCTTTCTTTTAGGACAACTAGTATTTAACAAGAGTCAACTAGTCTTTAATAAGAGTTAGACTCTAAAGCCACTTGTTGAAAGTTGTGTTAGTATAAAAGCAGAGATAACAACATCGAAAAATGGAAAATAAATGACTGAAAGTAAATAGAAAGAGTTTAGAGAGATTGCACCAGGATTATATAGGGTTGGTTGATCTCTTGGGTTACTCATCTTCCTATGAACTTCTTCTTGAAATTTCCACGAAAATAATATATTTGAGGACTTTATTTTAAGCAACTAGAAGATTTTGAAATGATGGTCCCTCAAACAAACAATGAAGCTTTTAATAGGTTAAGTTCACAGACCAAGAATAAGATTTTAACTACCTGGTCTAATAAACAAAAAAAGTGGTTTTACCGGATAATCTCAACAATCAAACAAGAGAAATGCTTCAAGAGAATTGGAATCTTGATAAAAACAATTGAACACCAGTACAACTAATAAAAAATATCAAGTGTATTTAACTCACTGAGACACAAATGCAATTTTTAATGAGAAAAATAAGACAGGGTGAAAGGTTAGAAAAAGAAAAGGATGATTGAAATCTGAAATTTTGGTGTGAATAAAAGTGAGGAGGCACCCTCATTATATATGAGAAAATATAAATCCAAAAGAAAAGCGATCCATGAGGATTTTAATGTTCATAATCAATTATGTCATGCGGATAATCGACTATGCAATGTAAATATGGAAAGTTTTTGAATTGCACTATTAATAATCGATTATTAGTCCTAATAATCAATTATGAGACATTATAAAATAGATAATTGACTAACCCTAATTGTTAATTGATTATTCATTGTGGTTTTCACTTACAGTGAATTATTTGAGCTAGTAACCAACTAATTACTTGTGTAAAATATTTTATAGTGATTTTATCAAAATGAAAGGACCTCAATAAAGTTTGATCAATGTGTGAGAGTTGGCTTAGTCATTTATGAGTTGCTCTAATAATTTTATAATTCTCTTGTCACTCAGACACTACGTTAAATGTACGATCGATCAGACGAGATTTCACACTTTCTCTCATTCATAACATTGAAGTTTCATGCCCATTGCTACATTATCTTTTACTTTAACACTTCACTAAAACCTTAAATATTCTCCTTGGTGAGACTTAAGATACTTCATGATGAGCATCATCATGAGAGATAGCTGAAAAGATATCATCAAAGATCAACTTGATTAAGCAACAAGATTCCACCGAACATCAGAGTCGTTATTAAAATCACCATGATCAAAATATTAATTGCATCTCCAAACACATAGATATATATACTAGAAGATTATTTATTTATTAAAAAAACTCATAGGTTGATATCTTTTTGTCCCAAAAATATATTTTACTTTTCAATTTCACTTTTTAATACCATATGCAACTTTTTAGACTCTATTTATTTTGTAAATATATATTTTTACTTAACTTAAATATATTTTTATTTTTATTTGTTAATAAAAATATTAAATTTCTGAAATAAATTATTTTGATAATGAAAATGTGAAATTTTAGTTATATATGATTATTTTTAAATATAATGAAAACAATGTTTTAACATTTTTATTTATTTTTAAATTGACACCTTGTTGACTTAAACATTCTATTATCACTTTATTAGCAACTAAAATTAACATAACTTTTAAAACGTAAAAATACTTCACAAAGTATATGGAGCTTATAAAAACAATCATATGCTAAATATTTTGATTATTGAATTAATACTTGTTCTATTTCATTTTTTAATAGAGTGGTATATGGATGTCAATTTACACCCGTTAGTGGAAATATTTGTGGAGATTTTCTGTTTGAGATCTTAAAGATGGGAAATTTTTTCTCGCATGGACGAGAATTAGATATAAAGTTCTCCCGAAACACTTTAGAGATAGGGATGGCGAACATATCCCCGCTCCGTGGAGTCTCCGCCCCGCACTAGAATTTCATAATATCATTAATGAATATATAGTTAGCATTTCTATGTAGATTTATTTATCATTTCAAATAACTTTTTAGTAAAAGATAAAGATCTAAATGACTATTTTATTTTTAAAATGTTTAAAAAGTATGTTTCATGAATCTCAAGATTAAATATTTTTAAAACAATATATTTATAGTAGATGATTAGTTTACTAATTTATTGTCGTTAGTTCTTACATTTTTTCTATAAAATTATTTATAAATAATTTTAAAAAAAAATTATGATTAGAGATATCACAGAAACAGTGGAGATTCGTAGAGACCCGCAGAATTCCATGGAGACGGGGATGAAAGACAAAATCCCTTCGTGACGGAGATCTGATACAGAAATGAAAAATAAATTTGAAGATGAAGATTGAGATGGGAATGTATCTCTGCCGCGCCGCGCCGGATTGATGAAATCCCTATAGTGGCATAAATGTTAAATATTTTGATGATTGAATTTATTCTTATTCTATCACTTTTTGATAGTGGTTAATTGTATGTTTTATTAGGGAACATTATTTAGTATAAGGGGTCCTTTGCTTATAAAACAAGGGAACTAAAGAGTAAAAGAAAGGTCTATTTGTGTTGTCATTTTTCCAGTAAATAGGACACATGGGATGGGAAAGGAGACGACAAGAGTGGAGAAACCAGACTAGAAAGCCAAAGCCAATCAATTTCATTTTGGCTTCACATAGCATGCTTGACCCAAAAGTTACTTTCACATGAACATATATGTGAGTGTATGCACTTTTAACCCTACAAGAAAAAATATGTTTTCTTTTTGGAGGAGTAGGGTCTTATAATTGATATAAAGTGCATGCACACCGAGGGTTGTGTATTGTCGTGTATCAAGATGCATATTGTTTAGTAATTTGAAGTTTAATTTATCATACAAAATATATAAGCTAATCATTAGAAGATGGTGGATTGTTATGTTGGGGTACGGAAATCTTCTTTTTCAATTTGTTTATTCTCTCAATCATAGAAACAATTTCTTATCATCGATTAATAATAAAATGATACTAGCAAACTATTCATATTATTATTACTATTATTATTGTGGTTGCTTTTCAGTGATTCTACATATCAAAAAATTAGAAATAAGAAAGCATAAGTGAGAAGGGCAATATATGAGACATTATTGCCTTGGTTGTGTCAGATTCCAAAAGAGATTGGTTGCACTGTTTAAATTAAAAATAACCGACAATAGATTCTTGTGGAAAAGGTGTAGAGATGACCATGCGGTCAAGCGTGGACCACAAAAAAAAAATTGAGAATATTAATGAATAATATTGACAATATATAATGGTATGAACTTCTTTGAAAAAACAAGTGTGAATGGTATATTATATGGATGATGATTTATATATTTATTGTCTTGGGATTTGGAAGAGTGTGCGATGTATCTCTCACTTATGTGTTGCTTAAGATCAATAAGTCATGTTTTTTGTGATGATTTATCAGTTGTATGAGAGTCATTAAATGATTGATTTCTTGTATTGAAAGTCTTCTTGATAAGGTGGTGGTCAGAAGACGTGTCCTGTTGTAGTTCCTAAATGGTGTCTAAATGGTGATACAAGTGTATGATTGGAAAAGATTAGGCTTTAGGGGGGACCATAGTGAATGAACTGACACTTGAGAGTGAGAGTGTTGAGAAATAAGTGTGAGTTGTGTGATTCTCACATTACTTAGAAAAGTGGAGGTTGGACACTTTATAAGTGAGAGGACTCATACACCTATTACATTAGGCTATGTTTGGATTGATAGAATGGAATGAGATGAGATGGAATGATTAGAAAGTGATGGAATACGAAGGCAGGATGACAAAACTCGTCTATTCTATCATAAAATGCCCAAACAATGGAAACATAGATTTATTCCATTCAGTGTTGCTCTATTCACCTTCATTCCGCTCTATTTATTTTACTGTATTCAAACATAATCTTAAGATTTTAGGTGAATATGTGGTCCCCTCTAATTCCCACATAAATATATTGCATAATCAGAGTAAATAAAATGCATAACAAGAGGGCATCACATGATTTACTTTACAATTAAAAACAATACATGCACACTGGTCATAATCATAACACATATTTGAATCTCATGCTTTAAAACAAAGCATGCATGTTACAACGGATTAATTCTTATGCACAGATACTATCAATGATTACATCCTATATTATAATCATTGGATGAAAAAGAGATGAATCCATAACATACTCAAGTCATCAGAATTCATACATTGGCACCACGGCCACATCAGCATAGTATCTCAATCATACAAATCAAAATAGATGAGTGTACATAACAAATATCTCATCAAAGCAGAAATCTAGATAAATCTTGTGTTACATGACCAGAGCAATGATTGGACTACATAGTAACAGATAAACTAGCTAGACTCTTCAACTAGTCTCGTGCGAAGCACCACTATCCTCGGAACCTGCACGTTACCCACGTAGAGGAAACATCGTAACAGAAGGGTGAGAATTCACATCATTATTCAAAAGTATATAAATGGAAATAATGAAGAAACCGCATCTATTCATGAATTCCACACACTTCAAGTGATATTCCAAAACAACATGATCATACAAACATTACAAGTACAATATGTTCATATCTACAACACATAGCATAATTGTCATTCCATTCAAACAATCCAATTAATACATATAATTAAACATCATAATTTCATTCCACACATTGCATATTCAATAATGACTCATGTGACAACAATGAATGTGACTCAATATGCATATGGTACCAAGTTTTTGAGAATATTTCGTTAACCCTGCTTCCATTCATTCATAGAATCCAAGCCCTTACTTCCGATCCAGACAAGACCAAAAGCCTCCGCTACTTATTCCCAATGGAATCGAGCCAAATGTGAACTCAACATTTCACCTCTACTTATCCATCATGGATCGAGCCAATTTGTGAACCCACAGTTTCACTACTACTTATCCACACAAGGATCGAGCCAAATGTATGCATGTACAACTCACCAAGACGACATATGCAAATTAAGATTATTCACAAAACCTCAATTACCCAAGCATATCATCACAATTCATCTCATGTGAATTATACATTAATTGCACAACATTATATTTCAACAAGATCTTCACGTATATCTTATACATATCATCACACGTAACAAATAACATTATGACATATCATTTCACCAATGTTATTCAACACATTCCATCAAATAAGATTAGCACATACTATACTCAAATAATCAAACATACATTGAAATAGTATTTAAAACCAATCTAAAACACATTCAATCACAATTGGATCAATTAATCACATATATGAGAATACTACAATAAATATAATCATATAAGATTCCATGTCAAAAGATTCTAAAAATAAAAATTTTCATTCCAGGTAACGCTAAGCCCGACCTATCGCGCTAAGCGCACCTCGCTGAACAAACAACCCCAAAAGTCAGAACATTTCGCACTAAGCAGGCTTCTTCTCGCGTTAAGCGCAGTCTGTGATTCTGCACTTTTTTTGCTATGAACCAGCTTCTTTTCCCCACGAAATTACCACATAAAAACTCATTCCAATCAACCAAATAACACCATTAAAGGGTATCATAACATGATTTTAGTCATGGGCCATCATTCTAAGTTGAAAAACATAATTTCCTATCAAACCCTAACATTCAAAGATTCTAGAAATTGAAATTAAACAACCTAGCATGTTCCTAATCATTACCCACAACATACAATCAAACAATAACATGGATTCTCCACCCTTACCTCTTGAAGATTCCTCTTCTAGGGTTTCCTCTTCACTTTTCCTCTTTCTCCTCTTCTCTTCTTTCTCCAAATGAAATTTTAATTATGATTCCCTTCTAATCCTTACTAACTAGGATTGTCTTAATGGGCTTAATACTTAACACCTCTATATTACTTTCATTCTAATAAATAGGCCCAATACTAAAAAAACCATAATTCTATTCATAAAACACAATTATTTATATAACACACTTATTCAAATAATTCGCATTTAAATTAAAACACCCAATTAAATTAATTATCACATAATATAATATATAATAATAATTAATAATTAGCAATTTAAAAATCGGGATGTTACAACTCTCTCCCACTTAAAAGATTTTCGCCCTCGAAAATTACCTCAAGCGAACAACTCAGGATACGAATCCTTCATCTGACTCTCAAGCTCCCAAGTCACATTACCCCTAACAGGACCTCCCCATGCTACCTTCACTAAAGCGATTTCCTTCCCTCGAAGTTGCTTAACTTCTCTATCCTCAATACGCATCGGTAAAGTCTCAACCGTCAAATTATCTCTAACTTGCACATCATCTAGCGGCACAACATGAGATATATATGGCATATATTTCCTAAATTGAGATACATGGAATACGTCATGAAGATTAGCAAGTGACGGAGGCAAATTAATTTGATAGGCTACTTCACCAATTTTCTCAGCAATTTGATAAGGACTAATAAAATGCGGAGTCAACTTCCTTGACTTCAATGCTCTACCAACACCAGTCACAGGAGTAACTCTCAAAAACATGTGATCACCTTTCTCAAAGCTAAGATCTTTCCTCCTCTTACCATGATAACTCTTCTGACGAATCTGGGCAATCTTCATATTCTCCCTAATCATCTTAGCTTAACTGTTAAAGCGGCCGAGGTTTGAATTAGAAAATATTTGATTGTGGAAATTTGCGGGAATCAGAAGTCGATTCTCATAGACATCGTCATTGTTCCATTCAGGAATCATAAATGTTTGTGTAGATTCTTTATATGGTTGTGTAGATCTTTTATGTGGTTGTGTGAGAGTGAACCTGCAAGGTTAACACTCCAATGTCCAAGTCAGTGAGTGAATAAAAAGGAGGTATAGTGAATTATGATTAAAAAAATTATACCTTACACTACAGACATGGTGAGTTATATATGATGGATGGTAATTGAGCTTATTTCGCATACAGGCCGACCTATTACACCTATTCCATAAATTAAGCATCTCCTAACACAAGAATTGCTTAAGCATGTTATTACTATAAATGGTAAAACATATCCACCTTTTTATTCGCCATTTTAATATGGGCTGAATAAAATTTACAATCCACTTCTTTGCTTCGCCAGCCCTTCTCTGCTCTATTTTCTTGTGGATTTGATAAACATGTATATAAATGTAACAAACATAATTTTTTACCACTATAAATTTTACAGGTGGCAAGTCTATTACGTCTTATTTTTTTCAGAACGACATAATCCTTGTAACCCCTAATTATCACTCTAGGAGATAGCACATTGATAATCCCAAACTACCACTTGTCATATTATAAACTGTCATATTAAAGTATACTAAAATGTGAATTCTTATATATCCGAAGGTAAGATAAGATTATCTTGAGTATAAAATACTTTAAAAACAACTAAAATTTATATTATTTAATAGATAGTTAAATATATAAAAAATAAATAGAATCATATAATTAGTCGAATATACATTACTCAATTTTTTTGTAACGGATACCTTATTAAAATGTTAAAAGTGAAAAAAACTATATAGAAGATGTCATAATTTAGAAAAGTTTATAATTATTCTGCAACTTTTAAAATACTTATTTTCAATTACGTGTTTCTTAACATCAGCCCGCAGACATTGTACTCCTATATATAACCTGTCCCCAAACCATACGCAAGACCAGCTGCAAACCAAAGAAAGAAACCTCAAAACCCAAACAAACATACATATGGCCTACATCACCAAGCTAGATGTTGGCACCACCATGACCTCAGTAGATTGCCAAAAACAAGTTCGTTCATGGAGGCTTCTACGTTCACTCATTCAACTACTAATCCCCACTTGCAACTGCACCTTAGTAGAACAAGAACAAGAACCAGATTACAACAACAATTCCAAAAACTGTCACAAAAAATATCCATATTCAGATTCACTCATTCCCTCTACAACAATCACCGGCACTATATTCGGATACCGTAAAGGAAAAGTAAGTTTCTGCATCCAATCCAACCCCAACTCCACAAACCCAATTCTCCTCCTACAACTAGCTATCCCAACAAGTGTCTTAGCAAAGGAAATGAGAGGAGGAACTTTAAGAATTGTTCTTGAAAGTGTCACTACAGGCTCTTGCAGTAACGGTACTAATAACCTGTTCTCAACTCCTCTTTGGATTATGTACTGTAATGGACGAAAAGTTGGGTATGCTGTTAAGCGTAAGGCTTCGAGAAGTGATTTTGAAGCATTGAACTTGATGCGTTGTGTTTCTGTGGGAACTGGTGTTATAAATGGAAACAAGGGTTGTAAAGAAGATGATCAGCTCATGTTTCTTAGAGCTAACTTTCAAAGGGTTAGTGGCTCATCCAAAACTAATTGTGAATCTTTTCATTTGATTGATCCTGAAGGAAGAATTGGACAAGAGCTTAGTATTTTCTTTTTTCAATCAAGATGACATATTTGTTTATGTTTCTGAGGTATTGTCTGTGTTGAATCTTGTCTGATTCATCACGATTTAGTAAGTTAAACATAAAGAGAGGATGTTTATAAATTGTATTTAGTATGCTTAAGTAATGTTGAATTTTTTTGTTGTTGAAGTAAGCTACTACTAAGCTTCAATCATTCAACATGATTAATTATACTTATTTTTTAGTTGTGCCAAGCTATTGAGGTCACCGTAGCATTGGTATTGCTTTATAATTGTTTAATAGGTTTAATTTATTGTTCTTTTTTGAAAATTAATTCTATATGAATTTTGACTTTTTGGCTATGTACCTATTCTCCAAAATACTTCAATTCATCTTTGATGTATAAGTATATGTATATTTTTGGAAAACATTTTCAATTTTTATTTTTAAAAAAATTATGTATATTTTTCAAGGTCATAATGAAATGAAAGACTCATATAAATAAATATTTATGATCGAAAGAAGAAAATAGAAACAAAGATATGATAGGTCTTTTGGTTGACAACCTCTTAATAAAACGGTACTTAGAAGTTTTGAACTGACATTGATTTTAAAGTGAATTTTGTTAAGAGTTGTTTGTTTAGTGTTAATGTAGAAAGACTTTTTTCAATCAGACAAATGGGTGTTTGCATTGTGTGGGCTCTCTCTCCTTTAAGTACTTAGGGCATATGGTGGGTGTGAACCCAAGAAAGAAAGGGACATGGGACCTCTAGTTAAGATAGTCTTTAAGAGATTTAAAGGGAGTGATAAGGTGGGTTGAGTTAAGTGAGTGCATGTTTGTAAGGCTAAAACGGGATGTGTCTTAAGGGTTAAAAGACCATAGACCCATAAATCTTGCTTTACTGAGTAAGTGCAGTTAGAGGAACCTTCTGAATGTGCCCTCGTTGTATGTGTTGCAAAGTATGGCTCTCTTGAGTTTGGTTCCCCGCTGGGGGTAGGGTAGGAGTCTTGAGGAGGATGTCTTAATGTTAGAGAGGGGTTTCGCTTCTTGGGTTTCCTCCTGATCTAAAGTCGGATTCATTTTCCTCGTTTTGTGTTAATAGCACTAGGGATGGGCAGAAAATCGGGTTTTGGCACAATATTTGGTTTAGATCAAATCCATTATGAGTCTTTTTTAAGCAGCTTTTCCTTGTGTTAGAAAAAAATCACAAGTGGTGGGCTCTATGGTTGCATGGAACCCGCGCCAAATGTCGAGTTTTAGTTTATATTGTCCTCTCTGGGCTTGGGATGAGGAGATTTTGGAGTCCTTGCTTGGTCTTATCACTGAGTAAGTGAGGTTTGTCCAGGAGGATGCTTGGGTTTAGAAACCAAACTTGTTAGGCGGATTCTCAGTGAGATTTGCTTATTACTCTCTTATTTTCTTGGTTGGTTGGCCGAAAAATAGGTTTGACTTTGTTCTTAGGGGATTTGCTAGGATTTGGAAGAGTTTGGTGTTGTTTACTCGTGTTTTTAGTAAATAATCAAGAGTTTAGTTCACTTAAGAGATTAATGTGTTAAATCTCAAAGACAATTTGTGCAAAAGGAATTATACAACTAAAAGTGTGTGTATGTGTGATTCAGATTCAAATGTTTGAATAATACACAAGTGGATGTAAACAATAAAATTTGGATGAAGATAATAAATGATAAACAAAATAAATGACATTTAACGCAAATGTTTTGAATACAAGATTTTAAAGAAATAAAAGATTGGACGGAGACTCGTACATTTCTCACAAATTGTTTCGCTTTATAACTTGGGTACTTTAGTTCTATAGATAATAAATAATATTTTTGTGACCCCCTTGTTAAGGCCTTAGCCTTCTTTATATACTAGTCCTAAATAACTATCGACAAGATTTGTTTGTCACATGTT
Source organism: Vicia sativa (assembly GCA_021764765.1). Lineage (NCBI taxonomy): Eukaryota > Viridiplantae > Streptophyta > Magnoliopsida > Fabales > Fabaceae > Vicia > Vicia sativa. The sequence continues at coordinate 199,823,965 of CM038794.1, forward strand.
CGACGTGTGTCCCACGACGTGTGTTTTCATCCTCTAAAATGCTTATGCATGCCTTTAGTGTTTGAATTGTCGACTATTCAACTATCAATCTGATAATTGCCTTGAAAACCTCCTAAATGCCTCTCGTCGAGAGCTCCTGGCTTACTTCCAAAGAGTTGTCCAGACATCCTCTCAAATGGCTCTTAATACTTAAAATATGTTAAGTCCTCATCATCTAATAAATGTGCGACTTTGACACTTTTATACCAATATCTCTCCGTCGAGATGTTGATTTGATGTAAACATTTTGTAAATGTTTGTAAGAGAGAATGATCTTAATCTTGTAGATATATTCTTGAGATTTTCCCAAACCATGCTCACTACACTAGTTGAGACCTCTAGGTCGACATAGGCAGTGCGTTGACGACCAAGTGTTTTCATACTTAGTCATTTTATTGCAAGGTTACTATCATCCTTTGTTGAATCCTTCAGCCAGAATTTTCCCTTCCAAAGTTGTCGGGTTCTGTTGGAAGTTACTACAAAATAGGCACTCGATTAGAATAATCGCCTTAGGCGTCAAATTTTGTCTAATGGTAGTGGTGTGGGAAGTGTGGTGTGTGTCAAACATGTGGATTCAACTTACCACCTCTTTGTGCAATGTGAGGTTGCTTCGACTAATTGGTATAATGTGTTTAGGTTATTGGGCGGCCTAGGCCCTTGCTTGATCGATTGATTATATGGGTGTTTGAGTTGTTTAAGAATTGTGGAAAGGGGAAAACGGTGTCTTTAGGTCTAGTCTCTATCTAACATTTTGTGATCTTAATTATATTGAAATTACGAAACAAAATTAGTTTTATACAAGAGTGTTTGACGGTTAATTCATGGTTTTCTTTGATTATTAGTTCAACATTCTTTTCTTTTTGCAATTACTTTTAGTTGGTCGATATTTTCTTTTTCTATGGGCTTTGAATGAGTTTGATTTTTGGTTTGGTTCAATTTAGTTATTTTAGTGTTTTTTTTTATGTTTTATATTTTGTATGTGTACTCCTGTATTTTTATATTAGTAGATGATTATACTTTACTGTTATAAAATAGTTTTTGGTATTTTTAAATATTATAAAGTGTTAGATTTGTTTTTAAAACTATAAAATAAAAATTAAATCTTCCTATATTTGAAATTGAAATGTTAATAGTTTTTGGTATTTTTAAATATTATAAAGTGTTAGATTTGTTTTTAAAATTATAAAATAAAAATTAAATCTTCCTATATTTGAAATTGAAATGTTAATGAGAAATGTCAATATTTAATAAAAAAAATTACGAGAATGGTAGATAAGTTGAAAGGGGATAATTCTCTACTTATTATAAAAAAAAATTTAGGTAGTGTCCTTTCAAACAATCATATGATATTATTTGATTTTAATATATTTAATTATTTATTAAAATAATACAATTTTTTAAGTTATGTAAATAAGAATTCACCAATTTGAAAACACTTGTAAATAAAACCAAAAAATTTCTTCAAATTCAATTTTAATGGTATTTAGGAGAAGTGAATTCTTTTGGACATTACACTTTTGCATCTTTAGTGGTGTCGTCCATCTTTGTGAAAAAATAATAACGTCTATAAAATCTAGAACTTAAATTTCGGACGCATCTAAAATGTAACAAATTATGTATTCTTCTAGTTTTGTCTAAGAAGTTAACTTATGAATTTTTCTAATATGGATTGTATAGAAGTTAACTTTTGGATTTTTTCTGACATACATAATTTGTTAGATTTTGTCTCTTAATTGACTTTATGATATGATTTTTTAATTAAAAAAATATGTTTAATAATCAAGAAAGATTGAGATATAGTAGAGTGGTCCAACGTGTATCACTAATGTCATTTTATTTGATGTAGAAATATCGGCTTTTTGAATTTATGTGTCTCCAACATCATCTTCTCAAAAGCACATGTTTCTTGCTGCTGCTCCAAAAATCGTAATATGATGTTGTTCATGATAAACTTTATTTTTTTTTTTGAACACAATGATAAACTTTATATAAATTACTTAAAATATAAAATTTATTAAAACATGTCAAATTTATAACAAATTTACTACATAGGAAGGAAATTTATTGTTTGGATGGTTAGTTTGGAACTTAACATTTGAATTCTCCACTGAGTTGTGAAATAAATCAAATATCATGAGTTTAAAATGGGTTTAGAGATTGATCCAGAAATTAATTTCTAGACTCACCATTCCATCAATTTATTGACAAAATAGAGTTGGCTCACTTACAAAGTTTTTGGATATGTATTAAGAACTAGTCAAAGACCCGTGCTCTTACACGGATAATTTTTTTCTTCTAATGTAATACTACCTCTGTTCCTATATATAAGAGACAATTCATTTTTTAAATTCATTGAATAATCAATGTATTTGGTCAATTTATAGACTAGGTACATTGATTATTCAATGAATCTAAAAATTGAATTGTCTCTTATATATAGGAACGGAGGTAGTATTTTTTAAATAATATAAATAAAAAACTATGAACATTTGTATAATTAAAATGTAAATTATTATGAATTTAATCATATAAAAAAAGACATAAATATAATTAAATATATTTAGACATAATAAATATAATATAATTAAATTTAAAATAAATAATAATTATAGAAACTTAAATATAGTAAATAATCATATATAAGAAAATACATAAATATTAAATATTAAATAATTATAAAAAAAAATTGTTGCAAATATAAAGGTAAAATTATAGATATAAATATAAAATTTGAAATGATTTATTTATTTATAAAATAAACAATAATCATATAGATTTAATTTTTTTTAAATCATATAAAAGGAAGAAAAAAAGAATCGTGAGATGGAGAAAAAAATAATATTTAAAAATAAAGATATAATTTAAAAAAATAGTGTTGATAGCAGTGACCCGTGAATAAATAATAACATGGTATAGATTTAATTTAAATATATATATATATATATATATATATATATATATATATGTGTGTGTGTGTGTGTGTGTGTGTGTGTGTGTGTGTGTAAATTTGAAATGAGTTTTTTAATTATAAAATAATTGTGGGAATATAATGTTATAAGAGATGGTGTTTAGAGATGGTGTTTAAGGTTGGGTTGAAGGAAAAAATGTAATTTTATTTAGATTAATAAAAATGAAATATTTGGTGCATGATTAGTGAAAAGTTAAAAAAAATTAAATGTTATTTTGTTAATTACTGAAAAGTTCTTTTTTTATTTGAAAAAGTTTTTTTTAAAGGGCAATTTGGTCTCTTTGGTCAATTGATTAGTAATAGTAAGATAGTAGATTTATAAAATAAACAATAATCATAGATTTAATTTTTTAAAATAATCATACAAAAGGAAGAAAAAAAAGAATTGTGAGATGGAGAAAAATAATATTTAAAAATAAAGATATGATTAAAAAATAGTGTTGATAGTGACTCGTGAATAAATAATAACATGATATAGATTTAATTTAAACATATGTATGTAAATTTAAAAAGAGTTATTTAATCATAAAATAATTGTGAGAATATAATGTTACGAGAAAGAGAAGGTGTTTAAAGTTGGGTTGAAGGGAAAAATGTATTTTTATTTAGACCAATAAAAATGAAACACTTGGTGCTGAAAAGTTGAAAAAATTGAATGTTATTTTGTTAATTAGTGAAAAATTCTTTTTAGTTTGGAAAAGTTTTTTTTTAAAGGCAATTTGATCTCTTTGGTCAATTGATTAGTAATAGTAATAAAGATAGTAGATTTAAACCAATAAAAATGAAATATTTGGTGCATGATTAGTGAAAAGTTGAAAAAATTAAATGTTATTTTGTTAATTACTGAAAAGTCTTTTTTAGTTTGAAAAAGTTTTTTTTAATTAATCAATAATAGCAATTTTTTAAAATAAAGAAACCGTCATGGTGCATTCATCTAATTGCATGACAACGACTTGTTTTAGACTCATCATGTTGCATAAATTTCTATTTTGAATGATCCTGTAGTCCTATTGAATAGAGCACATGAAATAATGACTTTGAATATCAACCAAACTTCTTAGTTTTATTTGAGTGTGTATGCATAAAAAATGGTACACAACCTATACTACTGCATTCTTCAACTTCAATTTTCTAGCAATGTGTACCAGGTGCCTCAATTATGCTATTAATCCAGGTAAAAGTTGTGTCACAAAAAGTGAAGACAAAACCAGGTGAAAACCAATCCAAACAATCCCATAGTGTATATATTCTGTTTTCCAGGAGTGTTACCTGCAAAACAAACATGCATTTTGTTAAGAATATCATAAATATATCCACTACCGCAAATTTACGCTTCTTACCGAATTGAAGATAGTTCTTCCTAATGTTCCATTCAAAATCCCAGTGATCCCTATCATTCTTTATAGTCCAATAACACCAACCAAACGACACTGCATTATACACATCTAACTGTGCCTTTCCAAACTCAAGATAATCTGTTTGGGATCCGCTTGTCACATTCCACTCATTCACCCACTCGCCTGAAACCATTGTTATCGATTATTATGAAGTTGATCGAGCGAGGTTTAAAATTGTGAAGCAAACATAAAGGAGAATTGTCTTACCGATAAAAACGAGCGGGCCATTTGAATTGTTAAAGGCCTGCAACATATTTTCCCTACTTTTGTATATGTATTGTATATTATCAGTGGCGTTCATATTAACAAAGAATGTGTCAAAAAGATTGTAGAAATGTAAATCCAACACTAAATTTGTAGGTCCTATGCTGGCTTGATAAAGCTCCAAAGGATCTGCATTGCCAATTCTCTGGCACACTATCACGTACGCTGATGACGAGTATTTCCGAACAATTTGATAGCCTTGCTTGTAGTAAGAAATTAAAATATCTATGGAAACTGTGTCAGCGGATGGCTCATTCAAAAGTTCAATTCCAAGCAAGGCAGGATGCTTCGCATACCTGCAAATGATATGTTACACTTACTGTAAAAAAGAGTTGAATTCAACATATTTAGTGATTCTATATTCTAACACGAATTGTGTTCAACGGATAAAATTGTGACAAGGAAACAACTTTACCGAGAAATTAAAAACTCAATAACTTGTAATGACTTTGAAATGTAATCGGGAGAAGTTGGCCATCCTGTAAATCCATCTCGGCTTGCACTATGTTCCATCCCGTTTTGAGAACCGGGAGCAGCATGAAGGTCAATTATGCATTTTATATCATATTCTCTGCAACATAATATTTAAGCATATTGTTACAGGAAAACGAAGTTTCGGTTGTGACTAAAACAATGAAGATAAATAAGGAGAAATTAAAACCTACTGTGCCCATGAAAATGCATTGTCTAGAGCTTCAAGACTTCCTCCAATAAACGGACTTGGAGGATCAGGATCAAAAGCAATCCACCACCCAACCGGAATCCTCACCGTATTTATTCCATGTTCATATAGAAATTTGAAATCCTCTATTGTAATAAAGCTATTTCTATGCCTCTGCAGTTACAGAAAACTAAATAATGCAACAAAAGCATAACTATATAGAGAAATATTTGCAATATAAAATTTTACCCTAAGAACATCCTCTGCGCTCTCATGACCATAACCATTTGCTAGCTGATAATCTCCGTGAAGGTTATTTGATACAATTGTCATTTCAAATGTGGCTGAATTATCATCCCATCCCGGTGCGCCTAGATAGTTCGCTGTAAGCTGATTACCAGTTGTAACCTATAAAGATAGTCATATAAGCATTAGTGTGAAATGACTTGTAGAGAGACTAACATGGTGGAGTGATTGATAAAAACACAGTGCGCTTTTCAAAACACAATTAATATACTTTTTTTCCATTTTATTCTTGTTATGACAAAAGAATTCGGCACAAAAACATCATCATGTTTTATATAGACCGAAATGAATTTCAAGTTAGTAGAAAGCAAGAGGACGAATACCTGCAGATAGGGGCCGTTCTTTATCTTGATGTGAATCCTATTATTCTCATTACGCTGAACTTCAAATGTCTCTGATATTGAAGGCGATTTTGCTGTTGCATTGACAGTGCAGCCTCCACCATCACATGTAAGAAATTGGCCTTGTTCGGTACGGAATTGAAATTCAGATTGTGATACTCTCCACAACTGCAACACTCTAACAACTTCAAATTAGAATGATATTGAAGTTCACAATCAACAATGATTATGCAATCATTCTTCCAACAGCATAATTAGAATTGTTGCAATATATAATGCTGAATAGAAAACGAAAACAACAAGACAATAAACATCTTACCCTGAATGTTTCCAATGAAGACGGAACATCCCTATCAACTATCACATTCATTCCTCCCCCATTGTCTGCAGATACATATTTCTGCAATGTAACTGACTTAAACTGCACCTCTGTCCCATCCTACACACCGATCATCCAAATAAGTCATTTAGCCTCTCAATGTGTGAGACACATTCAAAACATCCTAGAATGTGTCTTCTCTTAGTAATTTTGTGAGCCAAATGGCTAACAGAAGACACACACGGGGATCAAATTACCAACGAAAGACACATTAGAAGATCAAACCGATTAACAAAGAGAACATGAAGATGGCCTTTTGTAATTTTGATACATTCAAGTTCTAGAGTGACCGCGACTAACACATCTAAGGATCAATATTGCTATTTATTCAAATGAGGAAAGAAAAGTAAAGTAACTCACAAGCATGTCTCCATTGGCAATGCCATCAAACAATGAAGGTTTGATCCAACCTTCAATAACCAGCCACCCACCTAAGTTCACTCCTCTAACTTTAGAATCTCCAACTAACCCCTCCACTTGAAACACACAAGAACAAACAATTCAACGCAAGAAACATTGTAATGAAATCTTACAAGTTAAACAGAATTTACCTAACCTGAATATACTCTAGAAGTGATGAGAAAACAACACAGCAACAATGTGCATGCCCATTTTGTAAAAACAAGTTCCATCTAGGATGTGGGGATTCAAAAGCACCCAGTAAGCAAAAATGCATAGTCCATTTTAGGAAACAGTGAAGCAAAAATTATGTTACAAGAGAGAACTCATGAGTAAAAGAGTTTAAAATGGGGTGAATCTTTGCAATTCTTTCCTTATCACTCAGGTGATTGTGTTTGGGAATTGGTTCACTCAATTCATCAGTTACTGTTTCTGTTATGTTGAAAACCGAAGCCAATGAGGATGAAAGAAAAAAGAACCTTGTAGAGTGGGGAGACTAAAGATAAGACGAAATTTTACTCGTGGGGTTATAAACAAGTGCTGAATTTGAAAAGTGTGTCAATACAAAATTGGGAAAATTACATTTTGATGGTATGTCAAAAAACTCCAACAAAATCCCAATAATTATACTCCTTGTCCTTATTGGACGTATCTAATTGTATATACATTTTCGTTTAGAATTTAGTTCAAATCAGTATTTTAAAAACCGGACCGGAGATCAAATCGGTGAAGATACTGGATTACTGGTTTATTGGTTGAACCACTGGATCACTGGTCGAACCGCATGACTAAACCGGATTAAACCGGATTAAATCGAATAACTCAGTTGATTAAACCGGCCTTTATAACAAAACAATATAGGTATAAAACTTGTCGAACCAGATGACTCAATCTCTACATAATATAATTAGAACTAATTTTTTTTTTAAATATCATTTCATAAATAAATTCACAATTTGATAATTTAAATTTAAATTTTAAATATTTTAAAAATATCATATCATAAATAAATTTACAATTTGATAATTTAAATTTAAATTTTAAATATAAGTATCATATATAATAAAATAATACAAAATTACAAAGTATAATTGCAACATAGTATAATTGAATAATTTATAACAAAATAATTTTATTATCTACTATTTAGTTTCAAGGAGTAAAGATTATTTTAATATTAAGATATCCTTCTTCAATATCAAAATTATCTACAAAATCAACCGCATCAACAACATTTTTTTTGTCAATAATATAATTAATTAATTTTATTTTTTATTTAAATATAATATTTTAATAAAATAATCCAAATAAATAAAAAATTTAAATTGCATATTTTTTGAAAAATTTAAAAATTTTGAATAAAAAAATTAAAAAATACAGTTGAACCACCGGTTTTAGAAAACCGTCGGTTTTTCCGGTTTTCACCGGTTCTTACCGGTTCAACGACATTCCCGATCTAACTATTGAACTAGCCGATTATCTGACCGGTTCCCGGTTCGACCGGTCCGACCGGCCGGTCCGGTCCGGTTTTTAAAACACTGGTTCAAACAATACATTGGTTGAGTGGTGGTCGCTACTAAAACAATAAAAGCTTTATAATCAAAGTTTTGATATGCCTTATCAAATTATCAGTCTTCGCACTTTCAATGCTGTCAACAGCTATTTTGGAATCAGACTCCACTTCCACCTTCTTAAAATTATGAGCTTCCGCAAACCTAAGCCCATAAAAGATATTCCAAACTTAAGCCCATAAAAGATATTCCAAACTTCTGTTATAAAAGGACTACAACACCTGATATGCTTAGAAAAGACGGTGTATTATCGGTGATTGCTTCTTAAGGAATAGAGAGCAATGTGATGAATTGATATAAATTTTGTGTTGAAGTCACATGTGTGATTGTTTAATGTTGTTGATATAGTTGGAGGGTTGTGGGACGTCGTGAGTCAGAAACGGAACTCAATGATATTAATAAACTTGTGAAAAGAATTGGAATTTTGATGTTTCGGAAACTGAATTTTGAAGAAAGTAATGTGTCTCTCGAGTTATAAGAAGAATGGGGTTTTTGAAAGGAGTGGGAATGGGTTTTGTACATAGAAAATCATGAAAAAATATTTATGTACAGTAAGCAATCGGTTTGCATTAGAGTGTAATCGATTGCACTGTTAAAAATGTGTAAAAAATTGCTTCTGTATAGGGTGTAATCGATTGTTGTTCTGGTGCAATCGATTGCACAATGTTGGACAGCATTTTTGTAAAACTTCAAAAATTCATAACTTGAGTTCTAGACGTCCGATTTGAGTTCCGTTCAAAGCGTTAGAAAGCTAATGCAATGAACTTTATTTTAAAAATGGATCCAACACCTGGAATTGATTTATTTTTCACATGGTTATGTTGGATGAGAAGTGGAGTTTTCTATTGATCTTGTCCTTGGTACCAGATTTGTTTCTAAGGCACCGTACAGGACGTCAGCTTTAGAGTTGGACGAATTGAAGAAGAAATTAGAAGATTTGTTAGGAAATAAATTTGTGAGACCGAGTGTACCACTTGGAGAGCTCTGGTGTTATTAGTTAAGAAGAAAGATGATACTACGAGATTGTGTGTAGATTACCGCCAATTGACTTCGGTAACGATCGAGACTATATAACTAATGTAGAGGGATTGACTAATTGATGGACCGACTGGTAAACGAGTATGTATTAATTCTAATCGAATTGAGGTTGGATTACCTTTAGATTCAGGTTAAGGGTGAGGATAGTTAGATAATATCTTTTAGAACTCGGTGAAGGCATTATAAATATTGGATCAGTATGTTGTAGTGTTTATTGATGAAGTATCTAAGTCAGAATATAGGCATGTTGAACGTTGCGATTTGAATTTCAGTGTCGAGAGGGAGGAAATTTTATGCCAAGTTGCCAAGGTGTAAATTATGATTTAAGGAGATGATTTTTCTTAGAGCATGCTATTTCAGGTGATGATATCTGCGAATCCATCCAAAGTAGATACAATTTTGCATTGAGAGGCTCTGAAGTTCGTTACGGAGACTAGAAGAAGTTTTTTGGACATAACTTGTTATTGTCGTAGTTCGTTTGAGACGAGGTCAAGAATGATATATATTTAATGAATGAGGTGTTGATATTAGTAAGGATGTGAAGGTATTGGAGAAAACACATAGAAGTGCAGTTTATGCCAACTAAGAATGGTAGATTTGATTATGTGTTATTGATAACATAATATCGACATGTGTCAAGAAAATTTTGGAAGTTCTATCATCGACCAGATGTGGAGATGATGTTATTGAGATTGCAATTGGAATGAGATCAAAATGTGAAGTTATACGAATCATTGATGGTATAAGGCTAAAGGAGAGACTAAGGATTTATTAATGTTATTAAAGTCCTTTTACTAGGATGAATACTTCATTTTGAGTGAAATGATTTGGATTGTACTTGATGTAGTAGTAATTTCGATATTGGGAGAATATTTAACAGTTGTGTTGTGCTACGATTATGTATAGGAGAACGTGTAATAAATCATTGGGAGGTTATGTATCATTGACGAGGTTGAAGAGGAAGGAAATTAAGAAAATGCTTGTAAGCCTTAGAGATGATTGTTGAACATTATGCTTGAGTAATTTTCAACATAAGATAAAGGACACAATTGTAATTGAGGTAACAATGATTTATGCCATCATTATGGTTGTCGGATACCTATTGACAATTTGAGGAACTGATCACCCTTAATCTCTTGTTAATAGTGGACGAAATCGTATTGGATGGGATATATGTGCTTTGCTAACTTGATATTGAGTCAAGTGAATTGACGTTTTATCGAGAGGATAGTTGTTTACCATTTTGTGTGAGCCTAACACAAAAGTGACTATGAAAGAGTTGGAAATTATGAGCAGTTCGACGACTTGAGTTGATATGTGAGTTAAAATAAGGGTGAATATATAAATCACCAAACTTAAAATTCTTAAATATTTGTCAGTTTTATTAAGCATGACTCCTCGTCCGAAAAAGAAAATGAAAATCATGTTAGTAAGTATTAAAGTTTCTTTTTATCCAAAAAAAAAAAAAAAAAATTAAAGTTTCCTTAAATGATTTAAGGTTTTACTCGTAAGTGTTTTCACAAACAGTTTAACAGCATCATGTTGCTCCTCAAAACCAACTTGGGTGTCCCGAACTTCAAATGAATGGAAAACCAGAAGAGGAATCATCAGGCATCATTTATGTTCTCAGTATTAAAATAATATATATTTTATCACTTTCACAAGAGCACCTGTGGCCTAATGGATAAGGCGTTTGACTTCTAATCAAGCGATTGTGGGTTCGAGTCCCACCAGGTGTGTTTTTTTTCTTTTCTTTCACAATTCTTTTTTTTTTTCCTTTTTTGTCTCACAGACAAAACCAAAGGAAACCGGTTGAAATAGCCACCGGAATTTTTCATTATCGCGATTTTCGGCGTCGCAACAAAAAGTAACGCACCAGTGATTCGATTCCCGATTGCAGTCGATTGACACCATAGGTAAGATTATTGATCAACTCCAAGAGAAAGAGAACAATGCTAGGGTTTTCATATGGAGAAATATTTCTATTGCTGGGAGCCACTGCTGCGCTACTTGGTTAGTTCATGCTATTATTACTTATCAAAAATTGAATACTAATTGATGTAAATTGTTTAACCGGAAAATTGATTCACAATAGGTCCTAAGGATTTGCCTATCATATCCAGAACAGCCGGGCGGATAGCCGGCCGGGCTGTTGCATATGTACAATTGGCCCGGGGACAGGTTCAATCTGTTATACAGCAATCTCAAGCTCGTCAGGTATGCGGTAAACAAAGTCATCATTGCATTGTAAAGAAAACTGCAGTCTAGTTTATGACATATTTTGTGTTTTAGCTTCATAAGGAACTTCACGGACTGATGGCTCAAGTAGATGCTATTAAACATGAAGTTCGAGGTCTTACTTTCATAAACCCTGGCCCTTTAACTCGGAGCCTTGATAATCTCGACCACGCATCTATCTTGAATGGTATTGTTTACATTGATGATCAATTTAATCGAAACATTGCAAGTATTTTGTATAACCGTGTTATTGTCTCTTGTTGCATATACAGACTACAGAAAACCCGAAGGAGCTGGGGTGAATCTCTCCATATTGTCTCTTAACAAGGTTTATTGACCGAATACTACATAAACTGATAATTCTATACAATACACTTCTTTAGGAACCGTGTTTTCTTACACGTCTAATTATTTCTAGGATTCAACTCCATTGCCGTCAAATTCATTTAATATGCACAGCCAAGCAACTACTTATGCAAGGTTGGCCGATGCCCCTTCTATAAAGAATGGTTCATTGGCAAGTGGCGCTCAAGTTGACAAGGTTAAAGATGGTTTGCAGCTTATTGTCATGCCAGTTTCCGCTGAAAGTACTGGACTCTTACCAAATCGCGGGGGTAATAATAATTAGTGTTGTGTAGTTGGTATACCTTATCATGATTTTCTGTTATCTGCATTCATACTATGTTATAGAGATTTTTAAGCAGCTTTTTTATGCTCTAGAATGATATCTGAATTGAAACAAGCTTTGGTTTGTTTTATTAGGAGTTGATGTGAAAGGATCTGACATAGTCGAAGAAGCAATTTTGGAAGCAGAGGTAGCTCATAAAGCAAAGGAGTTCTTTTCACAGCCTGAAAATCAGCCCGGAAATCAGATATGATTGATATAGTAATCCTATATAGTACCTTAATTTATTTTTAGATGTTATTAGCATTTGTAGATTCACAATGGTGCATATTTAGTCTATCATTTATCTTCAAGGTATTGGTTAATGCATTGTCATTTCTTTAAGATTCTAGCTCTTGTTCCTCAGGACAGAAAATCTAAAGGACTGTTTGTGCTTTAACTATTTGAAGTTACTAGACACTATAGTTATCATTGAGATATAAATCTTGAATATAAAGAAAAAAATTTCAAATTGTGAACTGAATCTTACTATGAACCATAAAGATATATAATCAATAAAAAAGTGATTCTTTTAAATGAGAAACAATGTTGCTGCATGTCATTTTTTAACTAGGCCCTAAAGTATTTGTTGATCATGTCCTTCATCCTGCTATTGGATTATCATTCCCTTGCTTGAATCGTGTCTCTGATTACTAATGAAATGTACTGATTTACTCGATTAAAACAAGAAGAAAAAAAAGTACACAAGGAGAAAACCTAAGTTGATAGAATGTTAAATAATTCACAATTTAAGTCATAAATCAAGATGAAAAAGGTGGTGAGAAGGTGGTTGCGTAAATGTTTATGGGCAAGTTGTAGTTCACCAGAGTGAACTAGGATTCATACATTTGTTGTCCAAAAAAGACATGCATGGTGATTTATATTGATTGTGTTTTTAATTTTGTTTTGAATTGAGATACATTTGCATGCATTTTAATATTTCATAAGTAGAGTTGTTTTCGGTCCGGACCGGTCCGGATATTTAACCTCCTGATAAGTGGACGGAAACTACAATCGGATAAATCGAGATTGGACCAAAACAGGGATGGACTGTTTTTTATGAATGAAATCGGACCGATACTTTTGGGTAAATTGAAACTGGACCGAAATAGTATTGTCTTTTTTATCGAAACCAAATCAGAACTTTTCTGGCGGTAGATTTGTCGTTTTGCTGATTACCCTAATTACCATGTAGTCTAGAATTGATTATATAAATTTTAAGTTTTCCAAAAAGAAAAATATAGATATTTTAAATCTAATATAATAAAGCCGAATATTCGTTTAAAAATATAATATTGTGTATAATGATATTGTATGGAAAAGAAAGAGAGAAAAAAATGGTATAATGATATGGTCGAATAGATGATTTGTGTAAAACTTCGATAAAACAAAAAGGAATTTCCTTTATATCCTAAATCTAAATCATTCATCCCAATGGTATCCATCTTAAAAAAACTCAATACACACTCGAATATTATACCATTAAATTGACATTGATTTGACATTTTAATTTGTTTATTTTGGGGTAAGACTTGAACAGAACCTTCAACAAAATTTATAGTACTAGGTTTGTCAAAAATATATACTACTTCAACATATTTATTTTTATAATTGTTGACATCGTAAGAGAAAAAAATTTTAAAAAATTCAATGATACATTAAATAAATACAATTATTTTGTAAGCTGGCCTAAGGCTAAGTCAGTCAATTAACAAATTTTGGTTCAATTTTTCAAAGTCAAATTTTTACATAATATCTAGTCAAATTATTTCATCATTTTTATGAATTAAAAGAAAGAAAAATGAGGTTGAAAGGATGAAAACAAGTGGCATGGTGTTAGTTTTATAATGAAGTGGGAATCTCTCTAAATTGCATTGATTCAAACTTGCAAGCAAGGTATTTCTTGAAGCATCAAAATCAGAGTTACTTACAAAGCAAACTAACTCCTAATCACAAAAATTACTGCCTCTTCATCACGTTTTCTTCAATGAATTCAATTCTCCCACACAACAACCAAGTTCAAAACCTACCACTTTTCTTTTAAAGCCTAGAATTTCATCATTCGTCATAAAAAGATTGGGTTTTCAATGGGTGGCCAACACAAGAAGATTAGTCAAAGAGCAAGGAATCAGGTTATGGGTTTCAAACTTTCTCATAAGCCTGTAGGGTTTGACCTTATGCAGAACTGTGATCTTCCTCCACCTTCCAAGGTTTTTGTAGGTTCAGATAAAACTGTCCTATTATCTATGAATAAGGTCTGTAATATTTCAGGCAAAGAAAAAGAGCAAGGTAGTAAACACTATGATGCCTACCAGCTAGAAAATGGTGATGAAGAAAAGGATAAAAGAGAGCTTCTTAAGGCCCTGAAAGCCTCTCAAACACGAGCCCGAGAAGCAGAAAAGATGGCTGCTATTCTAAACAAAGAAAAGGATGGTCTCTCTGTTGCTTTGTTGGAAGAGGCCATGCAGTTGTTTGCTTGTCGCCAAAGGGTGAGATTGCTTGAGCTTCAAGTTTTGAACCTGCAGCAAAAGCAGGCAATGTTGATGCCTGCAGAAAAGGCTATAGGATTACCCCATGAAGAAACAGTTAGTGTCTCATGGGTTCTGACTTTGATTTTTTCACTGGGAATTGGGGTTGCCACTGCCCTTGCTTGGGGTTACTAGTGCTGCTGCTATCGCAGATGTTTAGTTGATACATGAAAGAAAGACAATCTGCATATATAAATTTTTGTATCTTTATCTGTTTTTGTTTATTTATTGCAACAACATGATAGCCAATCGATGCAACAGTAACACCATTTTAGCAGTATGATTTGAAGTGTTTTAATAAATTTAATATGATATGAACAGTCAAAAAGACCCAATGATGCAACTTATATTAAGTAAATCTCGTGTACAAGATGGTACAGAGTAGTACAGAACTGCTATTATATATACATTAGTTCACATCTTTGCATTTTCCAACGCCTATGTACATAATATTATTTACCACTATACTAAACTTACAATCACCACACAAATAGCAATTTATATGGTTAAGTGTATAGTTCTCATATGATCATAACATTCATCACTTTCTGAAAAGATTTCCAAGCAAACCCAGCAGACATGTTTTCCGCACTTGCACTCAATGTGATTGCACCCATCTACCTTTTCAATTATTTGCCCACAAGCAGAGCAGCTCTTGACTTGTTCTTTCCCTTTACACCACTCCCTCAGAGATGAGATCTCTGGGTCATCTTTAAGCTCGCGGTATCTCTCGCATGAAACAAATGGATGATACTCTAAGTGGCACTTGATACAAGTGTCTGAATAACATGCCCCACAAGTAAATGGATCACTACCTGTGTCGGGATCTGCAACTCGATAAATTGAGGGGCAGTCAGGAGATGGACAGAACCTATAAGTTCCGGAACGCAAAGCTACAAAAGCTCGTATAGAAGCCCTGAAAAGTTCATCCAACTTGTCGTTTGACAGGAGAGTTCTGAAATCTGTAAGCAGAATAGGCTCTCCACAGCCCATGTGAGCACAACATATTGGGAAACTGCCTTGGTTTCTTATAGCAGATTCACACTGCTCAACCAGACACAACCGGCAGAATAAATGACGACAGCCTTCAAGTTGATATCCATCTTCAACCTCACACAAGCAAATTGGGCAACTAGGCCCTGTGTCAAGTCTCTCAACTAAATGAATGCTTGATCGCGCAAGCTCTAAAGTTATTTCCTCTACTCGTGGTTTCAACTCCTTGTTACCATTAAGAAGAATTGCTTGTTGGCGTGTGTTAAGTTTGAGATCAGCCCCAGGTACCTTCTCTTTTAGTCCATGAAGATCTGGCCCAAAATTCCTAACCACTCGTTTCATCAAGTCAGGAGGTAGGTCCCTCCCTCTCAGAGGGATTACTAACTGCTTTTCTTCATGGAGGGAGAGAAGAGATTGAATTAACTTCTGCTGAGCCAAAGCAATCTTTTCTGGCGAACCAACAATTCTTAAATTCAGGTTTTGCCTGTCAAAAACTATGTATGTTTTTGTCTCTTCCTGTATGGAGCATTTAAGACTAAGGCCCTCTCTTGACGACATAAGTTGTAGAGCTGCAGGAGTAAGACTTCCATGGTCAATGATGTTCCCTCTCGACAGTTCTTCCAGAGGTCTCCTAACTTCTGCCACTTTCTTGGTAGCATTGGCTGTTATCTTCAATCGGTGGGAACCATTAGCAGTTCTGTTTAGGTTCCACTCAAGACCTAACCAAGAGACCATTGATTGTCAGCAGTCAAAAAAGATGCAATAGATGACATACAGAAATTAACAAACCAAATTAAAGGTGATTTATTTCGCACAGAAATATCCTTAAAACACAATTTCTATATACAGGGCACTTTTTTATAATTCCGACCAAATAGTTTCCATTTTTCAATTCCAAGATGAAAGTAACTATGTACACTCCCATAAACTGTGTCCATCTTAAACAATTAGTGCCTAAAATCCACATCCTAACATACAATACATCAACTACTAAAAAACAAGTAAAATAAGGGACCAAAAACAACAACAAAAAACTACTACTCACTTCTCCTCAGTTTTTCCAACCTGTTTTCTTTGGGAGGGAAGGGGTGCAAAAACATACAGAAGCTTAACTGGATATAAGTTATTATTTTCATAAAATAAACAACAAAATTGAACAAAAGACATGGTAAATGTCAACATTTTTAGGGGGAATATTAAGTTGCAGCTATGTAAATAAAAGGCTTGGCTTTTGAAAAAACATCAACAGAAGAATTACAGGCATCTATAAAAGATAATGAATATAATGATGAAATTACCATTTAAATTATTGAATTTTGCAAGTATTTTTTCCACTTGTTCCGCAATCACGTGATACACTGGAGCAGGAAATATCAAGGAGCTATGAAACAACTGTTCGCACTGTATCTTTTGCCATGAGAGACATCCAGGCAATACCTTTCCTTCAATTTCTTCCAAAGCTTTAGCTGCTTCTAAATGTAATCTTCCATCAAAATTAATTAAAGCTCTCATGTAAGAATCCTTTGGCTCAGGTGGAAATACCTGAACACGACAAGAACTAATATGAGGGTCTACTTTGGGCATTAAGGGGGAAATTAATTTAAAGAGTGCCTCTTCGCAGGCACTGCATGGTGGATTTCCAACAGCCTCTCCCCTCACCACGAAAAAGTCCAGAATCCTTCTACTTGTAGCATTTCTTAGTACATCCAAAATTTCAGTTTCTTGAAGCTCTCTGTCAAGCCCACTTATCATAATACCGTCCATAGACTTATTACTAGGTGCACAACGAACATACCTCCCACCAATTGCAAGGTTAAAAAAATCTTTCAACATGAAATTGACATCATTTTTATCACATATAACTATGCCAAATCCTTTGCTAAGTCTGCGTGGCCAGAAAATTCTTGCTTTAACTTCAGGAAATAAAAATGTTTTATCCCCTCCCATAGATGATTGTGAAGGAATTACTTTCAAGTACGAGCCACAAAACTCTTCTCCATCCAGCTCAACGGCTCTTTTGGCAGCATCAGGGGACAAAAATGTTATCTTTCCCCACTTTTCTCTATCTGCAAGATCCTTCCCCATTCCTGGGAACTTGTACACAGCACATATAGAACCTAAGGTATTCTTCTCAAAAAACATCAGGAGCTCCTTGTCTTCAATTGCATTAATGTTTGGGTGATACACATCAACACTCAAGGAATGCTTCTCGAGTTCCAAATGCTTTATCTCAGCACCAGACCCAAACAAAGCCATGGGTGATGAGGAACCAGACCCGTGATACAAACATTTTTCCATACATTCTGTGTGTAACCTCCTTTTCTCGTATTCTAAAACATCACTCACCAGCATAGTAGCAGTATTCATATCGTGTGAAGTGGCATATAACTGGATGAGATTCTCGTCAACATTCACTTCAACGAAGATTCTTTCATCCAAACAAGATTTCCTAATACGTGAAACATGACCAAGCAAATTACTGTTGGACTTCCCACAAAACCTTTTGAGAAGAATAGTGCCAAAACCAGTCAATGTCTTGGTTTGCAACTTCCGTTCTTCCATCTTGGATACATCAAATGAGGGAGGGGGTTGAAGGTTGTATAATGATTGAAAATCAACAGCAGTAACACAGACCAGATATTCATTAGACGCTGAGAGAAGGTCACCGAAAACCACCCAACTAGGCTTCTGAGCAAATACGAGCAAGGAAGAAGATGGATGTAGATGAACATGTTGTCCAGTTTGCGCTACTTCGTAACCAAGGTGATTGCGTCCAGAAAACATGGCTACATTTTCAGAGAGTGAGGCCAATATAACCTTTTTCAAATTCTTATCATGAACAGAAGGTGTATGAGGATCCCAACGCCAGTAACTTGGAACAACAAAGCCATGTTCACGCTCTAGAAAAGATTCTAACTCAAAAACTGTGTCTTCGCATCTCCTCATACATTTAGCATTGATGCTGTTTTCCCAACACCATTTATTCCTCCTCTCTCGAGGCAAAGCCTCCCATTCTTTGTACACAGAGAGAAGTGTAAAAAGGTCACCATCAGAATGGCAAAATTGCACTTTTAGACAATCAGATCGTTGCTTGTCACCTTCATTACCAAATCTGCAAAATATGTTACTAGCATTGGGCATCATGGCAGCAAGGACAACGCCTTCTCTTCCCAGAGCAAGTTGGAAACAGCCAAGAATCAGTTTACCGTGCCTAGGTTCAATCCCCATTCTTGCCAAGTACCTACCTTCATAAGTTAACTCATGAACATTGTTGTTCAGTTTAATGAATCCTAATTGAATTAGATTCCTAATCGCCATCTCAATTGAACTAGGGCTTGGAGCATCCACAAAATCAAAATCCTGCACATTCTTCACCCCTAAAGCAAGGATCTTCAAAACTGCTACACCAAGATGAACTCTCCGAATCTCAGGTTCTTGATTTAGTTCCATAGAATGATAATCAGCTTCTGAGTACATCCTATAGCACCTGCCGGGCTCAGTCCTCCCAGCACGACCAGCCCTTTGATTAGCTGAGCTCTGGCTGATCCAGCAAACCTTAAGTATGTTCATCCCAGAGCTAGGATCAAATCGGCAATCTTTAGCCAACCCGGAATCTATCACATACTTAACACCAGGAATTGTAAGTGATGTCTCTGCAAGATTGGTTGAAAATATCACTTTTCTTTTTCCAGGATAGTTCTGGAAAACATGAAATTGCTCTTCCGATGTAAGTTTTCCATGCAAGGGCAGAGCAACAGCAGAGAGGACTCTAAATTTTTCACAGGCCCATTCTACTTCTACCTGTGAGGTCAGAAAGGCAAGAATAGTTCCTTCCTTTTCTGTTTTATGAATCTCTGTTGCCATTCTGACAACATCAACAACATAGGATTCCACGGGAGCGGAGCCAGAATGGTCTCCATAATCAGAAGGAACATATCTCATCTCGACCGGGAAGTTTCTCCCATGTACATGAAAAACTCCACAGCCATAGAAGTAATCCGATAGCTGTTTTGCATCAGCTGTGGCAGACATAATGATAAGGCGCAAGTCAACCCTCTTACAAAGTAAATTCTTTATCAATGCCAGCAATAGATCTGTATTTAAGCTCCTTTCATGAGCCTCATCAACTATAATGCACGACAGACCACTCAAATTTCTATCGCTCATGTACTGCTGCAATAAACAGTGATCTGTCATGAATGATATCTTGGAATCAAACTTCTCACTAGATGAAAATGTAGAAACACACTGTATTGAATTTTCTTCAAAACATCCACTACTTTCCTCCTGCACCCTTTGAGCCAATGACTTGGCTGCAATCTTGCGAGGTTGGGTGCACACAATTGACCCATCTGCCCCAATGCCAGAATCAGCTAGAAACTGCACTACTTGAGTACTCTTTCCAGAACCAGTCTCTCCAATCAACACAGTTATCTGCACAAATTATACTCATAAGAACACCCACAAAAATTAAAGTAGCAACATAACTAACAGTATGCATTTGCAAAAAAAAGTTTTTTTTTTCTTGCACAGCCAACAAATACAAAATCTTATATCTCTTCCCATGATCAAATGAACGAATTACAACCAAAAAAATAAACATATTTTCAAGCATATTATATGAAGATACCTGTTGATGATGTATTTGCTGAAGAATTTCCTGCCGGTAAGCATAAATGGGCAACCCTTCTTGAAGTCTTCTCCTTTCCCGAAGAATGAGACTGTGAATCTTCTTCCAATCAAAACCCCCATCAAACCTAAACACAGGAACAAAATTCTCACCACCCTCCACATCGTTACTCTCTCCCAGGTGCTGTAAAACACACTCCATCGCAAACTCAAACTCCTTCAACCTCTTCTCAACCAAACACTTCTCCTCCTCAAGCCCTTTCTTTCTCTCAATATGCTGCTGCTGCACTCTAGCAGGAAAAGGCTTCCCCAACAACCCCTTAACACGAGCAATCTCCTTCGACAAACCATCCCACTCCTCCACCCACTTCTTCACTTCCCTCCCCTCCATCAACTCATTCACAAACCTCACAAAAAGGCTCCTCAGCCTCCCCTCAAGCTCAACCCTATCAGAAGGCACCATAACATTCGATATCAACTCCGGCGTAAAATCATGCCCTCCCTCAAACTTTGATTCCCAGAACCAAACAACCGCCTCACGCGCATCCGTCCACTGAATAAAATTCAGCGACGCAGCAACACCGTCACACGGGTAAAAACAAAAATTATCCGGACCCGGCTTACATTTGCCTATCAAACACTCGACATCATCCCGTTGGAGAGAGCCACGGCCATGATGAAGAAGCTTCAGTATAAAATTCGGCTCACGATGAGGCGAATTTCGCTCTGGAGGACGGTCAACACGGTGGTTGGAGTGGAATCCAGGTTTCCGGTAACGGTAAACCGGACACGGTGGTTGACGGTGGAAATTGGGGTTGTTGTTTGACGGAAAAGTCTTCTTCATGGTGAATAGTGAAACCCTAATTGTATTGTGGTGAGAAAGTAAAATATGTTGTTTGAGATTTTAGGTTTTGAGAGTATTTAAATTAAATTGGTGCTTACTAGTTTCCACTGGATACTGTAGTGTCAGACTGTCAGTGTGACCCTAGGATTACTTTCTTTCCTTTTCAATTTTCTTTTTAATTCACACTTTTCAAAATTTTAATTACCTCGTATTATGCGCTATTTCCTTATTATTATTTACTATGTTAGAATATTAATAATAATCAACATTAGCCATATTTTTTATTAATTTACTTATATATCAATTTTACTTTTCTTATTTATATAATGTTTATTGAAATAGTGATTAATAAAGAGTGGGAAAAAATCATATATGGGATGTATTAATGGAATAGTGAGCAATAGATAGAAAGAATAAGAAAAAATTTCATATATGTTTGTTATAGAATTAATTATTTTTTAAAATAATCATAGAAATTTTTATAGTTAAATAAATCAAGTTTATTTTAAATAATATTTAATGAAATGTGTTAATGGAATAGTGACTAATTAGTTTTATAATATATATATATATATATATATATATTATAAAACTAATTATTTTTAAATATAATTAGAGGAAAATTTTATATAAATTAATATGAAAGTAATATATGAAGAAAATCACTGCGTCGGAGTTATTATAGTCATCAGGTTGGCATTTTATATTAAATTTAAATAAATAGTATCATTATATATTCGATTAATTGTGAACATTGAATTGGGCACTTTTTTAAAAGCAATATTTTTTATTTTATTAATTATAATTTTATGAATTAATTTGTTAAATAATAAATATGGAAGAGTTTTTGGAAGGACATTTGAGAGAAGAAGTAATAGGATTATATAATCATAATAGTCTATTAACACATTTATGGATAACTATTAAAATATTAAATTATTCAACGATTTTTTTTTAACAATTTAAAACTTGATTAATTCAAATATAAAAAAATCAATCAATATAAGTCGATCTTCGGATTCAATCCACTAACTATACAAGACAAATAAAACTTAACTCAACATCAATTTCACAAATGAGAGGTCTAATTATCCTTTGAGCTATGTTGTTCTTGTCAATTGTGTTCCCTAAGCAAATATGATTTCTATACAACCAAACTCCATGAATAGTTTTTGTAGCAACTAATTTTGTTATTGCAACCCGTCAACCTTTGTCTTTGTTCTTGCTAACAATCCAATTAATCCCTTAATTCCAAGCTTTTGGCCCATACATCAATTGGATCCACTCTAGAATAGTTTTTCAAATGTGATACACACACAAAATAGATGGTCTAAGATTTCTCCTCATGATAGAGATTGCATATGGTGTTGTTCATTAAACCAAACTTTTGCAATCTATCATTGGTGGCAAGTCGTCTGTGGCAAGCTAACTTAAGAGTTATTAAAGCTCTTGGTCTAGCAGTATTATTGAACATAAGATCCTTCCAATCAACCTCCTGATTCACACTTTTCAAGCTATTGTAAACTTTTTTCATCTGAAACTTCTTGGCCTGGCACACTTGATCCCATAGACCTTGTATGCTACCAATAATATCCCTCTACTACAATACATGTTTCCATATCAAAGTGTTGTTGGTCTTAACTTTTACTTCCATAATAGTGTCCTACTTAAGGTAGTAAGTGTGCACCCACTTGATCCAAAGGTTATATGCATTATTACTGATGTTCCACGACATCTTAAGCGAAGTCATTTTATTCCACAAGGCAAGTTCAATCACTCACAAACATCATTGCTTATTAGGTCTGCAGATAACAATGCTTTTTCGACAGATATAATCTTTACCAATCCATAAAAATGACCTACAAATAGTCTATATCTTCCTAATGACAAACTTTGGCATATGGAAGCACATCAACCAATAGTTTGTCATAACAAAGGATATATTATTTATCAGTTACAGTCTCCCCACATAACTCAATAAATTGGTGCTCTAATGTTTGATCGTTGCCACAATATTTCCCACAAGAACCATGTAGGAAATGATGGATAATCTCCTACATGTCAGTGGGAGACCCAAATACTTGAAAGGTAGATCTCCCTCCTTGAAGTTAGTCAGCTTTATGATTTGTTCTTTAGTACCTGCATCCCCACAATCAACTTTTTTTTGCATTTAGCTGGGTTCATCTTAATGCTTGTTGAGATGGTGAATTGATGGAACGCTTGCATCATAAGCTCCACATATTTATAACCCCCTTTTGAAAAGAGAACAACATCATCAGCAAAAGCAAGATTTGTTAGCTCCATTTTTTCATATTAAGCATGGTGGTAGAAATCAGAAGTTTTCTGCATATGGTGTAAACATCTATGTATGTATTTCATCACTATGACAAAGAGATAAGGGGGATAGGGTCTCATTGTCTGATCCCCCTCTTGGCTTGCATAACTTTAGAGAAATCACCATTGACATTAAATTTGTAGGATACATATGTGATAGTAGACATTATACAATTTTAGAATTTTTTTAGACATCCCTACTGTCATACTCCAAAATTTGCCCTCCATCTTCTCAAGACATTTCATACACCTATGCTCAAGGATTCCTCAAGGGTTGATCAGACAAACCCTCTCCTAGACAATCAACCCAAACTAGGGTTTGACAATTCTCAGACCCAGATGGACTTCCAACATCTCCAATGGCCTTCATGCCTCCTCATATGCTTCAAAAATTCTCCATGTCAAGTTTCAAGCTTCACAAGTCAAGTTTCCTCAGACAATTGCTCAGATGGTTGAAAATCAATTATATTGGACAAAAAGTCAACTATGGTCAACATACAGTCAAACTTCATAATTTTTTGTCAACATCCTCATTTTGAAGTTACATTCATCATTTTATCAAGGGTTGATCATGATTCATCAAGAAAACTCAAGATTTGCTCAAAAGTCAAACTTTCTAAATTAGGGTTTCTTAGTGAAAAGTCAACCAAACTTTGACTGAGCATAACTTCTTCATACTTTCTCGAATTTTTCCACCACCTCTTGTTTTGAAGGAAATTCAATTCTCTACAACTTCATGTCTCACAAGAATGTTCAAAAAATGCTTCATTTGGAAGGTATGGATCAAAACATTACAGGTCCTTTTCAAAGTCAACAAAAAGTCAACATTTTGTTTTGAAGATATATTGAGCATGGAAACTCCAATTGAGATGAAATAAAAGAGGTTGGTTATAGGACTCTTAGAGCTTTCCAAAAAGTCCAAGAACACTCAAAAATGTGGAAAATTGAGCAAGATACACCATTCACAAGTTGGGTCATTTTGAAGAAGTGCACAAAGAGAGATACTTGTAAAAATAAAAAAAATTGCAAATGGGCCTAGTTTTTCTTCATCCAAACTTGTTCCTCATACAATTTGGAACATCCAAGCCCAATTCCACGAATTTTTATTTTATTTTTCTATTTAATTTGGATTTTATTCATTTAAATATAAATTAAATTCAAAAATAAGGTATAAAATCAAAATTAATTGCAAAATTGATTTTTCTCTCTTCCTTGAGATCCAAGAAACCCAAGAAAGCTGACAAATTTCGAAATTTGGTTTGAATTGGCAAGGAATTTATGAAAATTGATCAAAAAAGATAAGATTTGATCTTGTACAAAATCAAATATGTTTCGCATTGATTGATGATTATTTCTTCCCCAAAGCAGCTCCAATTCCATCCAATATAAATATACAAGGCATATCACATGAATTAGAACAGAAAAATTGCTTGGAGAAACCCTAACCTAGCTCAAAAAAATCGTGCCTCTCAAGCAACTTGCAGCCACAGTTTTAGCTCGATTCAATTGATTCTAAGCATCAAAACACATTCTTTGACATCTCCTGAATCGATCCAGACCTTTACATTGTCCAAAAACATCAAGAATTGAGAAATCACGATTTGGTTTGTTCTTACTTTTTCAAAAATTGAATTCTGTTTATCATGCATTATTAATGTGTTTTGATGATTGTTTTGTGTTTAGAACAAAGTTTGCAAGCTATCTGGACAATCGAATTGAGTTTTCATGGCCTGAATCGAAATACGCCATTGTTAGGGTTTTCTGAACCGAATTAGGGTTTCCTTAAATCGGTTAAATTGGACCAAAAGACCATTACCATTGTGTTTAGAATGTGATTTCCAATCGATTCATGTACTCACAATTCATTTATATTATGTGTATGAGATTTTGAGAATTGCAGGGACTATAGCGTCGCACTGAGGCCGACGCAAAATTCCCAGAATTCAAATGAGAACGATGAAGTTCTTGGCGCGTGATTCTGGGCAATCATAGAGTGACACCCGTTTACAATTCATTCGCTCCGGTTTTCAAACACGTGTGCACGCTGGTTCAGTTGGTCAAGGCGTGGGGTTGTGAAGGCAAGGTCACCGGTTCGATTCCTGCAAGGACCAATTCTTTTTGCTTCATTTACAAACTAACACATTTCTTTATATTTTCATATTTTTCTATTTAATATTTTTCATGCATTTTAATTTAATTTCAATAATTTCTATTATGCATTAAAAAACACCAAAAAATATTTTTCTTTTTGCGTTATTTCCAGAAAATGTTTATTTAATTTATAAAATTAAAAATATTATTTTTGCATGCATATTTAATTTAATTGTTAATTTATCATTTAAATCACTTTTAATTAGTTTTTAATTATTAAATTAATGCCAAAAAATCCCAAAAAATTATTTTAGCATATTAATGTTGTTTCTTGCATGAAATATTTTTCTCTTTTAAAAATTATTATTTTTCATAACATTTTCCTCTTATTCGATTTCCTCGTATTTTCCGATTTCTCATCTTTTCACAGGTTATTCCGTTTCGGACGATTTTTTTATCTTTTTCTTTTTTCCAATTATGTAATTGCTTATGGGATGTAATAGTTTAATTAGGGTTTCTACTTTCCGCATTTTAAATTATGTATCTGCCCCAAAGCCATGTAATAGCGTAGGATTTATCTTTCTGCACTTTATATTTCCGCAATTTACTTTCCGCATCTTATAAACTGCTAGTAATTAGGCATGTATGGCAAGATAAAATTGAACATAGCTCACTCTAATTTCAAGATAAAATACCTGAATTTGACACACTCATTCACACATGCACCCCTTAGGGTAATTCTCTCTCGTTGCCTTTACGAATTCAAATGGTCAAGTCCCTCGAACGTAGAGGTATTCTAGCACCGTTGCCTTCAAAATAAATCATCATAATCCCTTCGATACAAAGATCATAAGACCCACGATGTCGCCTACGAATACATGATCTTGACCCTCGATTGTCGCCTACGAAAAAATGATGATAGTCCCTTCGAATGTGCTAGGATACTTCCTACAAGTTGCTTTCTATGACCATACAATGTCCCTTCGAATGTCCCGCTTACATCCAACAAATAGAGTTACCTGCCAACTAATGGTATGGATAGCGCTATTCTAAAGGAACGTAAAATAATAACACGAAAACGACCAATTCTGAGTAGGTAATAAGACTTTTAGTTGCTTGCTCTATCAAAATACTTTTCACACCTCACACTTTTGTCAAAGTTCAAACTCTTTTCAAAAACGAAACATTTCCAAACACTTTGTATACATTCTTACATGAATCATTACAAAGTCAAAGCGAAATGCCTTTTCAAAACCTTTTTGTCAAACACACAGAAAGCACAATTTTAAAGTGATCTAAGAGCAACTAAGAGCCCGTAGATAACTACAGATGGAAAGGGGTGCTAATACCTTCCCTTTTCATAACCTTCTCCCTTACTCAGAATCTAACGAAGGTCTTTTTATGTACTTTTTACCTTCCCTTAATTGGATAAAAGAAAAGTCGGTGGCGACTCTTGCTATCCGCACATTTGCGATACAAATCCTACAAAGTCAGTTCACCGTGTTATAGAACTGGCGACTCTGCCGGGGAGACACCCTAAAAAGAGAGAATGCCTTAAGGATTTCTAGATCATCTTTTACCGCTTTTTGTTTGACTTGCTTGCTTTACTTTTAAGGGTTGCTTGGGTATTATATTTGTGGGGGATCCTACACCCGGATCCGGGTTTCCTTTTAGGTAAGTAGCAATAAATCGTCGCGACCGTTAGACGTATATCAAAACGGTCAACATGATGGCTACGTTAGTGTGACACTTTGGATGTCCTGATACTCTTCATTCCCAAGTTGAGGATAATATTTGGCTTCTGCGTGGTGTCATCAAGCACTAACTAAACTTTTAGAACCTTAATTGACCCATCTTGGCCATTAGAAGGTAGTGAGATGGTCGGCTTTGGTGCAGACTAAGGTTGGCTGATACTCGATGCTACGCTCATTGAGATCAGACTTTTGGGATATTTTCGATCGACCACTTGGTAGTCGTATTGAAATAAACGCCTACGAGAAAGATCGATGATATGAGATTCCTAGAACCCGGTTACTATTATAGGACAGGATGAACCAACTCAAATTTTTGGTGGGGTAATCACCTATACCTCATGCAAGCCTTAAACCTAGGCTCATTGTGTGAATTGTTTGTGTGTGCTAAACATGACATCATGACATCATTCACATTGCATATCATTTCTAACTATTTCAAGGACCTAGGGATTTATCTTTGCTCTGTTTTGTAGGGATTATGGCTTCTAGAAAGACTATCTGAATCAACTTCATGGGTATACCTTCTCAGCTCAAAGAATTGGTTTCAGAAATTCCCGACCATGCCCAGTTCATCAAAATACATGGTTACCTACTTGATTTGGTTATCTCCGGTTTTGAAGAAGATATGATGCATGTCCTATTCCAGTTCTTTGATCTGAAGCACCATTGCTTCACATTCCCAGATTATCAGTTGGTTCCTACATTGGAAGAGTTCTCTAAGCTACTTGGGGGTACCTATTCTTGACCAAATGCCATTCACCGGTTTAGAAAAGGTTCCTAAGTACGAAGACATCGCATCCGCCTTACATCTTAAGCGCTCAGACATTGAAGCCAATTGGGAAACAAGAAGCGGAGTTAAGGGTTTACTTGCTAAGTTCCTGATTAAGAAAGCCCGAGAATTCCTCAAAGTTATGAGTTTCCACGCATTTGAAGACATTGTGGCCTTGCTAATCTATGGTTTGGTTCTATTCCCTAACTCGGATCGATTCATAGATGTCAACGCCATCAAGTTGTTTCTTACCCACAATCCTGTGCCTACTTTACTTGGAGACATCCTACGTTCTCTCCACACTCGTACTATCAAAAGACAAGGAACTCTCATGTGTTGTATACCGTTACTTTCCAGGTGGTTTATTTCACACCTTCCTCCATCAGTTTTGAAGAACGAGCAAAGGTTGAAGTGGTCTCAAAGGCTAATGTCACTCTCTCATTCAGATATTCGTTGGAGTCTTTTCTCTCAAAAGGACTTCACATTCATTGAGCGTTGTGGAGAATTCCCTAATGTACCACTACTTGGTATAAGGGGAGGTATCACTTACAACCCTTCTTTAGCTCTACGTCAGTTTGGTTTTGCTCGAAGAGATGGTCCACATGATATGCTTCTCCAAGATATTGTGTTCGATTACAACCACGATCTCCAGAATTACCGACGAAGGTTCATACACGCTTGGGGCATGGTAAAGAAGACTGATACCAAGACTTTGGGGCACCAGAACTCCATTCCTTGGGAACCTTACCTCAAATGGGTGCGAGCTCGAGCTCAAAACCTCATGATGCCATTCACGCCTATTTTACCCGTAATTATGGAACCTGTTGCTATAGGTGACGTACCCTATACTGTTCTCCATCCCGACATGCCTACTGATTTTGAAGACTTGAAGAGATTCTGGGATAGCTTAAAGAAGAGAGGGATACATTTGAAGCTCAGTGTTATGCAAGCGAGAAGAAAGTGTTAGAGTTGACCAAGCTGCTTCATGAGGAGCGAAACATCAACGCCTACCTCGGCATCAAGAGGAAGCGCCCATGGGAGACTTAGAGCTTTAGATTTTTTTTATGCTTTTCTTTTATTATTTTGAACTATCTTTTGTACTTAAAAAGAAAAAGAATAAAAAGAGAACTAATAAATGTTTGTTCTTTGCTTGTTTAACAAATTTAAATCTCTAAGGTCCTTGAAAACATTGCATTGCATTCGCATAAACATTGCATATCATAGCATAATATTTCATCACAGGTACATTGAAGATTGGTTTTCTCATTTGCTCGCTATTTATTTTAGCAGAAATGGCTCTTGAACAGTCTGTCAAAGATCTCCAGGCTCAGAATGCTCAGTTCCAGCAGATGTTCACCAGTTTGGTCCAAGGCCAAGAAGATCTGAAGAAGCTCATCAACAGAAAGAAGAAGGTTGTTGGTCTTCTCAACATGGGCAGACGCTACAAAGGTGGTCCTAAAAGGGTTAGCCGGATAGAGCTCTCAGAAGGAAGTGTCAAGAATGAGGGGAGTGTCAAGGGTAATGAAGATGACCAGCGTGAGCCTAAGAAAGAGGGAGAGGATCGCTCTGACTATAGCCAGTCCTCTGATGAAGATGACAAGTACAAGCAACTTGAAGACCGTCTGAATGCTGTGGAAAACCTGAAGATGTCCGGGCTGAATTTTGATGATCTGAGTCTTGTCCCTGGTGTGGTAATTCCTCCCAAGTTCAAAGTTCCAACTTTTGCTAAGTATGATGGCATGTCTTATCCGAAACTGCACTTGAAGTCCTATGTTCAGAAAATCAACCCCCACATTGATAACAGAAAGTTGTGGATGCACTATTTTCAAGAGAGTTTGTCCGGAACTCAATTGGAATGGTATTATCAGCTAGAGAATGACCGTATCCGTACCTGGAGTAACTTAGCAGATGCTTTCTACAAGCAATACGAGTACAATGCTGAATTGACACCCACTCGCATGCAACTACAGAGCATGTCTATGGGTCGTGATGAGAAGTTCAAGGAGTATGCTCAAAAATGGAGAGATTTAGCAGGCAGAGTTCAACCACCCTTGTCCAATAGGGAGTTGGTTGATATGTTTATGGGAACGCTAACCGGCCCATTCTTCAATCATCTGATTGGAAACTCTTCATCCGGATTCACCGAGTTGATATTGACAGGAGAGCGTATTGAAGCTGGTATTAAGAGTGGAAAGATTCAAATAGAGTCATCTTCAAATGATGCGAAGAGATCTTTTGGTGGCAAGAAGGAAACTAATGTTGTGTATGGTCAGAAAAGCCGAGCCAAGACCGACCATGCTCAATCTGGGGCGATGTGATCTCCATCCTACATCAAGACAACCTCGTGAGACAACGCACGAGCGCGCCGCGAAGCAGTTCTGAAGATCAACATGCCATTGTCGCAAGCCTTGCAACACATGTTGAAAGCAGAGCTGATAACCTTGAGGGATCCTCCTCAAAATATCAACACTTCCTCTCCGAGATACAATCCTAATGTTAAGTGTGCTTACCATTCCAATAGCCCTGGACATAACACTGACGATTGTTGGGCTTTGAAGAACAAGATTCAAGATATGATTGAAGCTAAGCAGATTGAGTTTGATCCTCCTGTTGAGACTCCAAATGTGATCAACGCGCCCATGCCTAACCATGACAAAAGTTCCAATGCTGTTGGTGAGGATACTTATGTTTTCAACATAGATGACTTGACCATTCCTCTTATGACTGTTAAGAAGAATTTGCTATAAGCCGGTGTCAATCCAGGATGCCCAGAGAATTATTGTTGGTGCCCATCTGCACCTGATGGTTGTGCTTGGTTGAGAAGACGTGTTCAGTGCATGATGGATAACCGTGAGATACTATTCCTAAAACCACCTGTGCAGAAGCTGTGTGAAGATATGTCTAAACTGAAGATCGAAGATGTGAATGAAACAACACCGTCTGCATGGGATACCTTGGGGCAGCCAAGTGGAAAGTATGATTACATGGTGAAGTACAATGTTCCTTAAAGCTACAAGATTCCTATTGAAGATGTTAAAGTGACCGGATGGGGTGACGATTTCCCAAAAGACTATGCTGATGTTAACACTATAAGGATTTCCTCTGCTGATCCTGTGCCTAAAGTGGCACCTCTCATCATTACTTCTCCCGGACCAGTTCCATATTCCTCTGACAAGGCTATCCCTTGGAATTATGGAGCTGATGTTTACTATCATGGCGTCAAGCAAGACCCTCTGACCATTGAAGATCTTACAGTTGAAGCTACCATTCCTAACGTTGACAACATCACCGGATCAAGTAAGGTGACCAGAACCGGAAGAGTATTCTCCCCAGATATCTCTCCTCCAAAAGACACTGCGACTCCAGCTCACATTCCAGCTATCCAACCCATCCCCCAAGATAGAAGGATGGAACCAGTGATTCATCCTGCTCAGCCAGAAGTACCAAAGGAAGTTACTGAAGACACCTCCAAACAAGAAATGGAGGAAATTCTGAAGATTATCAAGAAGAGTGACTACAATATGGTGGAACAGTTATGACAGACTTCGTCCAAGATCTCCATGCTTGCTCTGCTCTTGTGCTCTGAGGCTCATGCTAACGCCTTGGTGAAGTTTCTGAAGAATGCTCACGTACCGCAAGACACTACTACTGACCAGTTCGAAGTTTGTATTGCTAGCCTGGCTGCCAACAACAGCCTAGGCTTCTCCGATGCTGATCTGACTCCCGCCGGAAAGAAACACAACAAAGCCTTGCACGTCTCTGTTGAATGCAAGGGTACTACCTTATCTCATGTTTTGGTGGATACTGGTTCTGCTCTGAATATCCTTCCGAAGACTGCTTTTGATCGACTTGATATCGAAGGGTTGGTTCTGAGACCCAGTGATATAATCGTGAGAGCTTTTGATGGTTCTAAGTGAGCATGCTTGAGAGCTCATTACACTGTTAAAGTCGGTTCCCGACTTTCGACTCTAGTTTCTTTGTCATGGACATCCGTCCGACTTACTCTTGCCTACTTGGACGCCTTGGATACATGGGGCGCACCTCTACCTTGCATCAGAAGTTGAAGTACCCGGTGAAAGGGAAGGTTGTTACAGTATGTGGTGGAGAAGAATATATGGTCAGTCATCTACAGTCATTCCGATATCTCGAGATGGAGGGTGAATTCTTCGAGACTCCCTATCAAGCTTTTGAAACAATCCCCAGAGTCATGCCTGTTGACTCTCTTGTCACTCCTGAAGTTACGCAAGTTCCGCCTAGGATAGCCGGCTTCCCGATCTTCCTTTCAAAGCTGACAAGACTGGTTTAGGCTTTACCATCAAGGGTCAGAAGATGATACGCCGCGAACGTGCCGGCCAACTTCCTTTCCACATCAGCCAGAGTGGAATCCACGCTATAGAAGACGGCGACAACGACTTCGACATCAGCAAGTGGATCTTCCCAACTCCAGATAAGGGGCTCAGCAATTGGAAGACTGAAGACGTCATACCAATCTCCTTTAGACAGGAGTAATTGCTCTTGTTTTTGTTTTGCTTTTCGTATTTTCTATGTTTTGAACAATAAACTCTAAAGCCTAGTGCCTTACCCGGGGCATTATGGCTCGTTTGTGAGGGTTATTATCTGTCATTTGCATATTTTCATTCAATAAAATCGTTGGACTTTTGCATTCAATTGTTGTTTTCTTTCTTTTACTTTATTACCCCTTCAAAAAGCTATGTGTTTCTTACACACACCCACGTGATACACTGCAGAATCACTCCGAATATCGTTGATAACAGCTATGCTATTGCTAAATATGGCTTCGATAATCCGATCTACCAAGCTGAAGACGAAAGTGAGGAAGATTGTGAAGTGCCAGAACTTGTCGATGCTACTGCAAGAAGAAGCGAGTTATACCGAAAGCAAGTTGAGGTTGTGAATTTGGGTACTGATGAAGACAGAAAAGAGATCAAGATAGGAGCGGGTCTTGAGAACAATGTTAAAGAAAGATTGGTTCAGATACTACGAGACTATATTGAGGTTTTTGCTTGGTCATACGAAGACATGTCGGGTTTAGACATCGATATTGTGGTACACCGATTGCCGACAAAAGAAGGTTTTCTTCTTGTGAAGCAGAAGGTTCGTCGTATGCGTCCTAAGATGTCAGAGAAAATCAAAGCCGAAGTTATGAAGCAGTTCAACGTCGATTTTCTAGCTGTTACCTCTTATCCATAATGGGTTGCTAATGTGGTGTCTGTACCCAAGAAGGATGGCAAGGTACGAATGTGTGTGGATTATAGAGATTTGAACAAAGCGAGTCCGAAAGACGATTTTCCACTTCCTCATATTGATGTTCTGGTTGACAACACCGCTCAGCATAAGGTTTTCTCCTTCATGGATGGTTTCTCCGGTTACAATCAGATCAAAATGGCTCCTGAAGACATGGAAAAGACTACTTTTGTTACATAGTGGGGCACTTTCGCTAAGGTTATGCCGTTCGGATGAAGAACGCGCGCCACTTATCGGTGCTATGGTGACATTGTTTCATGACATGATTCATCACGAGATAGAGGTCTCGGCGACATGATAGCTCGATCACGTGAAGAAGAACATCTTGATCATTTGCGTAAACTATTTGATGATTGAAGAAGGACTAAGACTTAATCCTAACAAGTGCACCTTTGAGTCGATCCGTAAACTCCTAGGGTTTGTTGTCGATGGTAAAGGTATTGAAGTTGACCCGCCAAGGTTAAAGCTATTCAAGAAATGCCAGCTCCCAGAGAAGGAAGTCGAGGTTTCTTGGGCGATTGAATTACATTGCCGTTCATTGCACATCTAATCGCTACTGTGAGCCAATCTTTAAGTTACTTAAGAAAGATCAAGTAGTGGAGTGGAACGACGATTGCCGATCGCTTTTGACAAAACCAAAGAGTACCGAATCCTCCTATCCCGATGCCGCCAGAAGGAAGACCTCTTATCATGTACTTGGCGTTTAAAGAACTCAATGGGTGTGTGTGGGCAACATGACGAGTATGGTCGAAAAGAATATACTACCTTAGCAAAAGTTTATCGATCGTGAAACAAGATACTCACACTGAGAAAACTTGCAATGTTTTAGCTTTGCTCGACTAAGACAGATATGTTGACTCACACTACCTTGTTGATTTCCAAGATGGATCCGATAAAATACATATTTGAGAAACCTCTCTCGGAAGAATAGCAAGATGGCGAGATGATCTTGATCGAATACGACATCCAAGACACTTCTCGAAAGCGATCAAAGGAAGTGTAGTAGCCGATTATTTGGCTCATCAAGCCGTAGATGACTATCGCCTATGCAATTCAATTTCCAGATGAAGATGTTTTACTAGTTCGATTATGAAGAACCGAGCCGGACGAAGGACTGAACAAGGATCCCGATGGACCATGGTCTTTGATGGAGCCTCAAACGCTTGGCAATGGTATTGGCGCCATCATTACATCCCCTACAGGAGGACACACGCCTTTCACTGCCAGATTATATTTCAGTTGCACGAACAACATGGCCGAATACGAAGCGTGCATCATGGGTATTAAAGCTGCTATTGACTTAAGAATCAAGTTCTTACAAGTGTATGGAGACTCAACTTTGGTGATCAGTCAGATTAAGGGCGAATGGGATACGAAGCATCCGAATCTCATTCCGTATCGAGAACATGTTCTGGGTTTGATTCCCTACTTCGAAGAGATCACTTTCAATCACATTCCACGAGAAGAGAATCAGCTGGCAGATGCATTAGCTACTATGTCGTCTATGTTCAAGGTCAGATGGGACAACGAGGCTCCCCAGATCATCATTGAGAAGTTTGACGAACCAGCGTATTGTTATGAACTTGATGCAGAAGAGAAACCTTGGTACTACGAAGTGAAGAAGTATCTTGAGACTCAGGAATATCCCAGGGCATCATCAATGATAAGAAGTTCTTGAGAAGATTTGCATCCAAATTCTTCCTCAGCAACGGAATCTTATACAAGCGCAACCACGACTTGTGCTTACTCCGCTGTGTAGACCGGAAAATAGCAGAACATATCATGGAGGAGTTACACGAAGGCGCATTTGGTACCCATTCCAGTGGACATACGATGGCTAAGAAGATTCTGAGAACGGGTTACTATTGGTCCACCATGGAAGCTGATTGTCACCGCTATGCTCGATCTTGTCACAAGTGCCAGATTTATACAGACAAAGTGCACGTACCTCCAGTACCTCTGAAAGTCCTAACAGCTCCTTGGCCTTTTGCAATGTGGGGCATTGACATGATCGGAGAAATCAAGCCCACAGCTTCCAACGGACATCGTTTCATCCTTGTGGAAATTGACTATTTCACCAAGTGGGTAGAAGCAGCCTCGTTCGCATCTGTTACCAAGAATGTTGTGGCCCGATTCATCAAACATAATCTTATCTGTCGGTATGGCACTCCCGAAAGGATTATCATAGATAACGGCTCTAATCTCAACAATAAGATGATCACCGAACTCTGCACGCAGTTCAAGATCAAGCATCACAACTCTTCTCCTTATCGGCCTAAGATGAATGGCGCAGTGGAAGCCACCAACAAGAACATTAAGAAGATTATACAGAAGATGATAGTGACTTACAAGGATTGGCATGAGATGTTACCATTTTCTCTTCATGGTTATCGCACTACAGTACGGACATCAACATGGGCAACCCCCTTCTCTCTTGTATACGGTATGGAAGCAGTTCTACCCATCGAGGTTCAGATACCCTCAACCAGAGTCCTCCAGGATGCAGAGTTAGGCGAAGACGATTGAGTCCAGACTCGCCTTGACCAAATTAACTTGATTGATGAGAAACGACTCGCATCCATCTGCCATGGACAGATCTATCAGAAACGAATTATCAGAGCATTTAACAAGAAGGTCAAGCACCGAGTCTACCAAGTCGGTGATCTAGTAGTCAAGCGCATCATTCTTCCACAAGGTGATCCCAGGGGCAAATGGACTCCCACCTATAAGGGACCGTTTGTAGTCAAGACAGTATTTTTCGGTGGAGCTATGATACTTAGCACCATGGATGGTGAAGACTTCCCACACCACGTGAGCGACATAGTCAAAAAATACTACGCATAAATGAGACCCGCTAGGTCGATTGACCTAGGCAAAAATAAGGGCATCCTGGCGAACCAAAAGGGTTCAGGCAAAAGTTAAGGATATATAAAAAACATGTACACCCGGCAAGTCGAAAACCTGAAAAGGCGGCTTGGGCAAAAAAGGGTATCCCGGTAGACTGAAAACCCGAAAGGGCGGTCTAGGAAAAAGTTAGGGATTCAAGTGTACGATTATGTCTCATCCAGATCACCTATTTCCAGACTACTATCAGCATTCAAGGTTCAAATGGCGAAAATCAGTTCACTCACTTTCTACTGACGGCAAGGAAATGAGATAGTTGAAATATATGAGTACTAGCATAGTTGGAACTTAACGAGATTGTTTCCGCATAGCTTTTTACTTTTCTTGTGTACAAACTGCTTGGCCATACGCCACATTTCAAATAAATGCGAGTTCTTTCTCTTTACAATTTTTGTTGTTTGTTATTTGCATAAAGTCCAACATTTGCTTTGAATGATTATATGCATTTGACAATAAAAATCTATTTACGAACATGCGAAAAGTAAACACAACAAAGTAATTACTACAGGCTCCAGGAATTGAGATGACGACGAAAGTCACCAAAACATTTTTCCCACAAAACATGGTCCCCGCAGAGGTGTCACTCACGACAAACCTTCCCCATGGAGTATATGTTAGTCCCCGAGCAGTGATTCCACTCAACTTAATCGGATTACACCCATCTTCGAGCAATAACATTTCATCCCCCAGCCGAGGTATTTATCCCCAACAAGATATCTCTCAACAATTCCCCTTTTCCCCAGCAGTAGTGTCCAGACTTGAAACTTGGTCAGATAGTGCACCGGAGGAAACCTACATTTATTATGCCTCAGTCAGAGATTACAACGGGCCCCAGATCCTTCTAGCCCGGTCTCCAGGTAACTACCAAATACTCTCCAGCAAGGTTTACACAAAATCCCCGACAGAGTACCCCCTGGACTTCTCCCCAGCAGGGTCTATGCACAAGATCCTCGACGGTGTATCTCTACCGCCCTCAAGACTTGGTCAGATAGTGCACCGGAGGAATCAAGATTATCTTTCTTCTCAGGATTTCCATCCTCAAACAGAAGTCAGAAGTCCCCAAGCAGAACATCCGCATCTTCTTCAAGATGGATATGTTTTGAAATATCAAAACATCTATCATTAATACATTTCTTATAAAGTCATAATATATGCATATGTCATTCATACACATCGTCATGCATCATACTTCGCATAATACTAACAATATTCTATCAAAGTTTCTCTTGTTTTCTCCAAAACAGGTGAAAGTCACTTCCGACGCATACAGGTCCAAGATTAATACCCGAATTCAGACGGGAGAACTATCTGAAAGACCGTTCTAGTTGTCCTCCGACAACTGGTCCAGGATTAAGACCCGAATCCAGACGACCGCCCTTGTTGTCCTCCGACAACAGATCCAGGATTAATGCCCGAAGCTAGACGGGAAAACTATCCGAACGATCACAAGTTATCCTCCGATAACAGGTAGTGGACCAATACCCGATGCATAACAGGGAAGCTGTACACACTTTGCCAACTACTATCCCCTCAGAGTAATCAACACGAAGATTTATTCTGACTCTCTCTTATCAACAGCAGCTACAGATTCTAACCTACGACTCAGTGGCCTTGGATGACATCTTAAGCCCATCTCCGACTACTTGTCAATATTTCTCCATTTTCAGAATGCTGCATATTTGGTTAAAAAACCAATACAAACCAATAACTTCATTCAAAGATGAGCACGAAGTCTAACGTACGACTCCCTCCGAATGACATCTTAAGCCCATCTCCTTTCACTCCCAGAAACATCTACAGAGCCTAGCGTACGGCTCACTCCTCAGCACCGATCTCTCTGGATGGCATCTTAAGCCCATCCCCGTCAGCTCTCCTATCAATAATCTCAAGTCTAGCGTATGGCTCATTCTCCAGCAAAGTCTCCAAATGGCATCTGTAAGCCCATTCCCGCATCATCAGCCAACAGCGAGTGCAAATTTTCAGGTGTACTCGAGTGTTCAATCATCTTCTACCTCCAGGTCACGAAAGGCACCCACGCCAATCTAACCCTTCCAGTACAAGAAGATTGAACAAGGGCAGCTGTCATACCCCAAAATTTGCCCTCCATCTTCTCAAGACATTTCATACACCTATGCTCAAGGATTCCTCAAGGGTTGATCAGACAAACCCTCTCCTAGACAATTAACCCAAACTAGGGTTTGACAATTCTCAGATCCAGATGGACTTCCAACATCTCCAATGGCCTTCATGCCTCCTCATATGCTTCAAAAATTCTCCATGTCAAGTTTCAAGCTTCACAAGTTTCCTCAGATAATTGCCCAGATGGTTGAAAATCAGTTGTATTGGACAAAAAGTCAATTATGGTCAACATACAGTCAAACTTCATAATTTTTGGTCAACATCCTCATTTTGAAGTTATATTCATCATTTGATCAAGGGTTGATCATGATTCATCAAGAAAACTCAAGATTTGCTCAAAAGTCAAACTTTCTAAATTAGGGTTTCTTAGTGAAAAGTCAACCAAACTTTGACTGAGCATAACTTCTTCATACTTTCTCAGAAATTTTCCACCACCTCTTGTTTTGAAGGAAATTCAATTCTCTACAACTTCATGTCTCACAAGAATGTTCAAAAAATGCTTCATTTGGAAGGTATGGATCAAAATATTACAGGTCCTTTTCAAAGTCAACAAAAAGTCAACATTTTGTTTTGAAGATATATTGAGCATGGAAACTCCAATTGAGATGAAACCAAAGGGGTTGGTTAGAGGACTCTTAGAGCTTTCCAAAAAGTCAAAGAACACTCAAAAATGTGGAAAATTGAGCAAGATACACCATTCACAAGTTGGGCCATTTTGAAGAAGTGCACAAAGAGAGATACTTGTAAAAATAAAAAAATTTGCAAATGGGCCTAGTTTTTCTTCATCCAAACTTGTTCCTCATACAATTTGGAACATCCAAACCCAATGCCACGAATTTTTATTTTATTTTTCTATTTAATTTGGATTTTATTCTTTTAAATACAAATTAAATTAAAAAAAGGTATAAAATCAAAATTAATTGCAAAATTGATTTTTCTCTCTTCCTTGAGATCCAAGCAACCCAAGAAAGCTGGCAAATTTCGAAATTTGGTTTGAATTGGCAAGGAATTGATGAAAATTGATCAAAAAAGATAAGATTTGATCTTGTACAAAATCAAATATGTTTCGCATTGATTGATGATTATTTCTTCCCCAAAGCAGCTCCAATTCCATCCAATATAAATATACAAGGCATATCACATGAATTAGAACAGAAAAATTGCTTGGAGAAACCCTAACCTAGCTCAAAAAAATCGTGCCTCTCAAGCAACTTGCAGCCACAGTTTTAGCTCGATTCAATTGATTCTAAGCATCAAAACACATTCTTTGACATCTCCTGAATCGATCCAGACCTTTACATTGTCCAAAAACATCAAGAATTGAGAAATCACGATTTGGTTTGTTCTTACTTTTTCAAAAATTGAATTCTGTTTATCATGCATTATTAATGTGTTTTGATGATTGTTTTGTGTTTAGAACAAAGTTTGCAAGCTATCTGGACAATCGAATTGAGTTTTCATGGCCTGAATCAAAATACGCCATTGTTAGGGTTTTCCTAACCGAATTAGGGCTTCCTTAAATCGGTTAAATTGGACCAAAAGACCATTACCATTGTGTTTAGAATGTGATTTCCAATCGATTCATGTACTCACAATTCATTTATATTATGTGTATGAGATTTTGAGAATTGCAGGGACTATAGCGTCGCACTGAGGCCGACGCAAAATTCCCAGAATTCAAATGAGAACGATGAAGTTCTTGGCGCGTGATTCTGGGCAATCATAGAGTGACACCCGTTTACAATTCATTCGCTCCGGTTTTCAAACACGTGTGCACGCTGGTTCAGTTGGTCAAGGCGTGGGGTTGTGAAGGCAAGGTCACCGGTTCGATTCCTGCAAGGACCAATTCTTTTTGCTTCATTTACAAACTAACACATTTCTTTATATTTTCATATTTTTCTATTTAATATTTTTCATGCATTTTAATTTAATTTCAATAATTTCTATTATGCATTAAAAAACACCAAAAAATATTTTTCTTTTTGCATTATTTCCAGAAAATGTTTATTTAATTTATAAAATTAAAAATATTATTTTTGCATGCATATTTAATTTAATTGTTAATTTATCATTTAAATCACTTTTAATTAGTTTTTAATTATTAAATTAATGCCAAAAAATCCCAAAAAATTATTTTAGCATATTAATGTTGTTTCTTGCATGAAATATTTTTCTCTTTTAAAAATTATTATTTTTCATAACATTTTCCTCTTATTCGATTTCCTCGTATTTTCCGATTTCTCATCTTTTCACAGGTTATTTCGTTTCAGACGATTTCTTTTTATCGTTTTCTTTTTTCCAATTATGTAATTGCTTATGGGATGTAATAGTTTAATTAGGGTTTCTACTTT
Source organism: Vicia sativa (assembly GCA_021764765.1). Taxonomy (NCBI): domain Eukaryota; kingdom Viridiplantae; phylum Streptophyta; class Magnoliopsida; order Fabales; family Fabaceae; genus Vicia; species Vicia sativa. Next base: position 199,864,831 of record CM038794.1, read on the forward strand.
CCGCATTTTAAATTATGTATCTGGCCCAAAGCCATGTAATAGCGTAGGATTTATCTTTCCGTACTTTATATTTCCGCAATTTACTTTCCGCATCTTATAAACTGCTAGTAATTAGGCATGTATGGCAAGATAAAATTGAACATAGCTCACTCTAATTTCAAGATAAAATACCTGAATTTGACACACTCATTCGCACATGCACCCCTTAGGGTAATTCTCTCTCGTTGCCTTTACGAATTCAAATGGTCAAGTCCCTCGAACGTAGAGGTATTCTAGCACCGTTGCCTTCAAAATAAATCATCATAATCCCTTCGATACAAAGATCATAAGACCCACGATGTCGCCTACGAATACATGATCTTGACCCTCGATTGTCGCCTACGAAAAAATGATGATAGTCCCTTCGAATGTGCTAGGATACTTCCTACAAGTTGCTTTCTATGACCATACAATGTCCCTTCGAATGTCCCGCTTACATCCAACAAATAGAGTTACCTGCCAACTAATGGTATGGATAGCGCTATTCTAAAGGAACGTAAAATAATAACACGAAAACGACCAATTCTGAGTAGGTAATAAGACTTTTAGTTGCTTGCTCTATCAAAATACTTTTCACACCTCACACTTTTGTCAAAGTTCAAACTCTTTTCAAAAACGAAACATTTCCAAACACTTTGTATACATTCCTACATGAATCATTACAAAGTCAAAGCGAAATGCCTTTTCAAAACCTTTTTGTCAAACACACAGAAAGCACAATTTTAAAGTGATCTAAGAGCAACTAAGAGCCCGTAGATAACTACGGATGGAAAGAGGTGCTAATACCTTCCCTTTTCATAACCTTCTCCCTTACTCAGAATCTAACGAAGGTCTTTTTCTGTACTTTTTACCTTCCCTTAATTGGATAAAAGAAAAGCCGGTGGCGACTCTTGCTATCCGCACATTTGCGATACAAATCCTACAAAGTCAGTTCACCGTGTTACACCTACTTCCTGCAAATACACTCTAAAGCATGTCAGTCAACCATATCATAAGCCTTTTGTAAATAAATTTGAATCATACACCTTGGTGTCCCCCCTTCCTAGTGTAATCTTTGATTAGCTCGTAAGCCAAAATAATATACATATGTATTATGATTCAGTAACAACATTTCCCCTATAGTGTCTTGAGCTTTAACCACATTGTTAAAATCCCCTATAATACATCAGGCCCCTTGTTATTGCACATTGATATCAAAAATGTCACAATCAATCATTTGGCTTGTACACCTAATAAATTTGAGATCTATAATTTGGGGGTTCCATTGAATCCAAATCCTACCATTATCATGTCATTGATAATTATCAACATACTTATTCTAGTTTCTATCAGAATATTAATCGCATATTTAAGCTCTAGGAGACGAGAGTTAATCTCCATGAGCTTACTTGATTTATTGAGCCCCCGAATATTCCAAGCTGCTAATATTTATTGGTGTTTTAGAGCACTATGAGGTCTTCAAAACCCCTAGAGCATCAAAACCATTCTCACAAAGCAGTTCCCTTGGTGAATTCTCAATCATAATTCATTTCCCCTATCACGAATTATCAAGGATGATTCCCGAAACTTGATCTCTGATATGATATCTTCCACTTTAATCTCTACCTTGATTTCCCTATTGACAATAGTTGGTGCTATGAATTCCATTGTCATATCCTTCGTTGGGCTCATGTTTTCATTCAATACATCTACCCATAGTTTCCTGATTTCCTGTGGCTCCTCTTCGTTTGTTGAAATTAGGGCTTCTTCATTCGTTTTCTTTGCATCTCCAAATTATTCTTTAGATGTACTAGTACTAGCTTTGTCTATGAAAATTGTGTTTGCCTCATGGGATTTCATCTCTGACGCCTTCGTCAGAGTGTTGCGATTGTCCAAAGATGGTGGCATCGCTTTCCTCGACCTCCCTCGTCTCATCCCTTCGTTAACTCTAAACAAATTATTGTCTAAATCTTTAAGTTGTTCAATGATTTTAATATTTAAAATAACAAAATATAATTATTCATATAAGAGAACTAAATTTGTAAAATGATAATTTATTTTATATAATGTCTATTGAAATAGTGATTAATATATTGTGCAAAAAATTATATATGGAGTCATCATCAAATTAATTATTTTTTAAAATAATTAAATAAATCAAATTTAGTTTCAATAATACCTAATGAAATGTGTTAATGGAATAGTGACTCATAAGTAGAATAAGAAAAAATTTCATATATGCAGTCATTATAGCATTAATTATTTTTTAAAATAATTAAAGATTTTTTTCATAATTACCATGTGGGAGTTATTAGAATTATGGAGTTGGCATTTTATATAAAATTTAATTAAATATTATCATTTTAAATTTAATTAATTGTAAAGAAGGAGTCGAACAATTTTGTAAGGCAATATTTTTTATTTACTTTACTATAATTTTATAATTTAAATTATTAAATAATAAATATGGTACATATAGATAAACTAAACATAATTAAATATAAAATATTTAAAATGAATAAAATTATTCAGGAGAGCAAATAAAATTATCCCTACAAACACAATAAAGTTTTAAATAAATTAGTAAATTATGCAAAAAGAATAAAAAATGTTTGAATATAGTTAAAATATACTTTTAATGAATACTAAACTAGGCTTGGATTTAATTTGTTTCAAAAGTAGAGTTCATATAGTTAACCAAAGTCGAGCTCGATTTAGTCTACTTATATTAGGGGTGTTCGTGGTTTAGTTTAGATCAGTTTTGAAGTAAAAACTCTCTGGTCTAAAGATAAATTTATTTGCAGTTCGTTCGATTTTAAATGATTGATTAAAAAATTGATCTGATCTGATCCAATTTCATGCGGTTTAATTTGGATTGATTTTTTAATATCGAATTACAAAATATTTTTTTTATTAAGATTAAAAAAAGGTTTAATGGATATGCATTGTTATCCAATAAAAAACCAACAATTTATCATGTTATTAAAAAATTAAAATTAAAATGTGATGTAGCGGGATACATGATCGTCATTGATTGACAATATAAAATTAATTTACATCGTCTGTGTATCACCCATTTTCTCTTAAAAATGATATAATTTAGTAAATAATAGAATTGATATAATATATAACATATATTATATTAAAAATTAATATTACAAAATAAAAATGATCATTATAGTTGAAACAAATGAAATAATAAAAATAAATAGATTGAATTAAGTTAATAAATAGTTTTAAAAAATAAATATCACCAAATAATAAATTAGTATAATATATCATATTAATAATAAAAAAAAGAAATTTGTATTAACACATGTATCCCTCACCTCATTAATGAAGAAAACAACATCATACTCACTAGAATTTCAAGTAAATTGGAGAACGAGGAAGCACAACATTTACAAGGAATAAGCTTTTGGGCCAAATGGCTTTGGCACCTCATTCTTCCATCATTTTTGGGAAGTAATTTACCTATATGTCGTTGAAGTTGTGGTACATTTCTTCAACTCATATTGGATTTCACCTAATTACAATGCAAACTTTTTCATCATTCTTCATAAAATTTTCAATGCACACTTCATTGAGTTGTTCAGACTCATAGTCCTTACCAATTTCAAGTTGAAAAATTATTGTCAAGGTTCTAGCTAATAGAATGGTTTCAATCATGCATTTAATCAACTCTAAGGAGAAAAAGGGTTTTGTCAAGGGGAGATGCATCAAATACTATATTAGGCTTACCTATGAGGCCATTAACTTGATTAACAAGAAATTTTTGGAGGTAATTTTGCTATGAAAGTAGACATCACCAAAGCTTTTGATTATCTTAACTGGGTTTTTTTATGCATGTACTGAAGGCTTTTGGCTTCAATGACAAATTTAACACTTGGATATGGGACATTCTTGAATCTTCTAAGATTTCAATTTCATTAAATGGAAAATTCAAAGGTTTTTTAAACTGTGAGAGATATGAGGCAAGGTGATCCTATTTCACCTCTTTTCTTTTGCATTATTAAAGAGGTCCTTAGTAGAAGCATTTCAATCCTTGTAGCTCAAAGAAAGTTGAAGCTCATTCCTAGTCTTATGGCTTTGAGGTTCCCTCTTACTACATGTTTGTTGATGATGTTATGATTTTTTGCAAGGGTCACATATCTTCAAGAACTTCATTGACTTGTTCCTTGGGTATGCTAAAGCCTCAAGACAACATGTAAATCCATCAAAATCTTTTTTGTTCTCTAGTTCCATGTATGAGTCTAAACTACATCATATTTCAAATATTCTTGCATTCAAGATAAGATGTCTTTCTTTCTCTTACTTGGGGGTCTTTATATTCAAAGGAATGCCAAAGGCTTCTTATCTTTGACCTAGTATGGACATAGTAAAGCCAATATGGCCAATTGGAAGGCATTTCTTCTCACTTTTGCTAGCAGAGTTCAACTAGTGAAGTCCATTATTCAAGCAAAGTTGGTTCATAGTTTTTCAACATAATCTTGGCATGTCTCTTTAAACTTGGGCCAATAATATGTCAGGTGTTGACATGCCTCGGTATAAAGCATTCACAATTTGAACGTTTTGCCACAATAATCTTTCAACTAATGATAACTTGTGCGCAAGAGGTTGCTATGGCCCCTCTTGGTGAAACCTCTATAATTTGCAACAAGAGTCTTTTAATCATATTTTCTTATCTTGTACTTTTTCCTACAAGTTATGGCATTGGTTTCTAAGCTTAAAAAAAGCTTTTTGGCCATTAAATGTCTTAAAATCTCTCAACTTATGTGATAAAAACTAGAGCCAACAATGCAAAGTCATCATTGATGCCTCAACTATTTCAATTTTCATTATCATTTGTTTTGCTTGAAACCAAAAGAGATTTAATCAACAATCTTTACATTTGAATCAAACTTTGATAATGGTCCAAACATAAATGGCTTTCATTGGTAACCTTACCAAAAATAGCCTATTATTTTATTCATGATTTCATAATAATCAAAAGCTTTAAAGTAGACATGTATCCTCTAATGCACCAAAAATAATTGAATTCATACGGCTCACTCCATCTAGGGTTTGGATAAAGAGTAACATAAATGGATCTTTTTCAAACACGGTGACTTCTTGTGAGGGTGTGTTTAGAAATTATTGAGGTGACTTCCTCTTTGGCTTTTCTGACCTGGTAGATGGTCATTCATCTTTTCATACTAGGCTTCTTGGAGTTATCCAGGTCATTTACATAACTGTTCATTTTGGTTGGAAGAAGTTGTGGTTGGAAACATACTCAACTATGGTGATTCTTATTGTGTATGAATCTAAATTTGTTCTCTGGGACTTCAAAATGAAATGGCTTAATACCATGGTCAAAATAAGGTTTATGGTTTTTTTTCACTATCCATATCTACTTGGAAGGAAATTAATGAGCAGACAAATTTGTCTATATGACTACTTCAAGCTCTACTCGTCTTTTATGGGATTTCATTCCTCATTTTCTTGTATCATCTTTGTATCATAACAAACTAGGCAGACCTAGTTATGAATTTGTTGGTGTTTGAGAGGGTTTTGTGTGGGGGGCCCTCTCTCCTTCTCTTATTTTTGGTATACATGAGGACATTACAAAGAAATCTCCCACATTAAAATTATTCTATAAAATTTAAAAGGCTTAAACTATTGCTGAACTTGAAAGTAAAGTCGATGTTTGCTTGGAGTTGGAGGCTGGAGGCAGAATAATTCAATAATGATATTTTTAAACACTTCCTTATTGATAAATTATTGTCAATTAAGTAAAAATATTTTTTAATTAAATAGTTTGTGTTCATATCATGAAGGATATAATGACTTCGATTCAGCATTCGAGAAAATTATTTATTATCACTCATCATTATAGAAGTAAGGTTTTTTTTACCATAATTATGCATGAACTTAATGGTAGTCTTGAGTTTCTTTAATAACTCTATGTTGGTGGCATTGAAGAAAATATCTCCATTAGACACACTTGTATAGTTTTAGAAATTGGCTTATTTTGATTGATGTTATATTTAGTTTAGATTTTATGTAATTTGCATCATTCCATAATTCCACCATGTCAAGAATTTGAAGTCGAGATTTTAAAACATATACAATTCATTAAAGTCATGTTTTCGTGAACCATGTATCTATGTCATTCAAATCATGAAAATAATTTTACCTTAGGGTTAACATCTAGCATGCATGGTTTTAATTATTATTAAAAAAATCATAGTTCACTATTACTCTCTTATTGATAATTTAAATCACATAATATATTTATTAGATTGATGAACTGAAAATTTACCGTTTGAAAACTATCTATCATTAATGATTTAAATAACATTATATTAAATTGAATCACACCAAAATTTCAATTTTCTCATCTTGCATGACTCAAATCATTTTAATGATAATTTGAATCATGTTGTAAATATCAATTTTTGATGATGAAAAGCAACCTGGCAATTTGATGAACAATTTTATTTTACTTAAACATTAAAATCCCCTTAAATATAATATTTATATTTTGAAGAAAATACAAATGTATGACATATAGTAACATTCATACTAGGTGATAGATGAATTGTGATGCATGGAGACCTTAAACTATCAATATATGTTTAATTATACTCTAAGAAATGGAAATAACTAATATTACTCCTTTTGGAGACACTCCACTCTTTGAAATGTATCATGTTAATCCTTTTCATCTAATTAGCAATGAAAATGATGGAAAATTAAGACATAATAATAAACTAATACGTAGTGGATATAATATCCTCAAATTTGTAGGAATCTTGAGGATCAACAACAAATATAAGATGACAACCGAACAATAAAGATATAAAACAACATTGATATTTTTAACATGGAAAATCCCTCAATATGAGAGCACGGGCGGATCCAAATAATATATATTGATGTGGTTAAACATAAAATAAATTACAAATTAAATCATATTAAAAATGAATAAAAATATTTTCTTAATGCAAAACATTACAATGAAAATCGTCTATCATTCATTTCTTGAAAATGAGCTAAAATAACATTATTGTTAATTGTTCCAAGAACAACTCTTTCTATAAAAGTTACAAGATGATTATTTAACCATTGATCACTCATTTTGTTACATAGCTGACTCTTCACAAACTTCACAGCTGAAAAAACATGTTCTACACTTGCAGTTGCTACCGGCAAGACTAAAGCCAATTTCATAAGCTTATAAACCATATCAAATGTGTTGCACTTATTTGTTTCCACAAGCTTTGCACAAAAATTTGAAAGTCCTTTTAACTCTGCAAATTTTGGGTCACATCGAACATTTCTAACATAATTTTGAAGTCGGTGTCGCAACATCACTTCTAGCACATCTACAAAATCATTTGGATAAAATTCAACCATCCTTAATAATTTTTTCACATCAAAAGTTGCAAATGATGATGAAGGAATCAAACATGAAACACATTCTAAAAGTGTAGTATTCTCTTCATCAAACCTAGTATTGAGCTCGTGCAACTGCAAATCTAAAACACTAAACAAACAATCATGCTTATAATGATGCAAGTTAGAAACATTAGAAGTTGTAGCATGTCGCCTAGGTTTTTTCCCTTGCACATATGGTGCATCCATATCAGGCACATCAATATCATGCTTATTGCAAATTTCCATAACCTTATATATAAGCTCTTCCCATCCATCATTCCTTATTTCTTGTAATTTTTGTTTGGTAGCAGTGACAAGTGACAAAGCATTCAAAAAAATTTAATCACGCTTTTGTAATGCTACACTCAAATCATTTGTAAATCTGAAAATCTCAACCATCATATATAACATGAAGATAAAATCAAAGGATTGAAGCACATCTAACAAAAGCATAGTTTCACCATATTTTTCAAATGACGTATCATTTCCAACTTCTTCAAATACCCCAATAATGGCACCATACAAATTCATCAAACTAGTGAGAGTCCTAAAATGGGAGCCCCAACAAGTGTCACCCGCTCTAGCAATAAATGGTTTTTTATTTAACCCACTACCAGTTTCTATATGGCCCTTTTCAATCAATTTAGAAAACTAAGTTACTTGTTTGTCCGAAAGCAATTATTGTCTCTTGTTAGAAGATCGTATGAAATTAACAAGCATATTGACCTTACCAAAAAACGACTAACATCTTTGTGAGTCTTAACATATGCAACAAGTGCCAATTGAAGTTGATGGACAAAACAATGCACATAATAAGCATATGGAATCTCATTTTGGATTAAAGTTCTCAAACCACCAAACTTACCTCTCATATTGCTAGCTTTGTCATACCCTTGCCCCATAATGCTAGATATACTCAAGTAATTAATAGACAACAACTTCTCAAGTGCCTCCTTAAGTTACTTAACACTTGTTTATTTAACACTTACAATGCCAAGAAACCTTTTTTTTACCAAACCTTCACTATTAACAAAGGGAATAACAACAACCATTTATTTTTTTACCAACAACATCACCAGATTCATCAATCAAAACACAAAATACATCATCTGCAATATCACAGATAATTTGTTTAGTTATTTCACATGCACAAGCAACAACAAGATACTTTTGAATCTTAGGGGACGTCATAAGGTTATTTCCTAGAGCACAATTTATTACACTAGCTATCTTTGGGTTAATTTCATTTATAGTGTCCACCAACTCAAGAAATTACCCCTTAAATAAAGAGTCAAATGACTCGTCACTCCCTCTAAATGGCATGCCACACCTCAAAAGAAACTTAGTAGCTATAAGAGATGTGTTTACACTAACACGATATTCAATCACCAATATGTATACATTCAACATGACTATTGGAAGAAGTAGCATGATTAGCCAATCTATTAGCATTCTTTCAATCACCAAAACCGTCTCCCACAAAGTGATCTCCCCCATATTTAGAGACATTTTTAAACAAAAAACATGACAAACAAAATGCTAGGTCCTTAGATTCACTACAATCAATCCAATTATATAATTCAAACCAATTTTTGAAAAATCGACGTTTTTGTTTACCTTGAACAAACCAAGGGTAAACGAAATTGTTAGGAGGTTGATGATGACCTATTTTTAAACAAGTTTTTCTTACCTCATTTCGGATGCCAAGATGATAACTTGAAATTGGAGGCCTAATTCCTAAATTTGTTTCTAACAATTCATAATCAATAACTTTGATACTCTCACTTGGATGTTGAGTTTCTGATGCTTCTAGATTAGCCAAAGAAGTAGCTTTGTCTCTAGAAAGAACCGGAAAAAATTTCTTCATCCTATAAAGAAAAAAATGAAATTAATTGATTAAAAAGAAAATAATTTATGAGAATGGAGAAATTAAGAAAATTGATATTTTTAATAAATTTGGGTTTTATGGTTCAACTCAAAATGGAGAAAAGAATTAGAGAAATTTGAAATAATCACTTATCTTTGATGTTCAATCATCCATAAATAAATGAAATCAAGCCAAATGAAAAAATTGGAGAAAAAGTTGAGGGATTATTGGATTAGGAAATATGAAAATAAGAGATAAATATGAGAGAATAAAGATAGTGGGTTTGAGAAGAAGAGAAAATAAGTTACTGTGTGAGAGAGAAAAAGAAAAGTTAAATAAAGAGATATTGAGAGAGAGAAAAAAAATGAGTTAGTGTTGGTAATTTTTTGGCAAAATATCCTTTTTGGTCCCTTAAGTATACCTCGGGGTCCATTCTGGTCCCTTATCTATAAAAAGTGTCAAAGTGGTCCTATAATTGTACAAAAAGTTTCACGTTAGTCCTTTCCGTCCATTTTTTCAAACGACGTCAATTTTTTGACTTGGTGGCAGATGACTAACAATTATTAATATTATTTTTTAAAAAATTCCAGAATATTAATAATATTATTAAATTTACTTATATTATTAAAAGTTATGCTTACTATGCCACGTGTATGATGACCAAGTGCTACGTCATCTGCCATCAAGTCAAAAAATTGACGTCGTTTGAAAAAATGGACGGAAAGGACTAATGTTTTACAATTATATGGACACTTTTAGATAAAGATCGAAATGGATATATTAGGACCATAAAGGATATTTTGCCTAATTTTTTTTCTTTTATTAATTTAACTAATAATAAAACTTTAAAACATATATATAATATAAATAAAAACTAGAAAATTGGTGTGGCTAAAGCCACAACCTGCCTTGCACTAGATTCGTCTTAATATGAGAGTAAAAACCATGAGTCATTCAGACCGAATAAAAGAGCTCCACTATAATCAATTGAGAATACAAGAGATGGAGATGGAGGGCCAAACACATTTTTAATAAACTCTTATTTAAAAAAAGTAATTTTTTTTTTTAAATTCAAATAGAATGAGCTTTTAAAAAAGATGTTAAAACTAACTTTTAGAAAACTTATATTTATGGGCCGTGCTTCGAATTCAATGAGAGCACTTTTAAAAAAAAAAAATTTTTTTTACATTTAAATATTTCATGTTGTTTGACCTATTTTTTCACAATTATCGCAAAACGGTGTCAGTCACTCTGTAATAGCATACAACAATATTTCAATTTTTTTCTTTTATCCATAACATTTGTAAGTATGTTATTTTTTTGTCTTATTCTATTTCCATCATAACTTTTGCATGTGGTATTATTTCCAATTCTTTTTTTTTTATGTTAGATCTTGTTTTTCTTGATGAATTTGATGTGATGTTTCAGTGTATATACAATAATACTATTATAATCTACTATAGATTTTAATTCAAGAACTCTACTTAACCAAAACTAAAACAAGGTTTTACTATTTACAATAATACTATATAATTATTACATGTTGTGCTTGTTTATATATGTATGTATGTAACTTTAAAAGAATGCACCTACAGGTAGGTAGGGAATGAACTCTTAGGTTTTAAAAGAGATAATCAAAATCTAACAACACGGTGTTCTTTTTTCAAAATAAAATATATTGGTAATGAAAAAACACACGGTTCTTATATTAATGTACGATTTATTATAATTTTTATTATAAACACTATTCTTATAATTATATGTATTAAGTTTTAGTTCTTATAATTTTTTAATTTAATTTTTAATTGATAGTTGAGTAATGCTAACCAAGAGTTATTCTATCTAGATTATAACTCATTTTTCTTTTAACAATTTACCATTAAGTAGAAAGTCTTTCAAATAATTATGAAATTTAGGACTACAAAAGAAAGCCTTACATATATTTTTCTTACTTATATATTTATATATTTTTTTTTGTATATTGCAGTTTATGACTACTAAACGAAGTCTTCCAAATAGTTTTGAAAATGTAGGAAAAACAAAGTGTAATAATTTAGTACCAAAGTGTTAGCTGAAAATTGTATAAATGAGATTCGTAAATATGGAAGCCTGGGAACTGCTTTTAGAAATAAAAAACAGGAAGAAATATGTGAAGATTACAATAAACATACTAATTGTTAGTGTTTTTAAGTTGGCATTATGTTTGGTAAAACTAGGCTTTAGCAATGTCATGATGGATGTCATGACATTCAGAGATTGAAGATAAATCCTACGCTAAGGATGTTAAAAGACAGGCTGGAAGCTAAAGGCTGTGGAAATCTGAGAAGGCGATGTCATAACGGATGTTATGACATTCGATGTGACATTCTGCAGAATCTGTTTGTTCTGAGATTTTTCGGAAAGTTTGTTGAGTGCTAAATATTGTTTTTTTATTAGAAAGCATGCTCACGTGGCTGCTAGGTTAAACTCAATTAAACCTAAATTGGTTGTTGAAAAGACCATGTTTTAGGATTAAATTAAGTGAACCTAGCTATCTTTATGGAAGCCCAAAGCGAAGTTTCGGGATGCTTCTATAAAAGGAAAAGAACCCTTACAATTGTCTTTGCTTTGAATGTATTGAAGAGATAGCGACTTGTGTTTGTGTCTTATTAGGATTTGTAACATTGGTATTGTGTAATTCTAGTTTATCTTGTGAGTCAAGCAACTATCAATTGATAAGTGCATTGGACTAGGATTTCTTTGTAAGGGTAGTTTATCACTCAAAGCTTTAAAGCACAGTGTTTGTCTCTTGATTGAAGCTTTGAAGCAAGATCAAGATATTTTATTGAAGTGTGTCTTCACAATTCAATTAGTCAATAGGTTGATATCACTGCTGTGATTGAGGGGAGTAGTAGAACTCATATCTAAGTAGGACTTAGGTAAAAGGGTCATTGGATAGTGATTAAGTGAGAAGGCATCAACGGTGTGTTGGTGTAGGGTCTTCAATTGATCTGCTAATAGTGAACTTTCTCCGGCTTGGTAGCCCCGGATGTAGGTTTGTTGAACCGAACTGGGTGAACAACTTATTGTGTTATTCTGCTTCATATTCTTGTGTGAATTGCTAGCATAGTGTCGAATCTTGTGTCATAACATTCTCTGTGACATCAAGTATCTGCTGCCAGGAATTTCAATTGGCATCAGAGCGAGCACCCTGCTTGTTATTTCTGGGTGAGATCTAGGGATAATAGTTTCTGGCGTAATGGATAAAGAAGGAGGATTTGGAGGAAGACCACCTATTCTGGATGGGTCTAATTATGATTACTGGAAGCCTCGTATGGTTGCCTTCTTAAGATCAGTGGACATTAAAGCTTGGAGAGCTGCTGATAAAGGATGGAAACATCATACCAAGCTTGAGAAAGATGACACTACTGTCTTGAAACCTGAGGAGGAATGGAGCAAAGAGGAAGAAGAGCTAGCTCTTGGGAACTCTAAAGCATTGAATGCTCTGTTCAATGGTATTGACAGGAACATCTTCAGATTAGTCCATCAATGTGAGCTGGCCAAGGATGTTTGGGACACTCTCAGAACTACTCATGAGGGAACATCCAAGGTGAAGATGTCAAGACTTCAGATGCTCACTACCAAATTTGAGAATTTGAAGATGAAGGAAGATGAGAAAATTCATGAATTTCACATGAATATTTTGGAAATTGCCAATGCCTCAGGAGCACTTGGTGAAAAGATGTCTGAAGAGAAGCTGGTGAGAAAGATTCTCAGATCCTTGCCTAAGAGATTTGCAATGAAAGTCACTGCAATAGAAGAGGCTCAAGACATCAACACCTTGAAGGTTGAAGAACTTATTGGATCCCTTATGACTTTTGAGATGGGAATCAGTGAAACTGTTGACAAGAAAAACAAGAGCATAGCACTTGTATCCAACACTGAAGAAGGATGCAAGGTGGAAGATGAAGAGAAGATATCTGAAGCTATAGCCATGCTTGGAAGACAGTTCAACAAACTGATCAGGAGGATTGATCCAAAGTCAAGGTCAAATGTCAAGGACATTCCATCTGACATTAGCAGATCTTATGACTCCAGCAGAAGATCCAAGTCAGAGGAAAAAGGAAGTCAAGGTAGTAAAGTCCAATGTCATGAATGTGAAGGATTTGGACATATTAAAGCTGAATGTCCCACCTTTCTAAAGAAACAAAAGAAAGGAATGGCTGTCACTTGGTCTGATGGTGATTCAGGAAGTGAATTTGAGGAAGAAGGTGCCAAACTTGTCACTGCTCTCTCTGGAGTGTACAACTCTGATATGGATTCTAGTGATGAGGAAGTGACATTTGAAGAGCTTGCTGAAAACTACAGGAAGCTGTGTATAAAAAATGGTGAAGCATGTCAGCAAAATGAGGAGCAGAAAAAGCTGATTGAGAAGTTGGAAGCTGAGAATGTGAAGTTGAAGGCTGAGAAAGAGGAAAACACAGCCACTATAAATCACCTCAATAGTGATATTGTTATGCTGAATTCCAAACTTGATCAGATGTCTAAGTCTGTCAAAATGTTGACATCTGGTACTGATAAGTTGGAAGAAATTCTTGACTTGGACGAATGCAGGAAATAAGCATGGTCTAGGATATGTGGATGAAAAGCAACTGTTGGTGACATTAAGAAGAAGAGACATAGGAAAACAATGTCAAAGCGGTGTCACAAAAGCAGAAATGTGTAGCTCGGGCTATGTGACTGCAAAGAGATTTGCAAATAACCAGGAATGGAACAAACACAGGAAGTCAATGACAAAGAAGATGTCATACCACAAGCCGTGAGCAGTGCGCCACGGGTATATGAAGACTAAGAAGTTTGTCTATAACAAAAGGAAGAACAGACCTAATAGACCAATGTCAAAGCAGATGTCACAACATTGGGTGCAACATCAAAATCATAGAAACATGAACAAACAGTTTCAAAGATGGAGATGTCATTATTGTGGAAGGTTTGGTCACATAAAATCTTTCTCTCTGAGACTTCATGGATATCCTAATCAAGGGTCTTATGTGAAGCCTAAAACCAGCAGGGTATCATACTCTCAACAGTGGAAGAAGAAGACTGTTGCCCTGGTAGCTAACACTTCTCTTAGTGTGTCTACTAAGAAAGATTGGTACTTTGACAGTGGGTGTTCCAAGCACATGGTGGAGAAATCTTCTTAAAGATGTTAAACCTCACTCTGTCGGTTTGTTACTTTTGGAGATGGGGCTAAAGGAGAAATCAAAGGTATCGGAAACTCAAACTGAAGTTCCAAACAGAATGAAGTGTTCTTTGGTAAAGGTTTGTTGCAAATCTCATTAGCATAAGTCGACTATGTGATATGGGTCTCATCAACTTCACTAAGTCCGAATGTCTTGTAATCAATGATGATCAAGTAGTGATTATGAGAGGAGTCAGATCAAAGGACAACTGCTACAAGTGGGAATCTGAAAGCACCACTCCGTCCTCTATGAGTCCCACAGACAAAGATGAAGAGGAAGTAAAGTTGTGGCAGCAAGTATCTGGTCATCCACACCTCAGAAGCATGAAAATGATCAGTTTCATAAGGGGAGTCAGAAGGATACCAAGATTGGTCATAGACAAAGGAAAATCATGGTAAGTATAAGACTGACAGGAAGTCAGAATGTCACTCTCCATGTCTAGACACCTGACCACTTGTAAGGTACTGAAGCAAAGTACTAGGATCTGGCATGAAAGGATAACCAAGTGTCTTATTGTCAAAAGATACATGAGAGGAGTCCTGAATGAAACTCTTCCAGTCAGAGGGAAAAAGATCATGGTGGCATCCGTCTATGTTAATAACATAGTATCTGGAGGAATGTCAGACACAATAATGGAAGTCTCAACACATCCTTCACAGAGCAAATATGCAAGGAGGATTGTCAAGAGGATTGGGATGAAGAATGTCAGCCATAAAAGGACTCATGCTCCTACACACTTGAAGTTGTTCAAGAAAATAAGTGGAGAAAGTGTTGATAAATGCTTGTGTGAAAGCTCTTTTGAAGGATGGCTCATCTTGAGAAACCATCCTGTTTCTTGGGTCAGCAAGAAGCAAAACTGTGTATTCCTGTACAATGTTGAGACTTATCACATAGCAGCTGGTAGCAATTGTTCTCAGATGATCTGGATGAAGCAGATGCTGACTGAATACAATGTCATACAGGATGTCATGACATTGTACTGTGACACTTTTACTAAAATGCTTGAGACTAGCCAGTTTGAAATGTTAAGGAGCAAGTTGGGTAATTGTCCAAATGAGGAATTGTAGCAATTAACCTTGCATACAACAAGGAATGGAAAGGATCTTTTCCTTCAAGTATTTATAAGTAGGTTATTTAAGTATTTTCCTCTTATTTTTAAAAGGTCCAAGAATAGGAAGAGACCCCTTCATATAATAGTTTCTTCTTTTGAAAGTATCATATTTCCTTCATCTAAAAGAAACTTTCAAAACCTCTGCCATTCTAGCTCTCATTTCCTCAAAATCTTCCAGCAAAATATGTCTTCATCATCTTCATCTTCTCAAAAATCTGGTTCATCATCTTCTGCCATGGATGAAGTTAGGGCAAACACTGATGACATGCATGTTGAAGCTCTGAGAATCACTCCTCTGCGCGCAATGGCCATAGACCCAGAAAAGGTCAAGAAATTGCGTACAAGGAATGCAAGAAGGACACAAGCATCACCTTCTGGTAAGACTTACATACCATCCTCTTCATTCCCTCGAAATGGTAAACACGGAGGAGTCTAGGGTGCATATAGCCATTGCTAGATTGGTAACGGGATCCTCAATGAAGACCAATACTTCACAGGGTTTCAATCCCTCTAAATGAAAAGTCTGCTAGCCCTAGCTTAGCAGTTGATCCAGATGTCACGAGAGAATGTCAAGACATCGGTGATCATGTTGATTCTCATCCAGAATCTGTTGATCCTACATTAAAAATTAAAGTGAGCATGAATGATGCTTGTAATGAAACCCTACTGCTAATGAAGATGTGATTTACGATGATGTTCTTGAGGAATCTTCACTAAGAGTATTTCGATCTTGACTATATCTCGATAGTATCCTAGAAGAGACTCGAGAAAACCAGTTTGTGATAATCTTGAAAAGTCTCTGTTCAAGATTATGAGAATTGGATAAAACCCTTGTCATAGACACGGATGAAGTGTTCTCGGACAATGACCTCATTGCCAATGTTAATCCTAGCATTGCAAAGAGGATGATGAGAAGAAAGGAAAACAAGCTGTCTCACAGCCTAAAAAAAGGGTGTGGAAGATGTGCATAAGACGAAAAGTATTCAAAATGGAACCTCTACAAAGAAATGTAGAGTAAAACATTCTTTGGTGACTCTAGACAAAGAGAACCTATTGTTAAAGAGGAAGGAACACGAACACTGTGGAGTCGATCATGACTCGAGTTTGATGTTGAGGAGAATGTCACGACATACCTTCAAGAAAAAGCCAACTCTTGAAAAACTTTCCAAGATGCTGAAGTGGCAATTGATAACATCTCATTCCATCATCACGAAAGTCTTTGGAAGGTGGAAGTATGTTTGCTTAAAGAGGTTGCACTAGAAGAGAGTTGAACAAGAGTGCTTTAGAATGCAAGGAGATTGTTAACCTGATTAAGGAGGCAGGAATGATGAAAACAGTGAAGAAGCTCTCAAATTATTATGAAGCTTTGGTGAGAGAGTTTATTGTCAATCTCACAAATGACTGTGGGGATAGGAATTCTGATGACTACCAAACTGTGTATGTGAGAGGGAGGAAAGTCAGGTTTTCTCCAAATGTGATCAACAGATTTCTGGGTAGATCTGATAATACTCAGCCAGAGCTGGAGGAAACTGACAACAAGATTTGTCAAACCATCACTGCAAATCAAGTCAGACAGTGGCCTCTAAAGGGAAAACTCTCAGCAAGCAAGCTGAGTGTTAAATTTGCCATCCTACATAAGATAGGAGCTGCTAACTGGGTCCCAACCAATCACAAGTCAACTATCTCCATTGGACTGGGCAGATTTATATATGCAGTAGGTACTCAAGCTGCATTTGACTATGGATCCTACATCTTTGATCAAACTCTCAAGCATGTTGAAAGCTATGCAATCAAGGGACCTATAGCCTTTCCCTCCCTACTGTGTGGAATTATCACTGACCAATTCCCTGATATTCTAGCTGAAAGAGATCGATCGTAAAGAGCTTACGCCTTGGCTTCCACTACAAACTGTTCCAAGGGAAGCATGTCCCAGACATTGTCATGACATCTGCTGAGACTTCAGCTGTCAAAGAAAATTCTCAGAAGGCAAATGTCATTGTTGTGCTAAGAGCAACTTGCAAGGAACTTGAAGCAAGAAAGCAAAGTTTGGAAGAGCTGAACTCTCAACTAGAGCAGGACACGAGGTTGAGGATGAAGAAAGGCGATAATGATCTTGTTGGTGATGAAGATGATGATATTCAGATGGCTGGTGAAGAAGGTTATGAAGATGCTTCCTTCCATAGTGCTTCTTCTGGAGAAGAAAGCACTTGAGATATTGCTCCTTGCCCCTGTTGCTGCTGTTTTGTCAACTCTCTTGTTATTTTTTTCTTGTTCTTGTGCTGTTTCCTTTTCTCAATTTTGTTTGGATGATTGTAATTTTGTTGACAAATGTGTAACCCTTGAATACTTCTGGTCTTGTTTGATTAAAAGTTTGGGCAATTGTATGGTTTCCTTTGGCCCTTTATGGCTAAAGGGGAGAAGAACTACTTGTTTATGATAGTATGGGACTTTAAGGGAAGTGTATCTTTGGGAATTGTATGCCTCCTTTTAAAATTTTGTATATGGGGCAATTGTGGGAATTGTGGGATTTTGTATGGGTAGAATTTATCTTCTCTAGTTCTAGTTACTTAAAGCTTAGGAAAGCTTAGAACTAGTTTATTGTCTTCTTTGCATAGGTTCTATGTGTTAGGTAGTTTTAGCCAAAATGTGCCAAAGGGGAGTTTGTTAGTGTTTTAAGTTGGCATTATGTTTGGTAAAACTAGGCTTTAGCAATGTCATGATGGATGTCATGACATTCGAGATGAAGATAAATCCTACACGCTAAGGATGTTAAAAGACAGCTCAGGCGGAAGCTAAAGCTGTCTTTGAAATTGCGACAGTGATGTCATAACAAATGTTATGACATTGATGTGACATTCTGAGAATCTGTTTGTTCTGAGATTTTTCGGAAGTTTGTTGAGTGCTAAATATTGTTTTTGTTATTAGAAAGCATGCTCACGTGGCTGCTAGGTTAAACTCAATTAAACCTAAATTGGTTGTTGAAAAGACCATGTTTTTAGGATTAAATTAAGTGAACCTAGCTATCTTTATGGAAGCACAAAGCGAAGTTTCAGAATTGTTTCTATAAAAGGAAAAGAACCACTTACAAGCTCGCCCTTTGAATGTATTGAAGAGATAGCGACTTGTGTTTGTGTCTTGTTAGGATTTGTAACAGTTGGTATTGTGTAATTCTAGTTTCTCTTGTGAGCCAAGCAACTATCAATTGATAAGTGCATTGGACTAGGATTTCTTTGTAAGGGTAGTTTATCACTCAAAGCTTTAAAGCACAGTGTTTGTCTCTTGATTGAAGCTTTGAAGCAAGATCAAGATATTTTATTGAAGTGTGTCTTCACAATTCAATTAGTCAATAGGTTGATATCACTGCTGTGATTGAGGGGTGGTAGGAACTCATATCTAAGTAGGACTTAGGTAAAAGGGTCATTGGGTAGTGATTAAGTGAGAAGGTGTCAATGGTGTGTTGGTGTAGGGTCTTCAATTGATCTGCTAATAGTGAACTTTCTCCGGCTTGGTAGCCCCGGATGTAGGTTTGTTGAACCGAACTGGGTGAACAACTTATTGTGTTATTTACTGCTTTCTGTATTTACTGTGTGAATTGCTAGCATAATGTCAGATACTGTGTCATAACATTCTCTGTGACATCAAGTATCTGCTGCCAGGAATTTCACTAATAAAAACTATACCCAAAAGCGGTTGAAGAATAGATTGGATAGTTTAAGAACTGATTGGACTACATGAAAATAATTATTGGGTAAAGAAACTGGTTTAGGACTACATGAAAATAATTATTGGGTAAAGAAACTGGTTTAGGATGGACTCCTCAAACAGGAAAAATTGATGTTGATCCTGCATGGTGGGATACTAAGATAAGAGTTAGTGTTGTAAATATTTTCACTTTTAATTATTGAAAGTTAAGTAGGAGAGTTTAAATTGTCTAAATTTTATCTCTTGTTATTGGTTACATAGAAAATGTGAAATATGCTAAGTTTCGATATCAAGGTTCGAAATTTCGTGATGAATTGGAATTTATATTTTGGGAGATAGTGACAACTTGCCAATGTGCACGGATACCATCTATGGGAGTTTTATTAGAACCTACCAACCAAAATACTACTACAGATGTGACACAAGAAATTATTGATTATGGTGATGAATTTAATATTGTTGAGTTAAGCCCTATGAGAAACACCCAATCCGAATATAAAAGAAAGATTTCACCAAACATGGGTGAAAATTCAACAAATGGTAAGGCAAAAGTTGGGACTGCGCCAACAACGAGAAAATATTACAAAGATTAGTTCAAGTCGCAAAAGACCATAATGAAGTTGAAAAGACTGAAATTGCGGCAACATCTCATATCAATGGACAATATTTTGTTCCAACTTGTGTTGAAATATTAAAAGGTGCAAAGGAAGAAGGACTTTTGAATGGTCAACAATTTAGTATTACTTTAGAGATGATTAAGGATGAACAAAATAGAATCCTACTAATATCTTTAAAAGATTCTATGAGTGATATGATAGAGTGGATTCTATACAAGTCTGAGTGAAATTCTCTAGTATTCAGTTTAAGATTCAATTTTATGTTTTATGTTTTTATTGACTTTTATGCTTTAAGTTGGTATTTGAGCCTTTAGATGAATCTTGAAATATTATATCATTTTAGTTTTTAGCTTTTATGTTTTTGCTTAAAACACTTATGCATTTTGAATACTTCAATGAATATACATTTGCAATTTGTAATGTTCTCATTTTCAAATGATTTAACAGATGCATTCTAAACAAATCAATGCGCGAACAAGAAAAGTTAAAAAAAAAAAAGACGATGCAGGTTCTATAAAATATATTACAGTGCAATAGCAATTACATTTGACTATCATACGAGGTACTTACTAAAGCAAGGTAATAGATTTCTTTATTTTCATGGATGAACTTGGGTTAGAGAAACTCTTAACACCTCAGGTGAAAGTTATAACATGTTTAGGATGGAAACTTGCGTTGTATTGAAACTTGAAAAGTTATTAGTTAGCAAGAGACGGTTACATCCATCCAAAGAAATGATATAATTGGAGGCAGAGGCGGATCTAAGTACAAGGTTAAGGGAGCTCAAGCCCCCACAAAGAGACAATATGTATATAATTATCTAGTAATCTTAGCTAGCTTTGATAATACTAAATTATATCTTGCCCACACCACATCCCCACACACCAACCTCATAAAATAATAATTGCTCTCTAGTTTAATCAATTATTTTAAGTAAATAAATACAAGATATTAGGAGAGATAAACTAATATATTACTACTATTTATCATTTACAATATAAGCACGAATGGTAATTCCAATTTTTTCCTAAAGAAAGATTTGTAATGTAGTTAATGTGTCTTTTAACATTGAAAATATTTTTCTTATATGTACATAGTAAATTTAAAATTTTAATAGACACATTGTAATATTAATTAAGAATGAGTGCCTTTCTAATTTTATGGAGTGGTATTTATATTGTAGAGGGAAAGAGGTGAAGGAGAGCAAATTGAATGTGGTGTGGATGGCCACCTTGTGGTCTATTTGGATTTTGAGGAACGAAATTTGCTTTTAAAATGAAGGATGAAATGTGAATAATATGGTTTGGAATATAAAAATTATGGTTTGGAGGTGATTTTTTGTGGGCGAAATTATTCATCCCTATTATAGTTTTTGAGTTTAGCAAAGATCATTTGCTTTTTCTCTCTAAGTTTTAATTGGTCGGTAATTTCTTGTAGCTCTTTTTGTCGGGTTTGTTTTTCTGTCCTGGTGTAATCAGGTTGGAGAATCCTTAGTTCTCCCTTTATTGAAATCTTGCTCACACAAAAAAAAGATGTTAATTTGTTTTTGATTTTTACTTCTATATCTTTGTTTTTCTTAGAATAATTCATAAATGTTTTAAAAAAATTATATTTGTTCTTAACTTTAAAATCTATAGCAAAATTTGAAGGTTATCAACATATTTAACTGCAGATTTTAACGTTAAGGATAAATATCAAAAGGATTTTAACAATCAAAATTTGTTTTAAGAAAAAAATATACGCGGAAGAAAATAAAAAATTCACTAATTTATAAAGATGATTTACCTATTTAAACCTATATTTTTATGTATTTTATTACTTAAATATATTAATATAAAATATATTATATATTATAGGTTTTTTCCCATTACAATTTTTTTTGAATTCGCCACTGATTGGAGGCTTTGCCAATGTTTTTTTTGAATTGTGCGCATAGTGATACTAATCGAAATATCCAAAATAAATTTGGAAAATCAGGAGAAACTGTAAGTAGGAAGTTCAGTGAAGTTCTAGAAAGTGTATCTTTATTAGTAAAAAGAAATTGTCAAGCCTCCTGATTTTAACTTTGTTGATATTCCATAAAAAATTAGAGATGATAATAGATATTGGCCTCATTTTCAAGGATGCATAGGTGCTATAGATGAAACACATATTCCTGACATTGTTCCTACTAAGGATCAAATATATTATATTGGTAGGAAGGGATTTCCAACACAAAATGTCATGTTGGTATGCAACCTAGATATGTTATTTACTTTCATTGTTGTTGGTTGGCCCGGTACTACACATGATACACGTATCCTTTCATCTACGATTGAAGAAATGAAAAATGTCACTGTAAAATCTTGACTATACGAGAACGGTCGAAAACCGTTGCCATTGCCTATGCGAACTGTTTTAAGACCGTTCTAACCTGAGGTGTTTCCTTATCCATCCGCAATGGTTATTTTCCCAAAGGCAACAACTTAATTAAAAGTGTTGTCTAAAATTCTATAGAGAACAGTTCCAATCAACAACGAACACACTTCGTTTGCAAATTATAACCGTTACAATTGATTTATTTTAGGGAATGGTCATTTTACTTGATTTAGCAACGATTTTTCACCGTAGTCCATTGTGAACCATTCTCATATACCCATATTTCAATTTGTTCTTCGTTGGCAACAACAACGGTTTATATACAACAACAACAATTTCCAACTGTTGCAACAAATCAATTTTTAAAAAAAAATATATATATAATCGTTTATTTTATAAACCTAGTAAGTGATATCCATCATTATTCACTTTTATTATATAATAATATTCAAATTCAAATTTTCATATGATCTTAATTTTTTTCAAACTTAATAACAAAATATCATTCATTTATATCGTAATGTCAATCATGATTCACAACCAAAATAACATCATTCATTTATATCGTAATGTAAATCATGATTCACAACCAAAATAACATCATTCATTTATATCGTAATGTCAATCATGATTTACAACCAAAATAATATTGTAATTTCAATCATAATTCACAACCAAAATAATATCTTTAATGTAAAATATTTAATGCCAATCATCATCCGTAATCAAAATAACATTTTGAATCTCCAAAAGCAATTTCAAACATATAATTTTACTCATCATCTAAATCAAAATAGCATCTTAAATTGAACGTTTATGAATGTTTTATCAAACAGCTTGGGTACAGAGATTGTGAATGTTTATGAATAGTATAAATACATATGACAGAGCCACACATGAAGATGAAATCGAATATACAACAAACAAGATCAAAAATTACAAGAACAAAAAGCAACAAGTACCATTCAAAATACCTGGTTACAGAGCAAAAGAACGAAAACAGGAGTCACTAGCGTTTCGGGTCATCGTGAAAGATCCAGATTCTAAAGAACGAAAATAGGATTTTCACTAGCGTTTCGAGCAAAATAATGAAAAACGAGAGTCACGGGCATTTAGGGTTATGATTTGTGAGAACACAAGAAAGATCATGCTTCTGAATAATCTAAAAAAGGAAAAGGTTAGGGTTAGGATTTGTTGAATTATGGAGGGCAAAACTTTAACTTAGCGCTCTGATTTTTCACTTTAATTTGTTTTAGCGCCTCATTTTTCACACAAGGGGAGAGTAAATTATTTTAACCAGTAATAGGAACGACTCATTAGAAAAACACGGAAGAAAGGGGAAGACTAAGTTTCTTATATGCATTGTGTTAGTATTTCTATAAGAGACTTCAGTTCGATTCCAACAAAAAAGATTCTTTCTCAAAAAGAAATTATTTTAACCATCAATAGAGAACAGTGTGTATAATAAATATTATATTAAAATAATTAAAAATTATATGAAAACAAAATTTACAATAAATCTATAACTATTGCAACGGGATATAAATTTTGTTGCCTATTCCAACTCTATGAGATTAATTTTTTTACCTATTAAAAATTAGGCGTTGTCGTAGGATAAAAATGTTGTAGTGCATGTTTCCTCATCCACCAAAAGATAATCATAATCTTATTTTGTAATAAAATTAATATATTTATTAATTTAAAATTACATATAAACTAACAAAAATGTTAAATTTTTAGGAAAGTACTGTCTAGTGGATGCTGGTTATCCAAAGGTGAAAGATATCATATTCTAGATTTTAGAGCCGGTGGTCAAGCAGAAGGCATACAAGAAGTATTCAATCATGCACATTCTTTCCTAAGAAATGTCATTGAACGGACAATTGGTGTTTGGAAGAAAAAGTGGCATATTTTATGTGATATGAGACCATTTCCACTAATAAAACAATAAAAAATTATAGTTTCAACAACAATCCTTCATAACTTTATTCGAATATGTGGCACTGTACATGAAATTTTTAATAAATATGATCATATTTCTGAATACATGACTGACAGCATAGAAGAAAGAAATACTAATAAAGATTTAGGTTTATATAACCCAAGAAGAATACAAGATGGAGGTTATATGGACAAAATTAGAAATCAAATAGCCATAGAATTAATTGAAAATAGAAATCATTTGAGTTTGTGATAATTTATGTTTCCAGTCAAGAATTATCTATTAAAATTATTTAATATTGTATAATAACATTGAACTTTCTTTTGATAATTTATTTTTATTTAAATATTGAGATAGTATTTTATATAATAATTTATGAATTTTTATTCAAATTTGTATTTCTTTTTAAAAAAAAAACTCATTTATTTATAGCTTACACTTTCCCAAAAACATAAATTGTTAAAAAGTTAATTTATCAAACAACTTTTAACTTAAAATTAACTTTTGGAATTTAGAAAAATAATTATTGTCAAACAACTTTACTTTAAAAACTCTTATTTTTTAACTTTAGCTTTCAAATAACTTTTAAGACCTAAAAAAGTCGGATCAAACGAGCTCTTAAAGTTATTCACAAAACAGCGATAACAACCGTAAATCACAAAGCAAACTAATTTACAAATAAGAATAAAAAAGCTGGAATTTTTTCTAAATCTGCAGCTTCAGTGCGAAGCCAATATCTCTCAACTCATACCTTGTTTTGAACATTCCAACGGTCAAAAGTTCAGCTTGATCCAGTAGTGAATAAATTGGGGATTGTTGTTTTAGTGATACTGATGCAGAAAAAATGGGAATGAATTTGTCTCCTCTTTTCTCTCTTTTTGAATCCTTATTTTATCTCTATCACACTTAACCCTAAATTGACATTCTCTACTTAAATATGTGAGACAAATTGACTATTCATATTTAGGTCTTTCTCCACATAGGAAGGGAGACCAAGCCCAATAGAAAAAACCCAAAAACTAATTGCTAGACATGTCACTAATGAATATAAATGACTAATGTAGTCCATTTTGAATAATTAATAGATTAATATAATATTGTTTAGTTAAAGGATCAAGTTTATAACATTCAAGGCCGAAGTAGGTAAAGAGTGGTTGCACTGCATGTAACACTTAAGATTGAAGGAGGCATGGGTGGTCGCGACATTGGAATGGGATGGATCCTGAGGCTATGCAAGGAAAGAGCTTCATATTTGAAGGAATGCATAAAAGGATTGATATGTACGACCTATACCAACAAGATGCATATTTTTTCGGTATCTAGTTGCATAAGAACTCCACAGTTAAGTGTGCTTTACATGGAGCAATTTTGGGATGCAAACCTTCTGGGAAGTTTTCTAGAAAGCGTGCGAGTGAGGATAAAGCATGCTGAAAAGACCCATGTTGGATTTTGGGGTCATTCGGCAGTCCCAAAAGCAGTATGGGGTCTTACAAATGGTATCATGGACATATCTCATTACGCTTTTTATTGTCATTGTGTTTTGATCAGATATCAATGTCTCGGCATCTCTTAGGACATCTGATATCTGCATATTAGAATTTTAGTATGATTTAATGTGCATCCAATATCAAACGGCTCCTAAGAAATCACATTTAAAAGCGGTTAAGTGCGATTGAGAAAAAAGCATACTGAAAAGACCCGTGTTGGTTTGTGGGATCAGTCGTCAGTCCTCAAAGTAGTCTAGGGCATTACAAATGGTATCATAGTCAGACCTCTCCCGTTACACTTTTATTGTCATTGTGTTTTGATCATATATCTGTGTGTGTGTGTGTGAAGCATATGCGAAGATGAAGTTAGGATGTACATATTCATGGGGAGCCTTCATGAAGATTTAAAACGCATCGTCGCAAATTTTGCCATCATCAAAAAGGAGTATATTAGTGCACTTTCCCATTAGATGTTTCGCATGATGTCAAAACTAGGATAACTTTAACATTTTTGTATATTGAACGACATCTCTAATTCACTATGTGCATCTTTTTGCATTAGGGTACTTAGAATGCATTTAGAACATGTTTGAAAAATGTATCATGCATTAAAAATGAGTTTAAAACATGTCTATGTGTCAACACATTAGAGGTATGTGTTGACACATGTGGGTCAATATTAAAGCATGTAGCCTCTATTTCTATGTGTTGAGTAGGGGTGGCAACAATTCGGTTTGGGCCCAAACCAATGAACCGAACCAACCCTCAGGTGCAATAACTAGACCCAATTCCGACCAAATTTAGCAATGGTTTTTTTCGGTTCGAATTGAACCGGTTCAAATATATAAGATTCGATTTATTTAGAATTGGGTCAAATAAAATTAAAATACAAACACAACCAATATAAATATTATAGTTTATGTTTAGCATTCTTCATCAGTCATCTGATATACTCAGAACACCCGAAACACAACAAAATGGTAAAATATAAATCAGTTTTAACATAAAAGAAATAAATATGAAACTTAAACACTAAAAAATCAACCAGAACAACATTCAAATATGAGATTTGGATAAAATTATACTCCAAATGCTAAGAGATAGTAAGACATAAGACAGTAGCCATAAATTGAATAAGAACAATATGAGATATGATATATCAGACTATCTCCTCAATTTCTATGTTGATATTTCATTTAGTCTAATAATTAAGAGACATCAAGATCCTAAAAAAAAAAAAAACTTTTATTAGAAAATTTATAAATCTATTGAATTAAATATAATATCATACCTCTCCAAAAACTCCGAGCTATCTTAGTATGTATCATAACTTGCAAAACTCTAGAAAAGCATAAATTATTTCACAATTAAAGCATGCATATATTATCCAACAAATAATCATTCATGCAAAACCCATAACCCATAACCATAAACTAAAATAGAGTTCCAACTCATTTCCAAATTCAGAACTAGTATCAAATTTAAACAGTTAGTTAATAAATGAATATATGCCAATCTACATAGTTCCTAGTCTTCAAAGGAATATGGAACTATACAGCTTGAATTGTAACTAAGAGATACAAATCCACATTGTTACTTTCATTGATGCTGAAACCAAAATATAATAGAAAATAAAAAGAAGACTTCTAGCCTATGACATAGTAGTAAAAACAAATGTGTTGCTGAAAAACACATAACAAAAACTCATAGATCTGTCTGCAAAGGCACATGAACTTACAAGAAATTGGTTCCTGCAAGTCCTATACTTACATCAATATCTTAAACGTAGATTCATCTATAACAAGTCCTCTATTGCAATTTATAAAAATTGTTTCGTGTAACAAGAGTATATCATTAGTAACATACAGAAGATAATCTACAAAAGAAATCATGATAACTATGTTTTCTGCCATCATCAAATTCTTACTCTATACATGGATTCTGCCCTTTTCCAAGCAAGTCGTGTTTCAACACATGTTAGAAAAACAAATTAAACTATAACAAAATATATTTATGAGATTAAGATATTGCATAATAACAATGCCTTTCAAACAAACTCCAGGAGTACGTCCATCCATGAAGTTGGCCATATCTCCACTGCAGTGTTGGTATTTTCAATGGAGGGATCTGTAAGGAGGAAAAACACATACACAAAACTAATTAGATTTATAATCCCAATAGACTTTAAACACATACACAAATCTTAACTTCAAACAAACACTAACTCTAAATCATAAAAGAGTAGAAATCACAAAGAAAAATCTCTAACTTTTTGAATACTGAGATAATAGTAGAAATTATTTGAATACTGAGATAGTAGAAAATCATCGGTGATGAAGATATAGAGGCGTGAAGATGAAGCATTAAGAGACGATGAAAGATGGACTAGGAACAACGTAAATGGAGTGCGGAGCAGATTGGTAATGAAGGATGAGATTTAGGGTGTTAGGAAGTGAAATTGTTTGGACTAGGTTAAGTGGAAGTTGAACATGGACTTAAATTGGGTTGGAGTAGAAGGCCCATAAAAGTATCATTGTATTAGGTCGGATTCGGATTCCGACGGGCCCAAGAATGCCAACTGATTCCGACCTAAGTAATTTGTCCCAATCCTTTTTAACAACCCGATGATCGGATGATTCGAACCGAACCGATCCAATAGCTCAAAAAACACACGGGCTAGATCGAGTTCGATCGGCTGGTGTTTTCTTGTCCACCCCTAGTGTTGACACATAAAACCTTTTTGTGTCGACGCATATATTTTTGAGTTAACACATACAACCTTTTCTTGTTGACACATACATTTTCATGTTGACATATATAACCTTTTCGTGTCGACACATGTACTACATTTTTAAAATATGTAGCTTCTATTTCTTTTCAATTTCTAAGTCTCTCATTTTGCCTCCAACATGCACACATATAAATACTTCATACATGCATCATTTTCAACTATATGAAATTAAGACACAAAGATTGATCTTTATCTTCAACCTCTCATTTATGTATACACACAAACAAACTACAAATAATCATTTTTTGTGTGGGTGCCATCTAGACTTGTGTTGATTATGTCTAATTTAGGTTGGTGTACCAGTAAATTGGGTTGATAATATTAGGGAGATTTCAAATGAGAAAACCCAAGGAGGAGTTTTCCTACAAGATCATTGGAATTTGAAGGTTTTGGACAAGATTATACAATTTGGATTCGATTAAGTGGAGGCTTTAAAAAATGAGGGTTCTTGCAAATGAGTAGTGTGAAACGGTGAATCAAATTGGTAAATTATGGGATACAATATATTCGAAATTTAAATTCTACCGAGTGAAAAATTTGAAGAATCAGGGTTCTTACAAAGGAGAATCATGAGTTGGTGAATCAAATAGGTAGTATTAGGTGACATTTATTCATAATTTGGATTTGACCGAGTGAAAGATTTGAAGACTAACGGTTCGATCAAAGGAGTAGTGCGAGACGATATATCAAATTGGTTTATTGGGTGACTTAATCAAGATGATATCAAGGGAAGAAAAAGTGTTAGAATCAACATCAAACTTGGGGTTTGTAGGGTTCAATTGTTGCATTTCTCTTGTAAACAATATTTTCCAATGTAAGATTTTTATCTCAATTCCATTTGGAATTGGGGGCAGATTTAGCCATAGGGAGGTTTGTAACGCCCGTTTTTAATTAATATTAAAATATATTAGTATTTTCGAATTACCGATCGATATTTATCTTGCGACGAGAATATTCATATTAATTAATATATCTATTAATTTATTTGGCGACGTTGTGTTCGGTCCGGGTTTTATTCCGTTCGGTTCGGTAAAATATTATTCGGATCCGATATTTAATTCCCCGGAATCATTTTAATTGATTGAATTAAAATATGGGTAGATATTTTGTGTGTTAATTTATAAGAATAAATTAGGAGTGTGAGGATTATTTGGGAAAAGTTGGGTTTACACCTTAGTTTACTAGTAAGGTTATCATAAAAACTACTTTCCTCATTTTCTCTCCATCCAAACACTTTCCTTATTTTCCTTCCATTCAACATACCAAAGCCAAACAAATGCAAGATAGGAAGCTAGTAAGAAATAACATTATAAAACCATTTCCTTTGTTTTTCTCCCCATTTTTTCAAACACACCAAGAATAGAAACATGAGAGAGAAAGAGAGGGTTTGGAGAAGAAGAAGAAGAGGAGCTAGAGCAAGCATGAATTTGGGGTTTTGTGGAGCATCTTGAATCATCAAAACTTTCATGGTAAGGGGTTTGATTTCTTTATCCATATAGTTAGGGTTTTGATGATTATATTTTGGATTTGGGGGTAAAATTTATAGTTGGGTTAGAGGGTTTTGATTGATTGTTGAAATGGTTTGGAGAAGTTGGATGAGGAATAAAGATTATAGATGTTTTATTATTAGTGTGATAGTGTTTGAAAATAGAAATGAAACTAAAATAAAAAAAGGGAATGGAAAGCTTTTTTTTTAGAAACCAGAAAACCAGAAAACCAGAAAATATGAAAACAAAATGAAACAGCACTGTGCACAGGGCATTGGAAGAAAACGAATTTGATGGAGGAGTTTAGGGGGGGAGGCGCCCACCCCTTAATCTTGAGGCCCACTCCTCCTTTCATAGTTAAGGCAAGGTACGTTCATCCCATTATGCCAAGGGAGTGCATCGGTTTTTTTTCTGCCTTCCATTTTTCTGTATTTTAGAAATTCTGTTTTCTGTCAAAATGAACTTCCTGCATAATTTTCCCTGCAAGAGTATTTAGTTTCTGCTTCCTTGTTTTTCTTATTTTTCACATAGCCATGGTTTACATTAATAAAATATAACTGGAGTATAAGTTAGCCGATTAAATTTGGAACCCGATTGTGTTTCGATTTTCCGATTTCGGTAAATTCGACGACGGAGCAAGTTGCTCCGAATTCAACAAAAATTGACGTGCTAGTTAAGTTTGACGTGTAGAACGTAGTGGCGAAGTTAGTTTTTCGAAATTGTGAGTTTTACGGAGCGACCGAAATGGGCTAATTTACGGTAAATTAAACCGGATTGTGTTTTAGTGGATTTAAGGCACGTATGGACAATCTGATTTCGACGTCGACGATTATGATTAATACCGGTCGTTATGAATGGTTTTCGTGACGATTATAGGTGTTTGACTATTTTCCCGTTTTCGGAATTTAGTGAATTAATTAATAATGATGCGGTGTGAATAAACGTAAGATTTGCGACGGTGTATTTATTAACGAATACTTGTTGATATGCAATGCGATGATATATGTTTTGTACATGATGATGTGATGATTAAATTGATGTTGTTAATATATGCTTCCGATTTGTGAATGCATGACTTTTGGTGAATTTATTAGCGATGTTTGCTCAATGCAATTATAATGCGATGATATATTTATCTTGTTTTGGATAAATTATGGCGATGTGGGCTTTATGCCAATTTGAATGAGCGAAGATGTTGTTTTGTGTTGTGTTGTTTTATTGTCGAGTCACATACATTTCATAAGCGAATAGGGCTTTTATGCCAAGCGATGATGACTTTTATGCCGAGCGAAGATCAACTTTATGCCGAGTGTCCCTAATTACGGACAAAGCGATGGGTACCACATGCATAACATAGTCGTGTCTCATGGAGTCGGTTATGTTTATGTTTGAGTTGTTTGGCGTTGGGTTTTTGTTGATTGATGGATGATATTGAATTGCGATGATATATGATGTGATGATGTTTGTGATGATGTTGTGATGATGGGCTTTATGCCAAAAGCGAAGATGGGCTTTAGCCAATTTATGATGATTTGTTATGTTGTTTATATTACTAGCATTATTTAATGTTGTTGGTTGATGTTATTGTTTAAGACTACCGTGTTAATTAGTGATGTATTAGCTCGTGACGATTTCGTGGTGACGGAGGGTTATGTGTTGTTGCGACGTTTTATGCCGAGGAGGTTACGGTGATATATTGTAGATTATACACATTAGGATGACGAGTAAAGTAAGTGAGTTTTGATTATGTGTTGGAATTACACTTATTAATATATACCCTTTATAATTCCGAAACTATATATATATATATATATATATATTATCTTGCCTTAATTATATGTTTTGGAGTATCTCACCCTTTACTTGTTTCGCAGTTACCTATATATTGGTAACGTGCAGGTTATGAAGACGGAGTCTATAGCTGCTGTTAGTCGAGTCGGTGTCGCTCTGATACGTAGCACTCGGGGGGAAATGTTTATGTCGTCTTGTTGTTGTTGTTTTATTTTTATTCCTTTTGTGAATAAGAACCATAATTCATAAAAACATGATTTTGATGAGGAAGTTTAATAAAGGAGATGTTTTGATTTCTATGAATCAATTTATGTTTTCCTGCGATGCTATGTATCCGAAATTTATACTTTAAAGTAAACTATTTTAAAGTGAGTTGTTTTTGATGGTGTAACGCCTCAGTATTTAATTTATGAAATTTTAAAATTACTCTGATTTTTGCATATAAAACTTTGGGTAGAATTGGGGTGTTACAAGGTTGGTTGGTGAGATTCCTAAATAAACTGTTGTGTTCTCTCTCTCTCTCTCTCTCTCTCTCTCTCTCTCTCTCTCTCTCTCTCTCTCTCACACACACACACACACACACACACACACACACACACACACTCATTTACTTCTATATACTTTCTATAGCAAATTGTTAAATTCATTGGTTGTGACAAATTCTTTGATTTCTATACTTGAAATTTATTTGTTGATTACATTAATTAATTAGAATATAAGTGGTATTTTATATCAACAAATTCCAAAGGAAAATCTAAAAAATCGGTTGCACTGATAACACGAATTTATATAGCATATTTGATTTAATTCTCATAAATAATGTTAGTATTTTTGTTTAATTATTTTATTTTATTTTTGTATTACGCTATTATTTTAATGTTTCAGGTATTTGTATTAAATAAAGACTAGTTGAGCAAAGAAATAAAATTGAGGAGAAATCTAATTAAAATGCTAGAGAAATAAAAGAGGAGGTGTGATAGCAAAAAGGAGGAGGTAAGAATATGAGAAATAACTACACAAAGGCCAAGCAAAATCCCATCACTCGTCCACGTCCAGGAAGTCCAACCCAACACGTGCAAGTTGAGAGGACCGTCTCTTGAGCCTTGGAGGCGCCCGCTTCCTTGTCAAAAGGGACCCACCAATCTTCTATTCAATTTGGAGACACACGTCTCACAACCGGTTCCTTTTTCTTTTGCCACGTATGCCTTAAGACGACTGTCTCCAATTGCCTTCCCTATTTTTTCTCCACGAAGTTGAACACATGCGGTCAAGGAAGGAACATTGAAAATGCTATATTTTAGGAGATCTTTATACCACGTAAAAGGAAAAATATTGAGAAGGGAAGTTACTAAGTGAAGCTATAAAAAGAACGTACAAGTCCTAGAGAGGAGGTCGACATTTTTACCGAACAATCGATTTCAAGCTTTTCTTTATTTTGCATTTCTGTTATTTTTCCGTTTTGCAATTTTATCCTATTTTCCATTTCCGTTTCTTAGTTTTAGATTTTATTTTAGTTCTAAGCTGTTATAATTTTCTCACAACAATTTCTACACCAGAAATTGTTGTGTACTTTTCACTGATCTAACCTTACGTTAGATCTAGTGCTTTTTATTCCTTGTTTATTTTCCTTTTCGATTCAAGAAGTCTCTGAGCAGATCCAGCCGACTTGTGGTGGAGTGTTCGTTTATTTTGAAGAACAAGATTAATTGCAGTATTCTTATTTCAGGTTCCTAAATATTTATTAGCTTAAATTTATTTGCATGCCATTTATTCGTATGTTTCTGGATATGCCTAAATATATGAAATATTGTTGTTTATGTATGATTGAGTTAATAAATATGTCTGGCTAAACCGAGTAGGTATCGGTATGTAAATTAATCGAACCAAAGGAATCCAAAATAAACTGGCATAATATTATGTTGTTAAAAGTACTCTTTCTGACTTTGGTATCCAAATTTATTCATTAAAAGGTTTAGAAACCAACAGAGCGAAAGTTTGAGGTTAAATAAACTGGACTAAGGTTAGAAACCAACAGAGCGAGAGTTTGAGGTTTAAACCGAATAGTGGATACTATGTATTAATTTTAAAGACCGCGAAAGCGTTTTAAAACTGATTAAACCTTATTTATTTTCAAAAAGTGTTTTTAAATTCGGCGGGATAACGAGAGCATACGTTAGGATTTAATTACAGGATCTGATTCAATAGAGCGAGAGTTTGAGATAGGATTTTTAGATGAATATTGTTTGTTGAAAAAGACTTTTTATCAACTTGAGAAACAAGCCATTGGAAATTCGGATCCCCTAAGTTAGACGAATTACATACCAATATCCGTTTAATTTATATTTTTCTTTAATCATCATCCAAAAGAATTATTGGCCTTAGCTATATAGAGTAACTTAGGATAACAGTAGATCGATTTATAGTCCCTGTGGATTCGATATCTTTCAAAATTACGCGATAGGACTGTGCACTTGCAGTCTCCCGATTAATAGACGATAAAGTCGCGATCATGCACACCAAGTGTTCGATAATTTGCTAGTTTACGCTTTTATCAATAATTTCATGGGAAATAGGTTTACATTGTGATCATTGTAAAACGATTGATTAAGAAATTATTATATTAAGGTTCTTAATATTGCCTTGCATTCCATGCAATATATTACACATATCCGAGTTTCCAATAATCGGTTTGATTTATACGACTTGTTTGATCTAGGCACAAACTTCCACTTGCCTTAGTGTTGCACCCCAAAATTTGCCCTCCTATCTCGATTTTATCTAGCTTAGGCTTCACATTCATCTGCATACGCTTCCATTAGGTCATTGGCATTAAACAGTCATTCACTCACTGCATATGCATCATTTCGTCGCATTTAAGTTGACCAAAAGTCGGTTTAAATAGATTTTTACATCGTTTTATAGTTGTAAAATACCCGATATTCCACTTGATTCATTTTTATCTCCTTACCTGTTTCTTGTATCGTGTTAAGTTATTTATATGTCAATGATATCGATATTTTGGTTTTATAAACAAACTATTAAAAGCGATTCGACATTGTACGAAAATTAGTGGGAAAAATATTTCAAATGATCGCCTTTTACTCACTGCTTTATGAATCTACGTGTCGCGTAGATCATGAAAATATGTTCTCTCTAATTTTTCGATACATTTCGAAGTCTCGTTTTAACCGTAAGTATTTTACAGCTGGGTATTCTTTATTATCATTTTATTTCGATTTTAATTATTTTGATAATTTTTCTTTAATCTATGAAACCCGTAGTTTATTTTAATGTGCTCATTTTATTTTTCGAATAATTTAGTGTTCGAATTTATATCATTTTTGACAATTTTAAGTGTCCAATTTTTATCTCCAAAAATCAAAATCAAAATATTGTTGGATAGATTATTTTTTCATCTTTTGGGCTTTGTGGCCCATTTTGTAAAAGGATATTTTTGGCATTTTTAAAAATTGTTAAACCTAATTCTACGCGCGTGTATATATATATATATATATATATATATATATATATATATATATATATATAATTTGTATCACTGTTAAGAAAAAGAGGAACAGAAATGTGAAAGGAACAAACGAAAAAATGTGAGAGAAGGAGGCGGATGAAGAAACTCAGATGAGAGTAATTTCCTCACAACAACCTTCCATTCACAATCATCACTTCAACTCCCTCTGCCTTTTTCCGCTCCCTCTGTCTCGTCCCTGTTTCCTCTCACCGTAACATAAACCTCCATCAACCACAACCATTGTCGCTCATCATCTCCAACCCCTACTTCTATATCGCTGCTACATACTCCATCCGTCTCTCACCGAAATCAACTCCACCGCCGCCATATCCCTCCAACAATCCACAACACAGAACCTTTAACCCTTGTTTTTCCAAATCGTCTTCCTCTGTCTCACTGTTACTTCCCTTCTCCATAATCACCACCTTCACCCCCTACATACTCCTCCGTCATCTCTATTTACTCCCTCTGTTCCCAACCATAGTAAACATCTTCATCTCCCTCTCTTCATTACTCCATCCGTCACCTTCGCATACCCCTGACCACCATCATCATCCTCACTGTTCCCTTACCTCCAACAACCCTCACCTCTGTTTTTCCCTCTAATCGTTCTCTGTAACTCCATCGTAACATACTGCTCCCGCCGTTACAACAAACCTCGCCTCTTTCCGCTCATCCATTCCAAACCCTGTTCACACCATCATCAACCGAAACCACCCTTCAAACTCCTGTTGTCGCCGTCTGCCCTCACAAACTCGCCGGAAAACCTCATCCTCCTCTTCTCTGAACAGCTGCGACAGCCACCCATGTTTCTTGCACTTGCCAAGACTGGAATCCAAGTAATCGTTTTCGTGTCACAGCTGCGAATTGGGTTGCATGTAATATCATAACTCATGTCCCATGCTACTAACATTACTGCCATAACTGTTGGTTCCGAAGTCTTAACTTCACTCCCAAATACAACTGATGTCCTTGTTAGAAGTAGATCAGTTTCCTACTACAACATCAACAACATTGCTCTTTCTTTTTATGAATAGTTATCAAGGATAGTTCAAAGCATTCACAACTTCATCCATCAACGTTCCAGCTTGTCTCAGCGCAACTTTGAAGCACGATTCTGGCTCGTATTCCAGTGCTGACATAGATCTTTTTCGTCGTTACTTCTGAGTTGATAAGGTATTCCTTTATGACTTATGATAGCTCTGTTATTGCGTTAAATAGTTGCTGCACTTTCGATGTTGATATGCTCGTCTGTAACAAAATGATATGTTGTGGTGGAAATACGTTGTTAGCTTCTGTGAAAATTGGTTTAACAGGCTTGGGTTAGGTTGTTATACTAATAATTCCTTTGATAAAAATTTGTGAAATAACAACTCAATCTTTTCTGTTTTGGATGTTTTTTTGGAGTAAGCTTTTATGCCATATATACTGTGTTAAATTCTGGAAATTGTGTAGGCTGCCTGCGTTTTTGAATCTAAGTAAATCCAAGATGTTTTTCTTGTGTTTGTGTTTACCAAAGTTGATGATGTAGTGGTGAAAACAGTTTTTTTTGATTTAGCCATTGAATTTGTTGTTATTAGATTCTTATGACCATTTAAATTGTTTCTGAATGAAGATTATATGCCACGTTCAATTATTACTCCATTTTGAATTCATTTGAAACTATTTCCATTTGCGAACCAATTCGAACTAATGGTCACATTTTGATATTGTTGGTTTGCTTTTCATGTAAGATTCAAAGTTATGGCATTTTAATCATTTTGAATGATATTTTCGGATTTCTTTAGATTGAATTAAAGAGTTAATTCGGATTACGCTACTTTGCTATTTCTTTTTGCACTAAACACACTTGAGATTGATTTTCGAGCCATTACTTTGTTCTTACTAGTTGTTGTCCGATTATTGATAAGAAGCTAAGACCTTGATTTAATCTACTTCTTTGTTCGTTCTTGATTCAATTTGAGATAACATGAGTTTATGCATACTTGTTATTTGGTTTTGATGGTTAGAATGTCGTATCGTGCCCGAATTTGTTTCGATACTTAAAGCTTTCATGAGATCTTAGTTTCTAATTTCTTTTACCATGTACTTTCTTGATCCACAAAATACATGTATGTTTGGTTTTGGTTTTCATTTAGCTCATTTCAATTCCTCACGTGATTACTAAATTGTTGTTCTTTGGTTGATGCAAGTTCTCAAATGGCTCATGTTTCATTCGATTTTAATTATAAGTCTTGATTACTAAGCATTTTCTAACTTGTTGCAATTTAATTTCATTTTACTTCTATCTCCCACTTACGCTACTAATGTATTTGTTACTTGTGAAGAGATATTCAAAGATCATTCCAAGCATTCACCTACCATTAATGCATACACTCGCACTTTAGCAACCAAACGATAAATTATTACTTCTATTTAGTATTTAGTATTATTTAGTAATGTATATTTAATATTGTAAATATATATATAGTACTTAGTCTTATTATTTTTTATTTCTTACATTTGATATTGTATATATAATATTTTTATTTTATATTTAGTATTGTAAATATAATTATATAGTATTTCTATTTTATATTTAGTATTGTAGATATAATTATATAGTATTTCTATTTCATATTTAATATTGTAAATACAATTATACTACTTTTATTCATATACTTTATTCGGTTCATTTTGTAAATAAAATCATATTGTAATTATTATTCTTGTGTTACGATTTTGAATTTGGAATTTAATTCAACCTTCAAATGAATTTGAATGCAAATATATCTATTCTAACCAATCTAATAAAATACATACTTGAACATTGCAATATTTTCCGCATAGTTTTTTTTTGTATCTCGAGTGATGTAGGAATCTTCATTTGGTATTAATCCGATGCATCGAGCCTTATCCGATCTTGAAGACTACTTGGAGCTCAATTCTTGCACCGCATAGAAGCTATTTAATTATTTAAACTAATTCGATTTGGTTGTATATATCCCCATTCATGAACATGTACCCCCACTACCGCCTAGATTGTAATAGTTTAGGATTTATTTCCTTGTGTGTTCTAATTACCGTTTAATTATGCGTTTATCATATTAGAACACATAGCCTCCTCTTAGGCTCCTCATCAAGGAACAGGTAAACATACACAATGCACACTTGCACACATTCATAGTTTGGTCCTGGGCTTTTCTACAGCGACAACTATCCGATCGATTGTTCCAATCGGTCGTTTAGAATACTAGTGTCACGCTAGTCCCACTTTTAGGAGCATACATAAAGCCACTTTGTATGGGCTCACTTGTTTTCCTAATTGAAATATTCTATCCACAACCAAACCCCTAAAACACTTTCAAATTAAATTAATTAATTGAATTTGTTTTCCAAAATGAATTTCATGAAAAACTTGGATGAAGTTTGTTTAAATTATTAGATGATAGCCTAATGATTTAAACGAACTCGAAGTTTTTAGATTGTTAGATGGTAGCCTAATAAACTAAAAACTTCTATCCATGCTAAAAAAAATAGTGTTGTGGCATTTGATTAAATTGTTGGATGATAGTCCGACGATTTAATTGAATTTAAAGTATTTGGGTCGTTAGATGATAGCCTAATGACTTAAATAATTTTATTCCATACACTTAATAAATGTGAACTTTGCTTCACCTCACCCTTTTCATAATAAAGATTTTGGATGAGAGATGATTAGTCGAGCTCACTCACCAATTTCAAGTACTCGAATCGTTAGATGATAGCCTAATATTTTGGTACTTGTCATCCATAACTTAAAATCAACTTAACCCATTCAATTCTTTTTTGATCATATATGATCATCAAAAACATTTATACTAAAATCAATACAACCAATTCAAACATTTTCAAGAAGAACTACGGAGTTTTGACTTTTCCATTGCACGAGGGAATACGTAGGCACACGGTTTCGAAACCGTATCAAACTCAAAATAATCATAAACAAACCCCTTTTTCTTCTTTCTTATTCATAATTTAGAAATTAGCGAATACACACACAAACACACTTCGAACTAAATGGGTCCCATCGAGTACGATGGACGTAAGAGGTGCTAATACCTTCCTCTTGCGTAACCGACTCCCGAATCCATCTTTTGGTCATGTAGACCGCCTTATCCGACGTCGTGGATTTTATCTATATTTTCCCGTTGTTTTTAGAACAAATAAAATTAGGTGGCGATTTCATTGTTTTGAAAATTTAAATGATTTTTTTTGAAAAACAAGTTGCTTCACTTAGTTTTTCATTTGTTTTTAAAAACAGAATTTTTAAAAGATAAATTTTACTTTGTAGATCTATTTACCTCCTCTAAATAAGTTGTCACCGTCTAACATTTTACTATAACTTTAAATGGGTCTTGCAAGTGGATAATGAAATTTCCCCCTTGGATTAGTCTGTCCCAAGGCCAGATATCTAGATTTTAAAAAGAT
Source organism: Vicia sativa (assembly GCA_021764765.1). NCBI lineage: Eukaryota > Viridiplantae > Streptophyta > Magnoliopsida > Fabales > Fabaceae > Vicia > Vicia sativa. Next base: position 199,904,618 of record CM038794.1, read on the forward strand.
CATTTGAAATATGAGCAAAAATTATTGTTCACTATTTCTCTCTTCATCGGCAACGAGATTTTCTTTAGGAGCAAACTAACTTTTGCAAAGTGCTTCTTGAGTGTTTCAGCATCCAATGATCCAAAAAGCTTCATCTCAGACTATATGAGCATCAATCCCAATACATATGTTAATGAAATGAGAAACGCAAAAACCATTTAATGTTGCTCTCATGATTAAGAACAAAAGGATCAAAGACATACATAAGCATCCATTTCATGAGGGCAAGAGATGGAAGGAAAGATAACAAAAACGGGTATGTGGATGCAATTAGATGAGTACAACCATCATGTGTTAACATTAGAGTCCCACATCGAATTTTATAACAATAACATTAGTGTTTATAAAGCAAAGAAACATATGGACTTTTAGTTGGAAATAGCCTGAGTCGAAATAAGCCATAAGCCCAAAATGGTATATATTAAATTTTTATTTAAATAATTTCTTTTTAAAAAAAGAGTTAATCCGTCTATAAATAAATGAAAAAAATTAAAAAGTAAAATTTAAAACAAATGAAAAAATACACAATAAGGCACGAACTAATGACCACACAATATTAGTCGTGGTCATAAGTGATTTACGTTCTGGTAGACGACCTACTCCGATTCAAGCATACAATCACTATGACATACCCAAACCACACGACAAGGTATCCCAGACCACACAACAAGGCACAAACTAATGACCACACAACATTAGTCGTGGTCATAAGTGATTTACACAACACGGTACATACCGAGATCACACAACACGTTACAAGCAATTACATTGCACACAAGCAACAAATTCGAATGTTCAACCGGAACGAACGGGAATCAACAAATGAGCACAATATAACGTTTCCACATAATGTATTTTTCAAGCATACATATATACAAGTAGTATAGTGACCATAACATGACCTCATACAATTTACAACACATCTCGTAAGTCATAAAAGACTATGGAGACGTCTGATCTCCTAAACGAAACAGAATTACACTCCAAAAAATTTAAACATGTATTTTACTCGGAGAAACTCACTAAATAAATTTTTTTAAAAAATTCAATCTAAACATTATGAAGGGAAATTAACGTATATTTAATCAAGCTTTAAAAAATCCCTTTGAGTTTGATAAATATGGTACATGATGGCTTGTATTAAAATTATGACTATATTTTTCATTTTATCAACATAAATACTTAGGAGCGTAAATTTATTTTGATTCACATGATGAGAGAGGTTAGTATCTACAAAATAGGAACAAATATTTTAATTTCTAATTCACATCTCTTTTGGATTTTAAGCCTTACAATTCATGTTCATGTTATGATGCTAAACTTAAACAGAGTGAATTGTAAGTATAAATAATAGGGTTAAATAGTCTCTATAAATATGCGATCATGTAATTTTGGTAATTTTGGTCTAGATAAATTTTTTTATAAAATTATTATGCACGTAATTTTAGTCTTTAGTGTTAAATCGATGTGTATTTTTGAATGATTACAGACGTGTGTAGAACATTATAAATAGTTTCTCGAAAAAAAAACTCAAAATATGATTTCTAAATCGAATTTTTCATTATTTTTATCAATATCTTTTGAAATTTAAAAAATTCATATTTAATCTTTCTTATTTTAAAAAATTCTAAAATTTATTAAATAAATATTATATAGTATTCTAAACACATATGAAAAATAATTATTCATATACACTTAAAAATTTAAGGATAATTAAATCGTTTTAAAAATTTAGAAAATAACAAGGAGTAAAACGGTAAGAATTTTTTTTTACAATAACTATTATTCAAAAAAAATTTTAGAAAGATCAAAATTACATAGTTATATATATATATATATATATATATATATATATATATATATATATATATATATATATAACCCTAAATAATAATAATAATATACAAAATAACACTACTTTGAATGATAGACTTAAGGTAGAGAAGAGGGCATAGGATTGACTACCGTTACTGTTGCATGCCTTTCATGCCTTTAGTGTAATAATAACACATATATTAATAAAATAATGAAAGAATAATTTTATAGAAAAAATTATACATTAAGTTACCAAAGGCATCAATGCCAAAGGTAGCATATCCTAACCCAGAGAAGAGTGTGTAATATAAATGTAATTATGCATACATAGACGGGTAGAACTTATGCATGTAACAATGCAATGATGAATGATGTAGTAAATACTTTTACTAGGTACTTTAGGGCCCGACCCGGTCCGGTTCAAGTTGTTCCTTCATGAGATTTTTTCCAGCTACCCCAGTTATACCTGTCACTTTCTTAAATATGGTGTTTTTACCAAAATATTCTTAAAAAATACTGGATATTTAGTGATTTTTGATACATATCGAAAATTTTATAGGGAATATTAAAAATTCTGTGAGATTTACTATTTTTACCGTATCACATGTTTCATACTGGAAATTTCATGAGGAATATCAAAAATTCTGTGAGATTTATCATTTTTACCGTGTCACATATTTCGTACCGAAAATTTAAAATTTTCGGTACTAGATATTTTGAATTTCCGGAATGCATAATCAGTTAAATTCTTTACCGGAAATTTTAAATATCTGGTATGTAGAACATATACAAAAAAAAATCAAAAATTCGGTACCGAAAAAACACTGAATATTTCAAATTTCCGGTACGGTTTCAATACAAAAAATAATCGGGAATTTAAAATTTCCGGTATTTTTTTATATACCGAAAATTTTAAATTTCTAGTAATATTAGACTTAATTTTTATTATTTTTTAAACGTATAAACTTATACTTGAATAAAATATACGAAAATATAGAATTTACGATATTGTTTTTATACCAAAAATTTGGGATATTTCCGTTTTGTGTAATAATTTTTCTAAAATATACTAGATTTTTTAAATTTCCAATAAATTGTACCATAATTTTTAAAATATCCGATAAATAGATACTGAAAATTTCTAAATTATAAAGAATTTTCAACATGCGCTAAATATCGGTACCAGAAATTTGTTCTGATGTACCGAAAATTTAGCCTTTTTACAATTTTTTCAAATATAATTTTTTTTTCTTCAAAAAAAAGTAAAAAGTTTGAATAGGGTAAAAACTAAAAGTATTTTTGGAATATCAAAAATCTGGGGTGCTAGCAATAAAAATAGGGTGGCAAGAAAAAAACTCTTCCTTTATCACCACTCTCATTACTCAACAATCAACATACACTTTCCCTTAGGTCCATCTTGGTTTTTTTCTAAATTTTATTTATTTGTTATTTGATTAACTTTTTTTCTTATTTAAATAAGACTAGGACTGGAGTTTTATCTTAAAAATAACAAGATATTTCTTTTTATTCCAACTTTTTGTTTTTCTTTTATTAAATTGAAATAAAAAGAGGAAGTATAGATGTTTTATCTTATAAAAAAAATATAACAAAACATTTTCAAACAGGACCAAAAATATTGTATTCATGCCTTAGGTTTTCTTCTTTCTAAATATTTTCAAAAAGAACCAATAATATTTTAATTAGATGACTTAGGTTTCTCTTAGTAATAGCATTAAAAAAGAACAAAATATTTACTTAAATGCATGCTTAGGTTTTAAGTCTTTTATTCAAGATATTTTAAAACAAAATATTTTTCTTCAAGTTTTTGTAGGTAATATTTTTGGTGATTGTTGATTGAATGATCCACCCATGGTTTATCTAGTGCATTTAGACCATATTTATTGTTAATCAAGATAAATGTGGATATGCGCTAAAATAAATCTTTGAAGATAAGTTTTAAATGATTGATCAACATCAAGTTCTTTTTTCATTTCGCTTCACTTGAAAGTCAATTTTTCAATTCAATTCAATAAACCTTGGTCAACACCAAGTGTATTTTCATATCAAATGCAAATAAACTCTTGATCAACATATAGTTTCTTTTCCTAAAACTTTTTCATGATACAATGCAACTGAATGCCATGAGCCCTAAGTGATGAAGAAGGAATGATTGTGTGTGTATCCCTTCATTCAGAGTCCTAAGAATTGTTTGTTGTATAACCTATATTTAAATGGTCACCTTCATCCATGGACCTTAATTCGATTATAATAAATACTTTTTTTTTGTAATAAAGGCATTTCAATGTAAAATTAATATCTAACTTATCAAATCTTCTATTTTTCCGCCTTCCTACAATGTTAAAATATTTTCATAAGACGAGAGATACTTCATCTATTTCAAGACGATGCAAACAACGTTTCCACATGTGAATATCAAATGTTTTTCACACGAATGCGATGATGACCAGAATATATGTCAATCCAGATTCATTCTTCAAGTGATGAGAATGTTAAATTATCCATGTTTTGGGCAGCAACATTTTCAGTTTGATTGTGATCGAGTATCTCTTGCTAAAATCAACCAACTAAAACATTTTCTACCCAAACTATGGAACTCGGATTATCTCATTGCACCATGGGTATACGTAGGCACGAGATATTAAGTAGAAGACCATAAGTAAATATTATGCTAACATTTGTTCATAAGACTAACTAAATGGGTATCTTTGAGTACAACAAATTTAAAGGGTGTTAATACATTCCTCTTGCATAATGACTCCCGAGCCCTATTTTAGTTGTGATGAACATATCGTCATTGTTTGTGGGTTTTCTCAGTATTTTCCCATTCCTTTTTGGAATAAATAAAATTTGGCGGCGACTGAAATTCTGGCACTTTCAAATAAATGATAAGACGAATGTCACAACACCAAAACATAATGTCAGGAGAAATGTTGTAACACGCTTCTAACCCCACACTTATTTCGCATATGATTTACAAAATAAATAAAGTAAAACCATTACACAAGGAGGTCACACTTCATACAAAACATCGTAATAATAATCGTGCTCCGTAACACGGATTATCATCAATAATAATACTACTAATTGTAATTTAACTCACCATCCCAAAAAACATCGCAGCGAAATCATCGTAATAAATAGACTTCTTCATAAAACAAAAATCATAGTATTTTAGTCTCATTAAAATTTGGAATTAAATCGATTCAATAATTAGACTGTCACAAAGTACGTCAACACCAAATAAGACATAACACTTGCAAAATAAAGCGTTTCCAACCCGATGTTACATATCAGAGCAAGACACCACTAATACAATGAAACTAAACAAAATACTCTAAATCTATAATCAATTCTCCTATGAGCTACTCCCGAGCATTTGTGCGTTACCCACATGGAGACAATATTCAGACAGAAAGGGTAAGTAATCACAATTCATTATAAAAGATATAAGGAAAAGATTAATAGTTATAAACAACATCATCATCGTATAACAACACATATCATTCATCAAAACTTCATACTCACTGATACATCACAATACCACTTAGACATATTTCATCATTAATTCATCATATAATCACGTAGTTCACAATTATCATCACATGACAACCATCAACAAAATTCATGTAGTATCACATAGGATGTTAGTGCAACAATACTGACTCAATGCATGTGGTACCAAAATTTATGAACACCTGGTTCACCACCCTCCATAATATCCACCATATGATTGATTCCTTCTTGAAAATGGAGTACATCATAAACACACTCAATTCGTACAATAGGAACGAGGCTCGTCACAAGCGGACCACCGTCCAAAAATGTTATGATTGTATGATGCACAACAACGTTAAGTTTGACCACAACTAGTCAATTTAATTATCATTAACATAATAATCTTCTCATAGCATGTGTACACATTAAACATGCACATTAATAAAATTCAATCGTCACATCATCATCAAACATCAGCACTATGGTAACATCATTCGAATACATCAGGTTACATATTTTCAATAAGTCATCATAGTATACCATCACATAATAGTCCAAAATAATAAATATATAAACATAGGAATAACACATCAAATACTTTATACAATTATTCCATAAGATAGTTATGTGTGTTAGCTTCCTAACTCTTCGAACGACTCATCAAATAGAGACCAAAAACTCAAGTTACGATAGTTTAAAGTTTTACTGCCAGACTGCTCGCCTGATGCTTGCCCGACAACCCATGGGGTGCTCTTCTCGCCTCCCTCTCGCTTGATGCTCTCCCGATGAAATGAGTGATTGGGTCCATCGCTGCTTCACTTGCCTGACAAAGCTCTGGCGACGATCCCCTCCCCATAAATTTTTTAGGAGCTCCCTTTTTCACCATGCTCATTGCCGCTTGACTCGCCCGATGATGCTCAGGTGACTGGCTCACTCCATAGTCGCCACTAGCTCACCCAACAAAGTGTGTTATATAACAACTTCTCATTTGCGATTCTGCTTCTGTTCAGGCCATACTTGTTACTATTCTAGGCATCATACTCAACCCAAAATGCAATATAAACATCATATATCACATATTAACATTAAAACAGGTCATGAAATAAGTATGGACATAAATCATAGTATACAAACATCACCAATCAACAATTTTGTCATGCTTTACATCAAAATCATCATACAATCCAAAAACCTACATCTACCTTAACCCCCTACCAATCATAATACAATCAGGATTACACCTATTACCTCGTAGTACTAGAAATTTAATTATCTTCTTTCACATTCTATGTAGTTCTCCTCTTGGTTCTCTATAAGCCCTGGTCTCTCTTCATATTCTCCCAAATCGTACAATCGTATATAGTGAAACCTACCTCTCTTATTTTCTCTATTTACTTTGTTACCCCTTAGATCATTTCTATGTTATTCCCCTTATGCTCTTACTTATCATCATGCTCTTACCATCATGTCCTCAACATCTCTACACAAATAATTATTATATTTAATTAATATTAATAATTCTAAATAATATAAAATAAATTATTTAAATCTAAATGATTTTAATTATCATCTATCTCTCACTAATTCCCCACAACATATCATCATACATCACACGAATAATCAATTATATAAATAATTCTAAATTATAGGGTGTTATAACTCTCCTCCAGTTAAAGAATTTTCGTCCTCGAAAATTACCTGAGGAAAACCGAGTCGGATACAACTCTCTCATCTGATCCTTATGCTCCTAGGTCAAACTTCCACCATCTAGTCCACCTTATAGTACCTTCACCAAGGAAATATATTTACCCTATAACTGCTTCACTTCCCGACCCTCTATCCACATGGGTGATGCTCCAACGATCAAGTTATCTCTCATATGCACATCATCCATTTGGATCATATGCGAAGGATCCAAAATGTATTTCCTCAATTGAGATACATGAAACACATCATGAAGATTCACAAGCGACGATGGTAAAGTAATCTGATAGGCCACCTCACCTATCTTCTCTAAAATATGATATGGACCAACAAAATACGGTGTATGCTTTCGCGACTTCAGAGCTCTACCAACACTAGTTACCAAAATAACTCTCAAGAACATGTGATCTCCCTTATGGAACTTGAGTTCCTTTTTTCCTCTTATCATGATAACTCTTCTGACGAGTTTGTGAAGCTTTCATCATTTCTTAGATTATTTTTATCTTCTTAGCTATCTCCTGAACAATCTCAGGTACGAGCACATCACTCTCGCCTGAATTGTACCAATACAATGAAGTCTTACACCGGCTACTAAAATTTCTCTTTTACAAGCAACACATGTTTATACTGATGTCTCAATATCAGAACAATGTCACTACAGATATTACAACATCTATTGACAGACTGAACAATGTTATCAAGTTATAACAAGTACTGAAACTTAAAATGCAAAATGATAAATAACACATAAAGTTGTTAAACTAGTTCGATGCAACACCACCTATTATGGGGGCTACCAAGCTAGGAAGGAAGTCCACTATTAGCAGTATTAGTTCATAGCTAAACAATCCCAACTTACAACTTCTCGCCTAATCCCTACCCAATGCAACTTCTACCTAGAAACCTCCTAGATATGAGAAATCGACATCTCACTTCCAAAATCACCTTAGTAATATCTAATAGTCTCAATTCCAGTGACTATATCGGGAATAACTCAACAAGAAGATCACACTTCCATTACAATACTTAGCCAAAACTCTTGACTAAGAACAATAGTTGGATTTTCTTAACAACTTCATCCAAGAAAAATACTCTACTCATTTCCTAAAGGCTTCCGAGTGAGAACATAATATCGACCACAAGTGTCAAAAGATATAAGGGTGACTTACACCATAAAATACACAAGAGACTCTCAAAATCTAAGACTGATTTTTTCTTCGCCTAATTTCACAATTGTTGAAAGAACTTGTTGCATTAGGTTATTTTTTCTCTTTAAATACACCTTTGCAGTCCATGGGCTTTGAAATCTGCATCCAAATATTTCTTGATCCATAAGCTAAGTGACACACTAATTGTGTAGCAAAATCTCCTTAAATCTTGGAACAACCAATACAAAGTTTTCTAAGTTGTCTCAAGGCCCAATTTAGTAACTAATGTACACCTGGAGATATAAATCAAACATTCCAGATTACATCTTCTTGAACAACAAAATTTAATGAGATATATCCATATAAATATCACACAAATAAATCAAATTTGTCAAGATATCAAAACAGCAACGCCTACTGTACCAGACCATAATGTCATGACATCTACTTCGACATCTAGCTGAAAAACTTATATAAGGAAATCTATTAGGATAGTTGTCAAGAATGCTGTAATATCTTGATCAACATTAGTAGAACCATGTTTTAGCAAAATTTTGCTAGCCTCAAAACCATGGAACTAGCAATCCCCCGTTTAGAAAATTTTGGCTAAAACAATCAAAGACCAAATACAATTGGAGAGAGGAATAAAACCACAAGGAATAAGACCACAGAGGAATAACACCATAAACCAAACTGCTCAAAACATGTATCATAGATACAACACTTACACAAACACGAGCTACATGCTAAACGTGTAAACTTTGTGAAGGCAGAGAAAAACATAAGAAATAGGGGTTTGAATTGGATTTTTAAAACTTTTCCCTTTTTGAAAAACTATTTGATAAAATTATGAAAGAATATAGAGTGATGGAAATTTAAAGTGAAACATTCAGTTTATTAAAGTTTACCTTCAACAGGGCTACATCATGTCCACTCTCCTCGGATAATTTTGCCTTCAACAAGGACTTAATCCACTAATCTCAATAGATTACAGCTGCATGAGCTACCTGTCAGTGACGAACAACAACAATGATCATATAGTTAGTGATATCTTAAGAATTATGACCTACCCGGTCCCCTAAGAGATATAACGACCACTGACCCTTCAAGGATTACATCTATAATGACCACCTGTCAAAGTCTTCTCAAGTATACAAATCTTCACTCGATCACTTGAGGCATCACCAATTTTAGACATAATTTTTTCTTGGAGATTACAAGAATGCTTCTTAACGAGCAGATTACTCCTAATTTAAGTACATGATAAAACACAAAAGTGTTTAGCAAGATATGAGCAACAACCCCTTGGTTTTTGTTGGTTTTATTAATTGGAAGCAATTTTGGCAAAACATTCTGCTTAGAAATAACTTGAAGTTTACTGAAGTAGCAGATGTCACAACAGATGTCCTGACAAGTGAAACTGACAGAAGCGCATATTTTTTAGGAAGTCAGTTTGTTTGTTATTTGTATGCTTCGACTAAGGAAGCTTGAGAAACTCCTTCAACAATATACTTGGAGATTTAATGTCCTGCTTTCATGGAGAAAAGATAGGAGGCACTGAAGACTTGTGAGTAAAGCAACCCTAGTTGTTGTTACTCTATTTAAAGGTTGCAAACCCTATTTTGCAGTTTGGCCATTCCAGATTTAGAGAGTTTAGTTTTAATTATTGGTTGTTCGTTGTGTTGTCTGTTAATTGTTTATTGTGAGCCTCTCGAGTATTTCTACTTGAGAAGGACAACTTTTGAATTGTAAGTTTTCAATCACCATAAGCTTTGAAGCAAGTGTGGTTGTGTGTCTTTGAAGAGTGTCTTCAGTTTTAGTTGTTTTAGTGTCATAGGTTGTGATACTGAGGGAGTGAGCAGAGGTTATCATATCTAAGTGTGGCATCTTAGGTAGAAGTTTCATTGGGTAGTTTGATTAAGGGAGAAGGTGTAAACAGGGAATGTTTAGCTCCAAATTAATACAACTAATAGTGAACTTCATCCTTGGCCTGGAAGCCCCTAGACGTAGGTTAGTTAGAACTGAACTGGGTTAACAACTCTCTGTGTTTTTATTGATTTCTGCATTGTTATATTCTGTTTTGTTTAGATGTGTTCAAAGCATATATAAGTGTCGTGACATTACCTTCAACATCTCATATCTGATACCAGAATTTCAATTGGTATCAGAGTAGGCATCTTGCTTTGTCTCTGGGTGAGATCTAGGGAAGATACTTTCTGGTAATATGGACAAGGAGAAAATATATTTGAATAGATCACCCATCCTAGATGGCTCTAACTATGATTTGTGGAAGCCTCGTATGGCAGCATATATAAAGTCCTTGGACAACAGGGCTTGGAAGGCTATTCTGAAAGGATGGACACATCCTATGATTATTGGAGCTGATAATCAACCTACTGGTGAGCTGAAACTTGAAGAAAATTGGTCAAAGGAAGGTGATGAAATAGCTCTTGCAAATTCAAAATCATTGAATGCTATATTCGGTGGAGTTGACAGAAACATCTTCAGATTAATCAATACATGTGAAGTGGCTAATGATGCTTGGTAAAGACTCAAGGTTAAAATGTCAAAACTGCAGGTGCTCACATCTGAGTTTGAGAACCTGAGAATGAAGGACGAGGAAAGTATTCAAGAATTTCATATGAATGTTCTTGAAATTGTTGGCGCTTGTAGTGCCTTGGGTGAGAAGATTCTAGAAGAGAAGCTGGTAAGGAAGATGCTCAGATCTCTACCTAAGAGATTTGATATGAAGGTAACAACTATTGAAGAAGCTCAGGATATAAGCAACATGAAAGTGGATGAACTTGTGGGATCTCTCCAAACATTTGAGCTAAGTATTAATGAGAGTTCTAAGAAGAAGCCCAAAAGCATAACATTCAAGACCAACACCAAAGAGAAGAGTGAGGAATATGATCTGGACACTGAGGAAGGTCTGTCAAACACCATAGTTCTCCATGGAAGATAATTCAACAGAGTACTAAAAAAGATGGAGGGAAGCTCTAGACCTAATGTCAGGAACATCCCATACAACATCTGAAAAACAGGCAACTCTGGGAAGAAAGCAAGAACAGAGGAAAGATCTACTTAAGGAAGAGAACTAAGATGCTATGAATGTGGAGGCTTTGGGCACATCAAATGGGATTATCCAAACTATCTCAAGAAACAAGACAAAGGATTGAATGTGCTATGGTCAGATGAAGACTCCGAGAGCGAAGCAGGTGGAGAATCAACCAAACATGTAACAACTCTGACTGGTACATATATTTCTGATGGAGACTCAAGTGGTGAAGAATTTACATTTGAAGAACTAGATGCTACATATAAGAAACTATGCATCAAATGTGTTGAAGTAGTCCAGAAGAATCAGAAGTAGAAGAAGCTCATAATGAAATTGCAATACATAAAGAAGGAGCATCTAGAGATGATCAAGAAGCTGGAAAGTGAAGTAACTGTACTAAAATGTGACCTTGATCAGATGAACAAATCTTTCAAGATGCTAAATAGTGGATCTGAGACACTGGATAAGATACTTCAAGCTAGAAGAGTAGCAGGAGATATGAGTGGACTAGGGTACAATGGCACAAAGGAGTCTTCTACAGAATATGCTAAAAGTCAGACCGAATCGAAAATGTCAAATCAAATGTTTCAACATCACAGATGGAACAACTACAGACAGCCTAACAAGAGACATCAACACTTGAGATGTCATTAATGTGGAAGATATGGTCACATAAAGCCATTTTTTATCCCAACTCTACACATCATTCAAATGTGACTCAGGCCAGGCCAAAGAAACAATGGATTCCTAAAACAAATGTTTCATGTCTCTTAGCCCACATTCCCTCTACAGTGAAGACCACAGAAGATTGGTATTTTGGTAGTGGATGCTCAAGGCATATGATAGGAAACCAAAACTTATTGGTTGATCTTCAAAACCATCCAACTAGTTATGTCAACTTTGGAGATGGATTGAAGGGTGAGATCAAGCGAATAGGAATATACACAGTGCTAAGTTTCCTAACATTAAAGGTGTATTACTTGTCAAAGAGCTAGCTTCCAACCTGATCAACATAAGTCAACTATGTGATCAGGGATTTCACGTGAACTTCACAAAAGCTGAATGTATCATTACAAACAAGAATGGTGAGTTTCTATGAAAGTTATAAGGAACGAAGACAACTGTTATTTATGGGTTCCTCTAGATGCAACTCTCACTACCTATTTAAAGGTCAAACAAATTGAGGAAAAGAATGTTCATAAAGAAAAAGAAGTGTTTGAGCCCAACTGATCTAAATGTTCCAATAAATGTCATGACATCAGTTAACTCTTCTAAAGTTAATGACCAGTCTGCTGAAAGAAGAACTATGAATCTGGTCCTGAAACTCTCTGAACTAAAGTTGATCAATAATTATTCAAGAGGATGGGATGTATTTTAATGTTCAAGAAAAGAATAAGGGGTCTGTTTGCTAAAGAATTTATAGCAATTAAAAGCGTGTGGGAACGTTATTAAGGGGATACATTTTTTAAGATATCACTCAACGATATTATAGCATAAGGCGCCACATATAAAAGGCCTACCCCAAGTTCAAATATTTCACAGATTCCCCACACGCTATACTTCTTCAAAAAATCACAAAATCTTCATCCTCAGAAATAATCTTCAACACCTCACCATCAAGATGTCTCAATATAGTACAGTACCAAGCAACATCAATGACAATATACCAACTGAAGAAGCCTTAAACATTGTTCGAATCTCAATGATCCCATGCTCGGATGCGATACCTAAAAAGCTCTGCACCCGCCATGCAAGACGACCAGGGGAAACCTTTGCTCCAGTTGAAGGTAATGTAACTAAAACACCTATTGATGTTGAAGCTGATCAAGATAGAGGATATGTAGACAGAGCCATAAGGAGAATAGTTGATGATACCCTAAAAGTAGGTTTACCTGTTGGAGGGATCACAATCCCTCTTGCTCAAATGCATCGTGAATTATATCCAAAAGAGCATATTGAATCATCCATGAGAGAAGAAGATACTCAACAAGATAATCTTGAAAAAGAAACAGTTCTTGATGAAGTCACAACTGATGTTGGAAATCATCACTGAAGTAAACCTCTCATGATAAGCAGGTAGATTCAAATGATAATAGGACTGAAAAAGATATAGCTAAGGTTGTTATTGATGTGGATACTTTGTCTAATAATGAGATGATCATTAATGTTAATCCTGGGATTGCCAAAAGGCTGGAAAAAAAGAAAGGGCAAGCCTGTTGCTTCCAGCACTCCACCTAAATCTGCCAAGAAGAAGGTTATGTATGGACCTTCAAAACCATGGAGCAAAGCCACTCCATCATCCAGTAAGAGGAAAATCAGACCAGAATCTGACTATGATTATGATGTTGAGACTGATGTCCCATACATCTCACCAGTAAAGAAGTCCATTATTCAGAGGACAAATGAAAATATCTCTGATGCTCCTACTAACAACATATCATTCTATTCCATCAAGTTTGCTGCAAGATGGAAATACATATATTAGAGGAGTCTGGATTTAGAAAGGGAGTTAGGAAAGGATGCCTTGGCTTTCAAGGAAGTTACGAAATTGATCTCTGAAGCAGGGCTGATGAAGACAATAACAAAGTTGTCAAAGTGCTATGAAACTCTAGTTAAATAATTCATAGTCAACATCCTAGAAGACTATGCTGACAAGAGAAGCAAAGAGTTTCAGAAAGTGTTTGTTAGAGGAAAGTGTGTTGAATTCTCTCCTACCATTATCAATAAATATATAGGAAGGAATGAGAAAGAAGAAAGTGAGTTGGAAATCATTGATGATCAGATATGCAGAATCATAACTGCAAATCAAGTCAAGTCTTGGCCTATGAAGGAAAAGCTATCTGCTAGAAAATTGAGTGTGAAGTATGCAATTTTGCATAGAATAGGTACAACAACCACACATCACTCTCGGTGGGGCCAAATTCATCAGTTGGCATGAAGATACCATTTGACTATGGTACTTATATTTATGATCGACCCATAAGCATTGCCCATAGCCTTCCCACCTCATATGTGGAATAATACTGCATCAACATCCTGGAATTCTATCTACAAACTTGGATGCTGAATGTAAAAGAGCTACCCCTTTGTCCCTACATTAGAAGCTGTTTGCTGGAGCACATGTCCCAAACATTGTCTCAACATCTGCTGGTGCTGCACTAAAAATGGGAAATAAAGGGGATGTGATTGCTGAACTGACTGCAACTTGTAGAGATTTGGATGAGGTCATACGAATTAGCACAACAAGGAAGCTGAAACTTAAAGAGACCATCCTAGCTCTGAAGAAGATTGCTGCTGCAAGTGCTGCTGAAAAGGCACCAAAAGAAGAAGCAAGTAGCTCAGCAACTCAAAGCTTTTCTGAAGCTGGCTCAGGAGAAGAAGGAAGTGGAGAAAGTGGAGAGTCTGCAGGTTTTGCAGATCACTAATTGGCCTGAAGATGTTGATTGTATTTCCATGTGGTTTTTTTCTATCCCTCTTTTATGTAATTTTGGCACTTAAGTGCATGACACATGTTTTATTTTGGGTTGTGCTTAACATTAGATATTAAGTAAATTGGTTGAACCTAGTATTTATTTATGTTATCCTCTATGATTTTTTTTTGGTTTTGCCAAATTTTGGCTAAAAAGGGGGAGAGTATGAGTGATTAGACATTAAGTTGAGGAGGATCTGTGAATTATTACAGTTGTGAGCGTTTATGAGTGTCTATGAGTGTTTTGTGTTTGTTTTGTGTGTGATGACTATGTCAAGGAGGAGCACTATTGTTTTGTGTGCCAAGAAGAAGTGTTAATTGTGTTGTATATGCTCTGATGTGTTTATTGTTGATTGTGTATTGTTAGTGTTTTAAGTTGGCATTACTTTTTGGTAAAACTAGGTTGTGACAATGTCTTGATAAATGTCATGACATTCAGAGATTGAAGATAAATCCTACTTGACAAGGATGTTTAAAGATTTCGAGCTGGAAGATAAAAGCTGCTGGAATTACGAAAAATAGTCGATGTCATAGATGTTATGACATTCGATGTGACATACTGCATAATCTTTTCCGAGACTTTTCGAAGTTTGTTGAGCTATATTATGTTTTACTATAATGCATGCTCACGTGGCTGCTAGGTTAATCTTAGTTAAACCTAAATTGGTTGTTGAAAAGACCATGTTTTTAGGATTAAATTAAGTGAACCCTAGCTATCTTTATGGAAGCTCAAAACTGAAGTTTCAGGACCGCTTCTAAAAAGAACCCCTTACATTCTTCTGCCTACGGAATGTATTGAAGATATAGCAGGTTGTTATTTTGTGTAATTCTAGTTTCTCTTGTGAGCCAAACAATTATTAATTGATAAGTGCCTTGGACTAGGATTTGTTTGTAAGGGTAGTTTATCACTCAAAGCTTTGAAGCACGAGTGTTTGTCTCTTGATTAAAGCTTTGAAGCAAGATCAAGATAGTTTATTGAAGTATGTCTTCACAATTCAATTATTCAATAGGTTGATATCACTGCTGTGATTGAGGGGGAGTGAGTAGGAACTCAAATCTAAGTAGGACTTAGATTGAAGTTGCATTGGGTAGGTTTTAAGTGAAAGAGATAAACTGGTTTATTTACAATCAATTCTACTAATAGTGAATTTCCTCCACGGCTTGGTAGCCCCGGATGTAGGTGTAGTTAGACACCGAGCGGGTAAACAACTTATTGTGTTCTTTCTTTGTTTAAATTTATTGTGTGAATTGTTAGCAGTGTCGAGATAGTGTGTCATAACATTCTACGTGACATCACGTATCTGCCGAAATTTCAATTGGCATCGGGCGGGCACTACACTGTTATTTCAGGTGAGATCTAGGGATAATAGTTTATGGCATAATGGATAAGGAAGGAGGATTTGGAGGTAGACCACCTATTGGATGGGTCTAATTATGATTCTTGGAAACCTCGTATGGTTGCCTTTTTAAGATCGTGGATATTAAAGCTTGGAGGCTGCGACAAAGGATGGAAACATCCCACCAAGCTTGAGAAGATGGGACTCTTCTTGAAACACGAGGAGGAATGGAGCAAAGAGGAAGAGGAGCTAGCACTGGGGAACTCTAAAGCATTGAATGCCTTATTCAATGGTATTGACAGAAATATCTTCATACTAGTTCATCAATGTGAGCTGGCCAAGGATGTTTGGGACACTCTCAAAACTACACATGAGGGGACATCCAAGGTGAAGATGTCAAGACTTCATATGCTCACTACCAAATTTGAGAATTTGAAGATGAAAGAAGATGAGACTATTCATGAGTTTCACATGAATATCTTGGAAATTGCCAACACCTCAGGAGCACTTGGTGAAAAGATGTCAGAAGAAAAGCTGGTGAGAAAGATTCTCAGATCCTTGCCTAAGAGATTTACAATGAAAGTAACTACAATAGAGGAGGCTCAGGACATCAGCACCTTGAAGGTTGAAGAACTTATTGGATCCCTTATGACTTTTGAGATGGGAATCAGTGAAACTGTTGACAGGAAAAACAAGAGCATAACACTTGTATCCAATACTGAAGAGGGATGCAAGGTGGATGATGAAGAGAAGATATCTGAAGCTATAGCTATGCTTGGAAGACAGTTCAATAGACTCGTCAAGAGGGTTGATCCAAAGTCAAGGTCCAATGTCAAGGACATTTCATCTGACATTGGCAGATCTTATGACTCCAGCAGAAGATCCAAGTCAGAGGATAAAGGAAGTCAAAGCAGAGAAATTCAGTGTCATGGTTTTGAAGGATATGGGCATATTAGGGCTGAATGTCCCACCTTTCTACAAAAACGAATGAAAGGGATGACTGTAACTTGGTCTGATGGTGATTCAGTGAATCGAAAAGAAGAACTTGTCCTACTCTCTGAGTGTGCAACTCGATATGGACTCTAGTGATGAGGAAGTGACATTTGAAGAACTTCTTGAGACCTACAAGTTGTGTGTAAGGTGGTGAAATATGTCGAAAATGAAAAGCAAAAAGGCGATTGAGGAGTTGGAAGCTGAGAATGTGAAGTTGGAGGCTGAGAAAAAGGAAAACTCAGCCACTATAATTCACCTCAACAATGATATTGTAATGTTAAACTCCAAACTTGATCAGATGTCTAAATCTGTCAAAATGTTGAGATCTGGTACTGATAAGTTGGAAGAAATCCTTCAGCTTGGACAAAATGCAGGAAATAAGCATGGTCTAGGATATGTGGCTGAAAATAAACCTGTTGGTGACATGAAGAAGAAGAAGAGACATGAGAAACCAATGTCAAAACAGTTGTCACAACATAAAACAGGAAATGTGTCTGGCTCAGGGTATGTGGCTGCAAAGAGATTTGCTAATAACAATGAGAAGAACAAACCTGACAAGTCAATGGCAAAGAAGATGCCACACCACAAGACAGGAAACAGGTTTGCCTCAGGATATGTGGAGGTGAAGAAATTTGTTGATAATAGAAAGAAGAACAGACCTAATAAACCAATGTCAAAACAGATGTCACAACATTGGGTTCAACATCAAGATCATAGAAACATGAACAAAAAGTTTCAAAGATGGAGATGTCATTATTGTGGAAGATTTGGTCACATAAAACCTTTTTGTTTTAGGCTACATGGATATCCTAACCAAGGTCCTTATGAAAAACCTAAGACCAACAAGGTAGCATACACTCAACAGTGGAAGAAGAAGACTATAGCTCTGGTAGCTCACACTTCTCTTAGAGTGTCTACCAAGGAAGATTGGTACTTTGACAGTGGGTGTTCTAAGCATATGACTGGAAACAGAAATCTTCTTAATAATGTTAAACCTCATTCTACCAGTTTTGTTACTTTTGGAGATGGAGCTAAAGGAGAAATCAAAGGTATTGGAAACTCAAACTGGTCTGGAGTTCCAAATCTAAATGGGGTGTTGCTGGTAAAAGGTTTGACTGCCAATCTCATCAGCATAAGTCAGCTATGTGATATGGGATTCACAGTAAACTTCACTAAGTCTGAATGTCTTGTAATCAATGATGAACAAGAAGTGATTATGAGAGGAGTCAGATCAAAGGACAACTGCTACATGTGGGAATCTGAGAACACCACTCTATCTTCTGAGTGTTCTATAGACAAAGATAAAGAGGAAGTAAAACTGTGGCACCAAGAACTTGGCCATTTACATCCCAAAGGAATGAAAAGGATCAGTTCCATACAGGGAGTCAGAAGGATACCAAGACTTCACATTGATAAAGGGAGAATCTGTGATAAATATAAGGCTGGACAGAAAACCAGAATGTCACATGCAATGTCTAGACATCTGATCACTTCTAAAGTACTGAAGCAAGTTACTAGGATCTGGTGTGAAAGGCTAACCAAGCTCCTTACTGTCAAAGGATATAGGAGAAAAGCCTTGGATAAAACCCCTTTTGTCAAGAATGAAGGAGAAAAGATCATGCTGACTCACATTTATGTGAATGACATAGTATTTGGAGGAATGTCAGACACAATGGTGAGACATTTTGGCAACCAAATGCAAGTTGAATCTAAGGTGAGCCTCATGGGAGAGTTGATCTATTTGCTTAAACTGCAAGTCTCACAGATGGAAGACTCAACACTCCTTCCACAGAGCAAGTATGCAAGGAATGTTGTCAAGAAATTTGGAATGAAGAATGGCTACCACAATGGGACTCCTGCTCCTACACCTTTGAAGTTGTCCAAGAAAACAAGTGGAGAAAGTGTTGATCAAAGCTTGTGTAAAAGTTCTTTTAATGGATCTTTCTTTTTGAGAAACAATCTTATTCCTTGGTTCAGCAAGAAGCAAATGCTGACTGACCACAATGTCATACAGGATGTCATAACATTGTACTGTGACATTGTTACTAAAGGTCTTGAGGCTGGTAAATTTAAGTCCTTAAGGGGCAAATTGGGTATTTGTCAATATGAGGAGTTGTAGCAATTAGTTGTGCCTACAACAAGGGATGAAAGGGACCTTTTACTTCAACTATTCATAAGTGGGTTATTTAATTATTTTCATCTTATTTTTAAAAGGTCCAAGAATAGGAAGAGACTCCCACATATAATAGTTTCTTCATTTGAAAGTAGTATCACATTTTCTTCATCCAAAAGAAACCTTGAAATACTCTGTCATTCTCGCTCTCCTTCTCTCAAAATCCATCAACAAAATATCTCTTCATCATCTCATCATCTCTCCTCTCTCCCCCATGGTAATTAAGCCATGCAAAATTACATGCTCTTGACCGAAAAAAGTCAAGAAATTGCGTACTACTGCAAGAAGGTCTCAAGCACACCAAAACTTACGCCACCGCCCGCCATTCCCAGGCAGAGAAGGGCTGCATGCATAGCCGTTGCTAGATTAGTAACGGGATCCTAAACGAAGACCAATCATGCAGTTTTAATCCTCTTAACTATAACCGCTTAGCGGTTGATCCGATGTCACGAGAATGTCGAGACATCGGTGATCATGATCTTCCCACATCAAGAATAATGTTGATTCTCCATTAAAGATTAAAATACGTTGATAATGTTTGTGATGAAACCCTGCGATAAGGATGACTATATTTCGATAGTATTCTTGAGGAATCACCCAGTATGCCTCGATAAAGTCCCTGCGACTACATTTCATATCTCTTCAAGAGTCTCCATCATTTAAAAACCTCCAATCATTGACTTAGATGAAGTGTTCTCAGATAATGACCTCATTGCCAATGTCAATCCAAGCATTGCAAAGAGGATGATGAAAAGGAACATGACTCCGCTAAAGAGACGGATGTTGAAGATGTGTCCTACCAAAAGAGATAAAGTAACTGGTGGTGGCTCTAGACCAAAGATAACACCAATTGTGAAAAAGAGGAAGGAACCTGAATACTCAGAGTCAGATCAAGACTCTGATTTTTATGTTGAGGAGAATGTCATTGACATTCATCCCAGAAAGAAGCAAACTCTTGGGAAACTGCCCAAGGTGCCTGAAGTGACCATTGATAACATTTCATTCCATCATCCTGAGCTTTGCTTAAATAGGGTTGCTCTGGAAAGAGAGTTGAATAAAAGTGCACTTGAGTGCAAGGAAATTGTTGATTTGATAAAAGAGGTTGGTCATTGTGAGTTTCTCAAACATGAAGTTTTGGTGAAAGAGTTTATAGTCAATCATCTAGTGGCTATGGGGATGGGAGGTCCACAAGACCAAAGGGGGGAAAAAGTCGTTTCTCCAAGTGTGATCAACAGATTCACCAGATCGATGATGCTCGGCAGTGGAGGAACCGACAACAAGATCCGCCCTCACTACCAAACAAGTAAGGCAATGGCCTCAAGGAAAACTCTCGCAAGCAAGTTGAGTGTCAAATTTGCCATCCGCATAAGATTGTGCTCGTCCCAACCAATCATAAATCCATCATCTCCATTGAAGATTCATATATGGCAGCTCTTAAATTGACTATGGATCCTATATATTGCGGAACCTCAAGCATGCTAAAAGTTATGCTATCAAAGGACCCATAGCCTTTCCTCCTGCTGTGGATCGGTGACCAATTTCACGATATACTAGCTAAAAGAGATGCACCCCCCTCTTGGATTCCACTACAAACTTTTCAACATGTCCAGACATTGTCATGACATCAGTGAGACATCCAATGTCAAGACAATCTCTCAAAACAATCTAGATGTGCTAAAAGCTACAAGAGCTTGAAGCAAGAAAGAGGACAAGAAGGATGAAGGGATGTGAGGTGATCTGAAAAATGAGTTCGGATGGCGGAAAAAGTTCGAAGATGCCTCCTTTCATAGTGTTCCTTCTGGAGAAGAAAACACTTGAGATGAAAGTCTATCCATTATTGTCTATTGCTTTGTTGTTTAAATCCTATTTTCCCATTTTTTTTTGGTTTGTATTTTGGAAGATTGTAATCAATTTGTTGACAGAATTGTAATGCTTTGACAGAGTTGTAACACTTAAACAATGCTGGTACTTAATTATATGTTGAAAGTTTGGGGTACTTGTATTGTTTCCTTTGGCCCCTTTGTGGCTAAAAAGGGGGAGAAGAAATATTGTGGGAAACTGTATTGGGAAATTGGGAAACTGTGTGGAAATTTAAATTTGTTTGTGGGAATTGTGGGATTTTGTATGGGTAGAATTTATCTTATCTCTAGGTTCTAGTTTCCTTAAGCTTAGGATAGCTAAGAACTAGTTTATTCTTCTGCTGCATAGGTTCTCTGATCTGTTAAGTAGTTTTAGCCAAAAATGTGCCAAAGGGGGAGTTTGTTAGTGTTTTAAGTTGACATTACTTTTTGGTAAAACTAGGTTGTGACAATGTCTTGATAAATGTCATGACATTCAGAGATTGAAGATAAATCCTACTTGACAAGGATGTTTAAAGAACATTTCAGGCGGAAGATAAAAGTCTTGGAATTACTGAAAATAGTCGATGTCATAACGGATGTTATGACATTCGATGTGATGAGAATCTTTTCTGAGACTTTTCGGGAGTTTGTTGACTATATTATGTTTTTCTGTTACTATAATGCATGCTCACGTGGCTGCTAGGTTAATCTTAGTTAAACCTAAATTGGTTGTTGAAAATACCATGTTTTTAGGATTAAATTAAGTGAACCCTAACTATCTTTATGGAAGCCCAAAACTGAAGTTTCAGGACTGCTTCTATAAAAGGAATTCAACCCTTACACTGCTGATGCGCCTCTAGAATGTATTGAAGATATAACAGGTTGTTATTTTGTGTAATTCTAGTTTCTCTTGTGATCCAAGCAATTATCAATTGATAAGTGCCTTGGACTAGGATTTGTTTGTAAGGGTAGTTTATCACTCAAAGCTTTGAAGAACGAGTGTTTGTCTCTTGATTAAAGCTTTGAAGCAAGATCAAGATAGTTTATTGAAGTGTGTCTTCACAATTCAATTATTCAATAGGTTGATATCACTGCTGTGATTGAGGGGGAGTGAGTAGGAACTCAAATCTAAGTAGGACTTAGATTGAAGTTGCATTGGTAGGTTTAAGTGAAGGAGATAAAGGCTGATTTATTCACGAATTAATTCTACTAATAGTGAATTTCCTCCACGGCTTGGTAGCCCCGGATGTAGGTGTAGTTAGACACTGAACTGGGTAAACAACTTATTGTGTTCTTTACTGCTGTTTAAATTTATTGTGTGAATTGTTAACAGAGTGTCAGATAGTGTGTCATAACATTCTCTGTGACATCACGTATCTGCTGCCAGGAATTTCATGTATCTCTGAATATACTATGTGTTTCCACAAGAAGAGAAGTTGTTGTGTAGGGGGAGCAAAGTTTTTATCTGTCAATTGTGCATCTGTGTGTGCTGTGTGCAGGGGAGTAAAATGCTGCATCTTTGAATGTCCTAACTGATGTTTGAACATCTATGTTAATGGTCTATTGCTTTCTCTATTTTAATTGTGATGCTGCTTTTACTGTGCTGCTCTAATGTATGTGCTTGAATGCCTATGTTTATTATGGTGATGTCTTAATTGTTTGGCCTGCACCCCAAATAATGTTTTAGCCAAAATTTGCCAAAGGGGAAGTTTGTTGGTTCTATTAATTGACAACAATTTTGGAAAAACATTCTTCTCAGAAATAACTTGAAGTTTACTGAAGTAGTAGATGTCACAGCAGATGTCATGACATGTGAAGCTGGCAGAAGTGTAGATTTTTAGGAAGTCAGTTTGTTTGTTATTTGTATGCTTCGACTAAGGAAGCTTGAGAAACACCTTCAGTATTATACTTAGAGATTTAATGTCCCGCTTTCATGGATAAAAGACAGGAGGCACTGAAGACTTGTGAGTAAAGCAACCCTAGTTGCTGTTACTCTATTTAAAGGCTGCAAACCCTATTTTGTAGTTTGGCCGTTCCAGATTTAGAGAGTTTAGTTTTAATTATTGGTTGTTCATTGTGTTGGTTGTTAATTTTTATTTTGAGCCTCTCGAGTATTTCTACTTGAGAAGGACATCTTTTGAATTGTATGTTTTCAATCACCATAAGCTTTGAAGCAAGTGAGATTGTGTGTCTTTGAATAATGTCTTCAGTTGTAGTTGTTTTTAGTGTCACAGGTTGTGATACTGAGGGAGTGAGCGGAGGTTCTCATATCTAAGTGTGATATCTTAGGTAGAAGGGTCATTGGGTAGTTTGATTAAGTGAAGAGGTGTAAACAGGGAAGGTTTAGCTCCGAATTAATACTACTAATAGTGAACTTCATCCCTGGCTTGGAAGCCCCTAGACGTAGGTTAGTTAGAACTGAACTGGGTTAACAACTCTCTGTATTTTTATTACTTTCTGCGCTATTATATTCTATTTTGTTTAGATGTGTTCAAAGAAGATATAAGTGTCGTGACATTACCTTCGACATCTCATATCTGATACCAGAATTTCATTTTTACTTAAATCTACAAAGATGAATATAATCTAAGTTTGAGTACAACATCTTGCAGAATTCTTCATCTTCATCTTCATCTTTTTTATATTCATATCTTCTTTTAATCTCTCTCTCTCTCTCTCTCTCTCTCTCTCTCTCACTCACTCTCACTCTCTCTCATTATAGTTGTTTTCAATTTGAATAACAACTTTCGACTTCGTTGTAGCTAACATCATCATATTGCAGCTCATTCATAAATCTTCTTATATAGCCTTCAAAAAAGAGTCGTTGTAAGGATAGAAAGATCTTTTCTTCTTCCAATGGTTGATTCCCCATGGATAGATTCAAGGAAGGTTTGGAATAGTACGAAACATCACTTTTCTTAGTCTGATGCTTGCAATTAATAGCATAAGATCGTGGGAGACAAACTCTATGAATAATACAACCATTATTATCATAGTGGAATTTGTGGTGTACTTTTTATATTGTACTCTTCTTGACTAAGTTTCCTGATATTTATATTATGATAATGTATTTATGATTCTAAAGTATTAAGCTTGGAAGAGATCAATTACTTTGTCTTTGTTCTTCTGATGAATAAATGATGAGTAGTTCATAAACTAATTTGTTGTTGCAGCATAGGAACATGAGAGTTGTCATAACCATGACTTGTCTTCATAAATACTTGCAACAACTTTTCTGAAACACTAAGCTTCACTTTTGATCTTAGAACTAGTCTTGAAGGTGTATTTCTTATCGAAATATTTTCTGATGTTTGGATCTTGAAATCAGATATTGTGACAACATCCTTTCTGATTCTCAAGTCTTTGAATTCTTGAACTTTGATTATTATTCTAACTAGATTGATTCTGATTGAACAATGAAAGTAATCCAGAAGATATTTCACTATTGTAGAGTCATGGTCTTTCAGATATTTGAACAATATCTTCATATATACAAACAACAACTAATATGAGGAAAAAATTCTTTGTTTGTGAGTGAAAACTTTTCTAATCCACTATGTCTTGATTTGAACTTGATTTCTAATGACAACTTTCTTGAGTTGCATACCTGGTGTATGATTTCTGAGGCAAAAGCATCTTAAGTAAATTTCAGCTTAGGCAAACCTCTGACAAACTCAAGTTTATTTAGCTGAGACATCCTCCCCGTGCTAATATGAACCAAGCGTCTATGCCACACCTATTTCTCTTTGTTAACGGGCATTAAACATTTTACATCTTGGTGTATAAGATCAGAAAGCTTTATTTAGTAAATGTTTTTTTCCTCTTTCCAGTGAAGAGAACTGTGTCATCTTTCTAATTATAGCCTTACACGTTTTTTGATTAAAAATAATGACATAACCGTTATCACTTAATTGACTTATGGATTAAAAATTATGCATTAGACCCTCAACATAAAGTACATTAGAAACTTTTGCATAAAAATATGTCTTCAATCAAATGTTTCCTAAAATGTCTCAACATTTAGAAAAACATAATCACTTCAAACTTAAGCAGAATCTTTGACTCCTCAATCTTGGATTCCAGGTAATATTACTTAATATTCTTAGAATATTCAGTAACCAAATAAATCCAATCTACAAAATTGCAACAGACAAGATGTCGAGACTTTATGTTAGGATATCTTGTTCAACGTGATGCTGCTAAGTTAGTTTTACCAAAATTAATGTCAATAATAAATATAGAGAATTAACAAATACAAGATGTATAAAGCTATTGAGGAAGCTTCATTCAACTTGTGTGTTTTCTTCATAACAACATAAAGTAGATCAATTTCAGTTCATTACTCCAATATTTTCAATAAAAGTTATGTCAGTGGAACATTTTATGAATTGATATGTTGTTTTATGTTGTTGTTGTTTTGTTGATAAATGTTGTTGTTTTTGTTAAGAAATTATGACTCATCATTATCAATGTCATCATAATAATCATCATCATCGATTAAAATAATAATGATGATAATGACGATGATAACTTTGAATTAGTCATCATATTGATGCTTTGCCAAACAAACTAGAAGAAAATGAACCATTGCTTTGAAGAACTTGGGGCATTGGACCAAATTTTATACGTTAAAGAGCGAGAAATTACGAGATGCATGCAATTCGAAAAACAGTGGTTCATTTTAGATTAACATTGTGATAGGTAGCACGCTACCTAATTATAACTACGGTCACCCGTGGTGGAAAGCATCATACATACAATTACACACTAACTAACAACTGATGTATAATTGTCATTATATGTATTTCACCACCGTTATTGTATGTGTTTTATGTAGTAGGGTTTATACTCTATTCAGACACCTAGGACCATATGGTCCACAACATACTCCCAAGTATTAAGGTATTTTCATAAATAATTTAGAAGCACTCGAGCACTATAAAGAATGAGGAACATCATTACTAATTAATGAGTAAAAACATGTCAGTCACTCCCCGTGTTACATGATAACTTTCAAGAGAAGCATTTAATGCACCAATTCACGAGAACAACAATGTCCCATCTGGGACTTCCATGACCACATATCTTGTGGTCATACAACAATGCGTGTTACAAACCATTACCTTGCAAAGCAAAGACATGGGCTTAAGGGACTACTGTTCCGAGCCAATACAAGGTCCAAAAAGTGAAGGCCCAATTGCGAGACAAAAATTCATCACGCGAGAGACATGTACACCTTTTTTTCGTTGCACCAACATAATATACCTCATGAGAAATACCATGATTATCTCCCAATCAATCCAAAGCTTGAGTGCATATCACATAGTTTTACACACGTGAAATTACCAACCATTCCCCATATTTAAAGAGGAAATATACTAATTCACAAGCATTCAAAGTCTTTTACATTCAAATTTCATTTTTCACTCTCTTATTGACTTGAGCGTTGAAATGCTAACCTTGCAGGTCACCCCCTCCATCAAATCAGAAGCATTGAACCACCACAATAGACCCTAAATTCATCATCTTTGATCATCATCTAGTTCTAAAGCGGAAAAATACCCATACTCTATGTCGAGTGGAGTTCCCAACTACATAAACACATATACATAGTTTTAAACAGTGTTACATTAAAGATACAAACTTAGTATGTAAGATGTAATTCAGTCTACTAATATATTTAGTGACAAAAAATATTTTAACTGGCAAAAAGTTTTTTCAAATCAATTTGTTTTTTAAAATGTTTTGTAAAATAAAAAACTCGCCAAAATGTGTGTTAATTTTGATTTTTTTAATAAGCAATATTTAAAAAAATCTCAAATAACCACATTTTCAAAAAAAACAACCAAAGTAACCATTTTTTAAACAAACCAAATTCGCCATAGTGTGGCGCATACATGTAAATTAAAGAGGATGCGCCATACTATATGGTTTATCCTCCTATATAGTGTCATGCCGTGTGGCGCATACATGCAGTTTTTTATGAGGAGACGTCACCTATGGTGGCTTGACAGTTGTTTTTGGGTTTCTATAAATTCAACTACCCATCATCACCATTTTTCACACCTCTTCTCACATCACTCTTAAAAATTCCTTCCAATCCCTCGCCAAGATTTTCCACTCCTTTGCCAAAGTTTCCAATGATGAAAAGAGATGCTCATGTTATTTTCGCTGACAAACCCTCTAATGAAGATCAAACTCTGGAACACGCAGACGTTCGAGTACTTTTAGAGGCACTTGATTCGCTGGTTGGAAGGAGATATTCCTGATGGTGAGCTGATCAAAAAAATTGAAAGGCAAATTACATTGAGGAACGAAAATGGAGTAACTCGTTCATGGAAAAGTGAGATTCAATGCTGATGTTCTTATGATGATGCTTGGACCATACGATATTGTGTTGATGTTTTTAATCTCCTAGTTATTATGATGTGTTTAGTTTTTTTGTCTGCTTATCGTGTAGTTGTGTTTTACGTAGTTGTCTTAAGTTTTTCGTGGTGCAGTTTTTTGGGTTATTGTATGAAGGTTGTTGTAATTGAATGTTAACTTGAACACGAAATGAAAATGAAAATGAAAATTTCTTGCTTACAACAAATAAATTACTCCAGAAATTTTGCCATAAAAACTATGTTGTAGATCTAGACCTAATATTCGGACAATCTTTTCGATTGTGTCTGAACTGCATAACCTTAGCATTTTGTTTGCAGTATCCATTTTTTCACGTGGCTCCCCATCATTGACCATTGTCAAATACCCGGGTCCACTAACACGAGTTTAGTTTGGGGTATATGCTAGGAGTGTCTCCAAATTTATAATAGTTCCCGGGGTATAATATTTGAGTGCCACCCAAAACCTTGGAAGTTCTTTATACAAGTTCACCCAATTACCCTAGACAAGTTCAACTGCCTTAGTCCTCGCAATCCATGCCTTCCAGTAAGAGATCATATAACTGAATCTTGTAATAATGTGAGAAATAATTGTATTCCCCTTTAATGATGGATCCTTGCTAATGAGAGGCAAGATTTTTTTTATATATTAATTGGGAAATAAATTTATGATGATCCTGCGTCAGAACGGTGGTGATGCAAGTGTGAAGTAGATCAATGGTGCATATTTTCCATGATGTTTTTCCTACTTAAATATTAATATAAAATATTTTATTTACATTTATTATTATTTTAAAAAAAGAATAACACAATTGTCAAGTCATCATAGGTGCACCTCCTCCTATAAAACTATGTATGCGCTACACTGCATGACACTACATAGAAGAACAAGCAATGCAGTGTGGCGTATCCTCTTTAATTTACATGTATGCGTTATCCAGAGTGACTTGACTTATGTGTGCCAATTTTTTTTGTTTAAAAAGTAGTTACTTTGATAAATTTTTTAAAAAAAATGCTTATTTGAGATTTGTTTTAAAAATATTAATTATTCTAAAAAAAATTCGTTAATTTTTCCAAGAAGAAAAGCTGATAAAAAGTTAAATGCCTATCAATATTCTATTTTTACTCCGCCAAAAGAGCAATGTTTTAAAAATCGGATCGGACCGATCAGGTAATCGGTCTGGTTCAATTGTTGGATCGCTCATGTCATTAAACCGGTGCGAACCGATAGAAATCGAAGTAAATCGGAAAAACTGAAAAAACCCGACGGTTTTCTTAAACTGGTGGTTCAAATGCATTTTTTAAAAATTAAAAATGTCATTATAATTATTTTAATAAAAAAATTTAAAATAAAAAATAAAAAGTGAAATTAAAAATAAAATTAAAAATTAAACAAAGTAATTATAGTATTGACGAAAAAGCTATTGCGGATGCAGTTGATTTTATTGTAGATGATTTTAATGCAGATGATTTTAATATCGAAGACGAAGATCTTAATATTTAAACAATTTTTTCTCCTTTAAACTAAGCTTAGTACACAATGAAATTATTTTGTTATAAATTATTTAATGAGATTATCTTGTAATTAGATTTTTTTGCAATTAGACATTGTAATTTTGTATTATTTTATTATGTGTTATACCTTTATTTAAAAGTTGAATTTAAATTATGTACTTGTGAATTTATGATATGACATTTTAAAAAATATAAATGTTAGTTATATTTTGTAGAGACTGAATTATCTGATTTTATCAGTTTTATATATATATATAATTTGGTTATAATGAGCGGTCTATTCAATCGAATTATCCGATTTAATCTGATTTGGTCATGCGGTTCGTCCAATGATCCAATAGTTCAATCAATAAACTAGTGATCCAATACTATTACCAGTTTAATGACCGGTTTAATTTTCAAAACACTACAAAAGAGTGTTTAGATAAGACAATAAAAATATCTTTTAATTTAATATAAGATTTTAAATTTTAATCGTAAATATAATAACACTTATTTTTTCAAAAAGAAAACAATGATGTTGATGTAATCAAACTCAACTTAGTAATATTAATTAACTTTGATAATTAAGCAGAGGAGATACTTGTTTTTGTAATTTAAAAAATTTTCCACTCAACTTTTTAAAGTAGTTTTCTTTGTCTTTATAGAGCACTCAGAAATTAGAAAAAGAGAACCAAAAGAAAGCTACCTACCACTAAAGGGTAATGAGCTAGCTGTCAGACAAACTTTGATAAGTTATTGTCAATTTTATTTTTCTATCAATTTTTCCTTTATTAGACATTCATGTTGGATTCTTTTCATACCTCAATCGCTAGGCCCCGGGAACTGGCAAAGCCAAAAGTTCCTATCTTTTTATAAAGGACTGGACATCATGAAACCACTCTTGTTGTGAAGCCATGTGATCGTCCGATTAATAGTACTGTTTCTTTGGTTAGGTGAGATTCACAATCGAATTTTTTACCCAAATGCCATGTTTTGGAAAAAAAATTCCAAAATGCCATCAACCCACATTAAAATCCTAAAATGTCCCATGGAGGGACGATCGGGCCCACCTTATTTATTTTCTGCACCGGTGCGTCCAAGAGAGGGACGACCGGGTGTTGAATTTTTTTTTTTAGTTTTCTTTTTCTGATTATAAATATGATTTTATATTAGTTTCTATAATTAAATTAATTTTTATATATATTAATTAATTGATTAATATTATTTTAATATAATAAAAAAATTAACAATTTTTTTTAATGCATTTTAAATTTATAATAAGTATATTTATTAGTAATAATATAATTTATTTATTATATTATTATTACGATACAGTTTGAAAATTTGTTACGAAAATGCCACATATTAAAAAGTGTATGTTAAATCCATCAAACGGACGAAATGAATTATATTTATTCAGTTAATTATATATTAATCAATTAATTATATGGAAATTATACTTATATGAAAATTATTTTGAAAGGTGAAATAAATATGTTTAATTTTTATATGGAAATTATTTTGAAAGGTGAAATAAATATCTTTAATTTTTATGTATGATTTGATTTTGTAAAATATTATGATCAATCAAATTTGAATTCTCTTTTAATATTATAGGTTTGATACTGTTTCATATTGTACCAATATTTTATACATTAGAATATATAAAAATATGAAAATAATTAAATCAAAACTTCACAAATATATCTTTTGAATGGAGGTATTAATATTATTTAATTTTATTATATATAGAAATTATTTTGAATGGTAACATTAATACATTTTATTTTTATGCATGATTTGATTTCAAAAATTTATGATCAATAAAGCATATCACAATCTTTTTAAATTAACTTTAGAATTGTAATCATGATAAAAAAAATGTTAAATTGTGGTCATGAAATTTTAATGAAAAATGATAATCATAAAAATTAATAATAAAAGGTATAAATTTATTCATACAATCCTTTTCATAAATTGAATAAGTTACATTTTGTTATAGTTTAAATATTATTTTGTTACTAAAAATATTTAAAATCATATATTTTTATGAAATATTAATAAAAATGATGTATTTTAAAGAAATAATAATTTAACTAATCATTTACTCGATTATATGTATAGTAACTTTATTAAAGAGTTAATTGATCAATTAATTCAATTAAATTATTTTCAAAATATTAGTTGATCCATTAAAAATCAATTTAATGTAAATAATGGAAATAAAATATATAATATTGATATAATTTTAATTATTTTATTAACGGAAATAAGTTATAATATTAAAAATAATTTAAAACGTTACAGATTAATGATTTCTTATTTTGTTACCCAATCATGTTTTCAGTTTACATTTTTGAATGTTGTCAAATAAGTTTGATACACTAAATTTGGCCGAATTAAAAACGAATTTTCTGTTACATGACAAGATTAGTTCCACGTTATATGAAATCTCGACCGCCCGTCGGACAATTTATTCTAGTATATATAAAAATTAATTTAATTATAAAAACTAATATAAAATCATATTTATAATCAGAAAAGAAAAAAAAACCAAAAAAAAAAAAATTTCAACACCCGGTCGTCCCTCCCTTGAACGCACCGGTGCAGAAAATAAATAAGGTGGGCCCGATCGTCCCTCCATGGGACGATCCATTGAAAAGTCCAGTAACTTTCGTGGCATTTTGGGATTTTAATGTGGGTTGATGGCGTTTTGGGATTTTTTTTCTAAAACATGGCATTTGGGTAAAAAATTCAGTTCTTGCAACTACTCCCTTTGAGTTAAAATCTTTTTCATATCTAAAAAAATGGAGAGCACAATTATTATAACATTGAAATATAAATGCAAATATTATAGAAATGTGTGACATATATTTTACCTAAATAACATAAAAATATTAGTAATTGTATTCTCCATTTTTTTGAGAAATGAAGAAGATCTCTACCAATATAGCCTATGTTTGGTAAATGTTAAAAGCACAATAGAAGTAACACAAAAGTTACCCTGCTTCTAAAAATCACAGTGAATTGGTCAGGAAAGGAGAGAATTGGTCTGGAAAGGTGCGACAGAGGCAATTTACCGTGAAACCAAACACACTGATATTCATTAATGTATTAATATATAAAAATAGAATATTGGAATACAATATTTGAATAATTGGTCCAACAAGTTACGAATATAACAACAATAATTATATAATATGATGAAGCAGAAAAAACATTAAATAACACAATCAACTGATAATTAAGTTCGATGCAACTTGCACCTACGTATGAAGGGTTGACTTCCAATCTAAGAAAGGAAATTCATAATTAGTACGTAGCTTAGAATATTAATCTTGCAAGCAACATCAAATCATATGTTGTCTCATGCCTTTTTCTAAGCTTACCTAATGACTTTTATTTAGGTCCTCTATAAATATGAGAATCTCTCTCACTTTCTCTCAAACACTAACCCAAGTGTTTGGATTTTCAATCACTAGCCCTGGTGATCAATTTTAATCAACAAGTTGAGTGATGTTTAATCTTATAACTCAACTAGACCTACTATGTCAAATGATTGAAACATGGTAGTATACATAAAACAAGGACTATTTTGAAACCTAAACTCTATATATGTTCAATGTATGATATGTGTCTCCAAATCTAGTAAAGAGCTCCTTATATAGCATATTCTTCTAGACTTTTCTTCATGGATATTTTTGATTTAATTTCGTCTAGAATTTATACATCATCTGTTGGACTGAAATTTGACTACGCCTCTGGTATAAAAAACTATAGAACTTTTACTATTGTAGCACTCATAGACCCAATTTCCCCACTTCAAAATAGGAATATCGCAATAGCTTTCTAATGCAACTGACCGCACCTCAAAATGACTTACGAAACTCAAGTTACACATGAAATAAGATGGGCAATCCCCTTCTATGTCTATATGTAGATTTTTTTACTCTTTATCGAATTAGATCTCGAACTCGACCATTTGAATCCCAACAACCCAAAAACGCATAGAAATCCAAAGTACTTAAGTCATACAACAATTATCACATCAAAGCACATATATTTAACATTCAAAACATTGGTTTAACATGTTATCATCATCATCATATTTCATCAAGATTTCAAACCAAATCCAAAACCATCATAACTCATGAATTTCACACATCAAATCGCATAACTTTCAAAAATTAACATAGTACAAAATTGAATCGAATGATAACGACTCAAAGATTTTTGCACAAACTCTCTTCAATGTCCAATTTACACAACAATGGAAAAAAAGGAAGAAGAAAAATAAAATAGGGTAAGGATCTTTCTCTATCATTCATGCTTAAAACACCCATAGTTAAACAATTCCCCCTTACCTCAAATTTGCACAAAAATTCAAAATATGGCTATAAAATCTCCCGCTTTTCCTACTCTTGCTCTACTAGGGTTTCTCTAACTCTGCTGACAACTTTTACGTGTTCCCCAAACAACTCCTTGAAGACTTAGAAAACACTTAGAAGGGGGGGGGGGGTTGAATAAGTTTTTCCTTTTTAAGTTTTCTTTTAATCAACAACAATCTAAACACACAATGATTTTTATCTTGGTTCGTTTGAAACTCAAACTACTCCAGTCCACCCGCCAAGGTGATTTTGCCTTTCTCAAAAAAGGACTTAATTCACTATAATCAACAGATTACAATTGCACAACGAACTGCTGTGACTAAAAAACAATGCACAAGCCAACTGCAAGTGACTAACACCTCTAAGACTTTCTAGTCCTAGCCCTCTTGAGAAATTTGACCCAACTGGTCTCTCAAGGAACAATTACAAATGAACTTCTAACAATGTGTATAACGTTGCTTCTAAAAAGCTTTATCACAAAAAGTGATTTTTACACAAGAATTGTTTAAGCTCAATACAGAAAAATAAACTTAACAAAATAGTATTTGACTTTGGCAGCGTAAGTTTTCTCTTTTAGAATGAATAGTATATTTTCTTCTTTGAATGTTTGCTCTTTATATAGCTTCTCATAAATAATTTCGTTGCATTCTGTTGCTTTCTGTTGCGTGTCTTGGAAGATGAGAAACATAATAAATGTTGCTTGTCTGGATGTGCTTTGTTTTCTCAATGAGCCTCGAAATTTGATCCACTCAAGTACTTAAGCCGTGTTATCTTTAATTAGTAACGGTACTGTAGCAGACTTTGTCTTAGAAGATGACGTATAGAAGAATCATGATCTTCTGCAAGCCTTGTTCAAAGTATCTTCTAAGAAAGGTTTCCTTGGTGCTTCTATTAGAGGTTGCGTTAGCATGCTTCCTTCAGAAGTTGCTTTCAGCGTGCGTGTTCAGAAGTTCTTTTTATCTTCTAGAACTTCTAACTCTTGTTTACTCAGCATAATTTGATATTTCTTTATTCTAGAGTGCTTGGGTCAAAACATTATCTGAAATAAGAACAATACACATCAGAGTATCATATTTATTATACAAAATTTATTTCACTTGTTATCATCAAAACTCTAAGATATGATTAGAACCAAACAATGTTCTAACAATCTCCCCCTTTTTGATGATGACAAAAATATTAGATTTTGATTAAATTTTTTTGTATATATGAAGAACATATCTCCCCCTGAGATAGATAATCTCCCCTGAGATAAATAATTAAAGAAAACTAAGTATATATTAGAACTTCCCTGAGATTGTTCTTTCAGAGCTTTCAGAGATCCTTCTTTTAGAGTTTTCTTTTTCATTTTAGAGCTTGAATCATTTCAGAGCTTGAGGCTTTAGAATTTGGGTTTGTCTTTGCAACGTCTTCTTTCAGAGATTATGTAATCTTGTATACTTTAGAAACAAATACACTTGTATATTTGTTGTTAAAATATTTGACACTTTTGTCCCAATAACATGTTATAATTAATCTTATCAAAATATCAACCCCTTATTGTCATAATCAGAAAGTCATTGTTTTTTTAAATAAAAATAACACTGTAAAGTGAAGCAAAGTACTGATAACATTAATTTTAAGGATACAATTACAGAAGGTTTGTTAAAAAAAACATTTAAAAACAATGATGCACAAAAGTTTGGATGAAATGATCTGGTATAAAATCATGAATTTGAATTTATGGTACATGTATTGGTAACGTAAAATGATGTAAATGAAATGTTAAAATATTCATGACATGTTTCAATTGTATATTTTATTATGCAAGATGATTTATTTTGAAAGAATAGAAATATATTCTATGGTGTTTATTTATATGGAGTTTATGAATTACATGTTTAAACCCACTCATGAAATAAAAGTTAGTCATGACAAATTTGTATGATCATGATTGTCGATTGCTATGTATTAAATATATTTTGGATATATTTAAGTGGAACTAAAACTTCAAATTAAAAAGGCTAGCAATGGAGAATGACATAAAATTTGTGTATATGACAAAATGAATGACAAAAGTGTCATGGTGATAGTTTGTGAAATTTATCAAGAATATAAAATATATCTTGCATATGATAAATGTATTAATATGACAAATGTGTCATGGTTTGATGATAGTTGGTAAATGCTATCAAGAGTAATTAAATTAATCATAGACATGACTATTTGAAAGATTGAATATTCAAAGTTTATTAAAGCTTGAAAATTTGCATGATTCTTTGACGAAAGGATTGACAAAGATATGATGTCTTTGGATAGAACTGAATACAAGAAATACATCACTAAGGGATGTGGAACAAGCCCATATCTAATTAATCATCAATGGTAAAAACTCAACTCACACTTGATTAATGTTAAGTCTTGAGTTTAATGATGAAAGTACACTATTAAAGTGATTTAAGTACTTGACAATAGATACATCCCAAGGAATAAACGTACTTGGACCATAAGAATAAATATGGTAGGATGAGGTTTCCTCTTAATAGACATATAACATATGTTTGTTGGAATGCATAATTATGGGTGCATTTCTGATATAGTCTACCTATATGATAATGAAGTGGCGCCACTTCATAGAACTCAAGGGCTTGACTCTTAAATTCTCACAAAAAGGATATTAGACACAAGGCCTTATTAAATCTGTCATATTAATAATTTGATCAATAGTACCGAGATTTCATGTGTGAGTTATGCACACTTGTTCTAATGATTAATTGGTTCAAAACTTGTCTACCAATTTATTCGTGAATGAGTGCAAACTTAACTTACTAAGAAATGGTTTAAATCATTAAGATACCTTTATCTGAATCCATAAAATTTCCAGAATAGTGGATTTAGATATATTTTGAAAATGATGGGGGATTGTTGGTAAAATTTCCAAAATATATTTGAAAAGTTGCAATGGTTAAAAAAGACCTTTTAGAGAAAATGTGTAATGCTTTATAATTAAAACAATGTAACCATTCATGAACAAAACCTTTCAAAGAGTTGTTTCCCTTCACCAAAGAACACAAGTTTCTCTCTAAATAGAGACATTTGTTAGGCATTGAAAAATACAAGAAATAATATATTTCAAATGCTAAAAATTATATTTACATCATTCTTTTATTTTTCTAGTGCACGAGAATAAATGGGAGAACTTTATTCTGTAAAATATCGTTGATCGATATGCTTAATGTGAATGTGCGATTTATGTTAAGGTTTCCAAAGTATCTTGAAGGAAATTCGTCGGATAACCTATTTGCATCCAATTTACCTAAATTAGTGGGGGAGAATCAAACCTAAAGCTTAGTGTAAACACACGCTTTGAAATTTATTTTGTATAAATTTTATCGTACCGCTTTCATCTTCTTCTTATCTATATGTTGCAGTAGACCCCAACACAAGAGTTAACATTTTCTTCCATTGATAAAACTTTTAAATCTCATAATGATGAAGTTGAAAAATGTTTAAAAAAAAGCTCCATATGATTGAAATTGTATTACACATTAAATTAAAATGATATTTTGATATATTATTTTTAATTTAGGGTGAGCTTGTGTGTTTCTTTCAATTTTTTCGGTTATTACGAATAGATTTTTCAAGCTTTTTGGTCACTACTAAGAGATTTTTTACTAAAGTAAAAATTATCAAGAAAGATAACATTTGATTTTTTTAGCATACGACCTATGATTAATATTGAAAGAAATTTCTACAAATTTTTGTTTTGAATGATTTTACATTACTCTAAAATATTTAAATATTTGATGAAGAACTTTGTACTAATTACAACTGAGATTATCTATATACAATACAAATATGATTTACATATTTGATTTTATAAATTATAGTTTTGTTTGTTGGTTACTACAATCTTTTAGTTCCAGCCCAGTCACTTTATATGAGGATTGGATCCTCTGAATAAGGAAAAGATTGTGTATTAGGATGATTCTTAATATCAGCAAGATAAAAAGTATTATGACCACTTATAATATTAATATTGAAGGGACAAAAAGAAACATGGTAACAAATATGTTTAGTTTGGAGTTTTTTCACAAAAAATTATAACTTTTTATTTTTGGGTCATACTACATATTTTTTTATAACACATGTTAAAGATATTATATTTAAAAAAATTAAATATAATTAAATATAATAAAATTATATTTAAAATCTTAAAATATTAAATACATGATTTTAAAAAAATATTTTTATTAAATAATTTATTAACTTGTGTCTTTGGGGCACATATTAACCTTTTCCTTTATTCATTTATAAGCATGAATAATTAAATTAATAAAGATTACAAAGAGTAATCAACCAAATAATACTTTTCCTTTATTCTTTTATAAGCAAGAATAATTGGATTAATAAAGATTACAAAAAGTAATCAACCAAAGAATACAACCGATACAAGTCATCAAATACATGTAAACTAAGCAATACCGCACTCTTTGAAAACTAACAAAAATATAAAAATGATTAAATATGAGATATGAGATATTTTAAATGTATAGTTCTAATACCATGTTATAGCCCTTGTTTTCTTTGAGATATGATGTAAGGAAATTAATAAATTTAGTGCAATAAGTTAGTCAATGATTCAATCATATTAGTTTGTTGAAGTAAAACCTCCATCTGTGTCTTTATCATCAAGTAATCATTTGTAGTTTGAGATTCTTTTCTATCCTTTTATGATTGAATAACTAATGACCAAATAGTTACTATATCAAAACTTGCTTTAGAAGTTAGATTCTTAAGATATCTATCCATAAGAAATTATTAGCTTTAGAAAAATAGAAGAGAGTTATTAATGATGCCGATACTTCTGTCCAAGTCAGCGACATCAATGAATATGTCTCATATTCAATGACCATGCAAAGTGGGGAGTCTCGTCGAGATTTCTACATAAATATCCATTCCATTTAAAGAAATGGTTCTGTTACTACTATTTATATTTATAGAGTAAACACATGGTTTTTCTGTCTATGCTATAGGGTTCATGATATGTGAAAGAACTGCAATATATTAAATAATGGTTCCCATTTTTTCTTCTAAGAAAAAGTAATTTAAAAAAAAAAAAAGGTTATAAGCCCAAAATGTATTAAAAAAGTAGGTATAAAAATGAGAGGAATATTAAGCCAGAATCTCAAATCTATGTAATTCTAAAATTAGACAAATCAAATTTATTTTTATGAAAATTTGATTCAACAAAATCATAAACGTCATTCCACCAAGTAAAATTAGTGACAATTAAACTTAAGTTAGTCGGTTTGTCTGCATAATAATTCTCTTTCTTGCATATGTGTTGTCAAAAAAGTAAAGCTACTTATCAAATGTATATAATGGTTCCATATGTGTCGGATTTTCCACAGAACAACATCTGACTTACTGAACGTCAAAACCATTAATTTAAACTCAGATTTCAACCAAATGTTTGACCCGTGGATAGCTCAATTGCAAGAATCGAGCGATCTTTGACATGGTTCGATCGATGCTTAAGAGCAAGAACATGTCGAAGGAATTTTGGACAGAAGCTGTTCAATGTGCAATTTATGTGCAAAATAGATGTCCACATTTGAAGTTAGGAGATCAAACACCACAAGAAGCTTGGAGTGGACAGAAGCCAATTGTGTCTCATTTCAAAGTTTTTGGTAGTGATGCTTATGCATATGTACTAGATCAACGAAGAACGAAGCTTGAAGACAAGAGTCAAAAGTACATACTAATTGGGTATGATGAGAAGACAAAGGGATACAGGTTGTTCGACCCTGTAAATAGAAAGGTAATTGTAAGTAGAGATGTTCGTGTAAACGAAGAAAGCAGATGGGACTGGAATAGTTCGACATAAGTAGTGGTTGAAGCTGGAGAATCATTTGTGGTTGTGTCGAAAAACAATTTGACAGATCATGAAAATTCTGATAGTGAAAATGAGCCCTCACAGCCAAGAATGCGAAGTCTACAAGATCTAGATGATAACACAGATGAAATACATCTTGTATGTTTATTGGCAGATTCTGAAAACATTAGTTTTGAAGAAGCTTGGAGAGGTGAAAAATGGAAAAATGCCATGAACGAAGAATTCAAGGCCATCGAACATAACAACACTTAGGAAACACTTAGGAACTTGTTGAGTTGCCAAAAGGAAGTCAAAAAATTGGTGTGAAGTGGGTATTCAAGAAGAAGATGAATGCTCAAGGAAAAATTGAAAGGTATAAGGCGCGACTTGTGGCGAAAGGCTACAAACAGAAAAAATGAATTGACTATGATGAAGTATTTGCACCTGTTGCAAGAATGGAAACAATTTGATTGCTTATTTCTCAAGCTGCTCAATTCAAATGGAAGATATTTCAGATGGATGTCAAATCAACTTTTCTGAATGGTATGCTCGAAGAAGAAGTCTACATCGAAGTACCACCAGGATACATGAAAATCGAAAACGAAGGAAAAATGATGAGACTGAAGAAGGAACTTTATGGGCTGAAGCAGGCACCACGTGCATGGAATACGTGCATTGACACATATTTCAAGGAGAAAGGTTTTCTACAATGTCCTACAAATATGCTCTGTACGTGAAGAAGAATAGAGAAGATATATTGCTTGTTGCTCTTTATGTTGATGACCATATTTTCATGGGCAACAATGATCAGTTGATCGAAGAATTGAAAAGCACAATGACACGTGAGGTCGAAATGACAGACTTAGGCTTGATGAGATACTATCTTGGCATAGAAGTTCGACAAGAAGAAATAGGAATCTTTATCTCACAAGAAAAATATGCAAAAGACATCCTCAAGAGGTTCAAAATGGATAGCTGCAATCCAATTTCGACACCGATAGAACCAGGAACAAAGCTTTCGAAATTTGACGGGGGAGAGCGTGTACAACCAAGTAAATTTCGAAGCTTGGTAGGAAGTCTTCAATATCTGACTTGCACAAGGCCAGATCTTTCGCTAAGTGTTGGTATTGTGAGTCGATTTATGGAAGAACCAATTCACACACACAAGAAGGTATTGAAAAGGATCCTTTGATATGTCCAAGCAACTGTGTCTCTTGGAATGTTTTACTCAAGAACAAAAGATTACAAGTTGACTGGCTACTCCGACAGTGATTGGTGTGGAGACATAGATGATCGAAAGAGCACTTCAGGCTATGTGTTCTTCATGGGAAATATTGCTTTCACTTGGGTTTCGAGGAAGCAAACAATTGTAACCCTTTCGACATGTGAAGCAAAGTATATAGCAGCATCTTGGTGTGTATGCCATGCAATATGGCTTAGAAAACTGTTGAGCAAGATGGAGAAAAGACAAGAAGATGCAACAACAATTCTAGTCGACAACAAGTCTGCAATCAAACTAGCGAAGAATCCAATGAATCATGAAAGAAGCAAACATATTGATGTTCGATTCCATTTCATTTGAGAACATGTGAAGAAAGGAAGTATCGAACTAAAACATGTAGTAAGCAAGGATCAGGCTGCGGACATCTTCACAAAACCATTATCGAATGAGTTATTCGACAGAGGCAAAAGGATGTTGGGAATGATGGATCGAAGAAGCGTTTAACTTTAAGGGGGAGTTTTGTTGGAATAAACTTAAATGCAGTCAAAGAGAGTTTGAAAGTTATATTCTCTTGGGATTAGAAAAGTCCATTCCTTGGATCTACACCTCCTTGGAAATATCTAGCATTTATTATATAGCACTTCCTACGTAGCATTTATATCTTCGTATTCTTGAGTTTCTATATATAGTACTCATTTGTATCATATTTTCTAAGGCAGTTAAACATTTCAATATACAAGAAGAAGTTGCAGTCCTCTAAATACCATCTCTAGAAGTTTAGTCTTTGTTATTGTCTTGTTGTCGTCTTCATCAGTTACTGAATGTTTTTATTTATACAAAGGAGAAAAATGTGGATTTTATTTCAAGTGTAGTTTCAATATCCAAACATGAAGTTCTTTGATATATTTCTTATGTCAAAACGAGTTCTATCCAACCATTTGTTGATACGGATGCATCATAAGAGGGTGCAATTGAGGACTTAGAGCCCACTGAGAGTGTGAATGATATGCCCATTCGCATTAAGAGGGTCCCTTCCAAATTCCAAGATCACATCCTTTACTAAGTATTTGTTTAGATTCTGTTTTTATCCTTTTATTATGAATTTGTTCTAGAAGGTTGTGACTCACCAAGTTGTTAGGATTTTGCTTTGCTGTCAAATCTTATTTAGATTCTATACTAAGCACTATATATGTGGCTTTACGTTATGAATGAAAGGCACCGGAATTTGTTATGAAATTCATCTCTTCTTCTCTAAGCTTTATGCTTTAGGAGGCTTAGCTCAGTCCTTAAAACTGAGCACTATCATTTGGTGCTTTCATTGTGTTGAATTCTTCCTCCATCTATGGCTCCCCCACCAGATTCGGTCTCCAATCTCGCTCATCAAGTTGCCATTATCACCGCTCAACTCGAAGCTATGCGCAAACGCTTTAAGGATACACCATCTTCAGGTTCGGCTCGTCCAGAATCACAACACAGACCTCGCCTCAAATTGGATGTTCCACGTTTTGATGGTACTGATACACATGGCTGGATTTTCAAAAACTCTCAATTTTTTTCTTATCATCAAACACCGGATGAGGAACGCATCACCATCACATCGTTTTACCTTGACGGTCTAGCACTAGCTTGGTATTAGTGGATGTATAGAAATTGCAATATCACGTCATGGGATCGGTTCTTGGAAAAATTAGAATTTGTTTCGCCCCCA
Source organism: Vicia sativa (assembly GCA_021764765.1). Lineage (NCBI taxonomy): Eukaryota > Viridiplantae > Streptophyta > Magnoliopsida > Fabales > Fabaceae > Vicia > Vicia sativa. Next base: position 199,946,766 of record CM038794.1, read on the forward strand.
CCGCGTTTGGTGATCCTCGTGGAAACTTATTCAAGATGAACCAATCGTCTTCCGTCACAGCATATCTCACGGAATTTAAAGCTCATACAAACCGCCTTGAAGGCTTATCAGAAGCAGATCTTCTTAGTTGTTTCATTTCAGGGTTGAAGAATGACGTTCTTCGTGAAGTGTTAGCTCAGCAACCAACAATTATTTCGCAAGCAGCGGGTCTCGCTCGTTTACAGGAGGATAAGTTGAAAGAAATTGCGCTCTCATCACGACCTCGGCCCTCACCACCGCCATGGCAATCTTCTTTGGGTTCTTGTCAACTGCCAAAGCCTCATTTCGATTCCGTTTCCATGGTGAAACCCTGGCAGGGCCTACTTCCCACACCACCAGTGAAACCTCATTCCCGTCATCTTTCTGGGTCGGAGTTAGATGAACGGAGACAAAAGGGTTTATGATTTAATTGTGACCAACCTTGGTCCAAACAACATAAATATGGAGCTCGAGTATTTCTGATGGTTGCAAATGATGAGAATTTTTCACCCGAGCAAGGTGAGTTTGAATCTGCAGTTGAGGAATTATTTAATAGCTATCCGACTCTGGAGGATTCTTCTACTCACGCTGCCCAGTTGAGTTTACATTCTCTTTCATGGGAACACGCAGCCAATACTTTTCGACTTCTGGGACAAATTTCGTTGGAAACGGTGGGTGTTTTTGTGGACGGTGGTAGTACTTATAATTTCATCAAGGATACTGTCTCTTTTGTTTTGGGTCTTAAATTGGATCCAATTGACCCGTTTCGTGTATTAGTTGGTAGAGGGCAAGAATTATTGTGCTCTCACATTTGTCACGGGGTGTCCATTACTTTACAAGGCCACTCTTTCATCACTGACCTATTTGTGCTGGGTTTACGTGGGGCAGACATTGCTTTATGGGCCCAATGGTTGAAAGGGTTAGGCCCAGTTTTAATGAATTACAACTTACTCACTATGACTTTCTTTCATAACAATGTTTGTGTGGAGTTGAAGGGAGATTCCCCTACTCCCTCTGTAGGGTTCCATGAATTTCAAAAAATTACTAGAGCTGACCCGGGGGCTCAATTATTCTCCATTCATGGCATCAGTCCAAATTCTTAACAGTCTCAATCCAAGGCTCTTCAGCCCGATACCTCGAAACTTGAGCCAGAATTCCTTTCTCTCTTCAACACATATTTTCATCTCTTTTCTGAACCCTCCAGTCTCCCTCCATAAAGACCAACAGACCACAAAATTCCTGTATTACCCCACTCCACACCTGTCAATGTTCGTCCTTATCGTTATGCTCATTCACAGAAACTCAAGATAGAATCACAAGTGACCAAATTTTTACAAACCGGGTGGATACAACCTAGCACAAGTCCTTTTTCTTCCCCTGTTCTTCTTCTCAAGAAGAAGGATGGATCATGGCGTATGTGCGTTGACTTCCGCGCTTTGAATGCAATTATAGTTCCTAACCGTTTCCCCTTGCCTACCATAGATGAGCTATTCGATAAAATTGGAAAGGCTCGCGTATTTTCTAAATTCGATCTCACATTTGGTTTTCACCAGATACGTTTAAGTCTTGAGGATATCCCAAAAACTACATTTCGCACACATGACGGGAATTACGAGTATCGAGTTATGCCATTTGGCTTATGCAACGCCCAAACAACGTTCCAAGCTACAATGAACGACATTTTTTGTGAGTTTCTGCGCAAATTCGTCATTGTATTATTCGATGATATTTTGGTATTCAGCACCACGATGACTTCTCATCTTGATCATTTTTCACAAGTCTTCGATATTTTGTCACAACATCAGTTTCATTTGCAACCCGCTAAAAGTTCTTTTTGTCAAACTCATATCGCTTATTTGGGTCACATTGTGGGCGAGGGTACTGTATCACCAGACCCTCTTAAGATTCAAGGAGTCGTCGATTGGCCGATTCCTGTCAGTAAAAAGCTTGCATGGTTTTCTGGGTTTATCTGGGTTTTATCGCAGATTTGTTCAGGGGTATGCTACTTTGGCTCACCCTTTAACTTCTTTATTGAAGAAAGATGCTTTTGTGTGGTCTAAATTGGCTCAACAAGATTTCGATAAGCTGAAAGTTGCTTTGGCTACAACGCTAGTTTTTGCTTTGCCCGACTTATCCCTTCCATTTATTGTGCAAACTGATGCATCGGGGCATGCTATGGGGGTTGTTTTACTACAAAATGACCATCCTATAGCGTATTTCAGCAAGCTATTTTGCCCTCATCTTTCCAATGCTTCCACCTATATTCGTGAACTACATGCCATCACTAGTGTTGTGAAGCATTGGCGTCAATATTGTTGGGGAACTACTTTGTGATCTAGACTAATCGTCGTAGTTTGAAAGAATTTCTTACTCAAGTTATTCAAACACCGAAACAACAATTCTACTTGTCCAAATTATTGGGATATCATTATGATATCTAATACAGGTCAGGAAAGACCAACATAGTGGCTGACGCTTTGTCACGCTGTTTTGAGCCTCCTATAGCAAAATTGAATCTCCTTTCCACACCTCAGTTCCTATTTATTGATGAATTGCGTAACTACTTGAAGTTGGATGTTGATTATCAAGCTTGTTGCCAACTGTAACACCCCTTCTAATTTTCCCACGATTTATATAATTAATCAGAGTTTTAACATAGCGAAAGGGCGTCACATCTTAAAAATTCAAAAATAACAAACCAGTGATCATGCTTTTACTGAAGAACTTATTAAATGTAATTCAAACCAATAATTATGTTTTACACAGCGGAAAAATAACATAAAATCCGGAATAATTCAATCAATAGCCATTCCCAACATAACTCAAAAGAAATAAGTTTAAATTCATAAAATTCCAAACGATCGTTCCCCAGTGTTACAACTACCAGAGCATGACACTGACACGCGGACTATCTAAATAGCACAACTCTATAAGCTGTCCTCACCAATTCCCGAGCAGCTAATCACTTCAATCTGAAATCATTAAAGTAAGGGTGAGATTTCATCAAGATTAAAATGCATTATACGTTTCTTTAAAACAATAAATCAATCAATGCATTATTCCACCCTTATTAGCATCATCAGAATACGATGCACAAATACAATTCACACAGATCATTATGCATACAACAACAAACAATGCAATTATAACACTGAAAACCATAATAACATGTTATAATTACATATGCAATGCAGACTCAAATGCACGTGGTACCAAACGTGAACCAAGTCCACACCCTGTTCCGCTTACACTTCAGAAACAACATTAATCAACGATTCGCCCATACACCATTGGGTCAAGAATCTAGCCTCACCACCACTATCCATTGGGTACGGTTATTGGCCCTACAAGTTCAATTCCACACAATGGGAATGAACCATCAACAAAATGCTTATGCATGCACATCAGAAGCATGCAACAATTCAAATACGGAATATGGTCATACAACATTATTCCATTCATGATCAATAACAGCATCAGCACATGCTAACAGCGAAATCATGAACATAACGTTAATCACAATACATGGAATTAACATACAACAAGTATACGCAACGAATAACTACGAAATTACAACGTATTATTACTATGGAAACCATATTAATTCCTCCATATATCAATTACTGGTTTTGAAAATGTTTTAAATATATAGTACTCGTTCTAAGCTTTCCAACGATACCAACTATGCCTAAATCGGAGTTACGGTCGAAAAGATATGACCGAAACCGTTTTCAGAAAATCATGTTCTGTCCCAGTACAGTATGTATCGATGCATAAGCCTATGCATCAATACATAAACAGCATGTGTCGACACATGCATCGATGCATACAGTTAAAATTTTTGCATTTTTCAAAATTGGTTCAGTATGTGTCGATGCATAGCCTTAAAATTTCCTTATGTGTCGATGCATAGAGTTATGTGTCGATGCATAGCTTATTCCAGTTTCTGTTTTTCCCAATTTTGACTGCTTGCATCGATGCATAACCCTATGGGTCGATGCATAACACGTGATTTTCACCAAAAACCAGTTCTTCTCACTGTTTTCCAATGCCCATTGATTTCATTCATTACCAAACTTCATATCATCACAAAACATAATTAATTCATGCGTTTTCACATCCAATTGACCACAAATTTTGTTTTCTAATTAGCCTATGATCACCTTACATAAATTCACCGTTCATAACAATTCCAATCAAGGTTTTACGTCGGATTATAACGTTAAGGCACAACCTAGAATCCTAATTCGAGATTCCTAACGGATTGAATTATTTTACTGATCATCAAAACCTATAATGCATAATAATCAGACTCAATCACCCCTTACCTCGCGATGATTCTTCGAATTCTCGGCGTTTGGCTTTTTCTCCTCTTTTCCAAAAGCACGTAGAATGAATCCTAATTTTCTCCAATCTTTCTGTTATTCCTCAATTCCTTTATTTATTCCTTTTTATTTTCCAAATAATAGAAATAAATAAATTAGATTAATTAGAGCCTTTTACTCTACACACCTCCCAAATCTACTTCACACCCCCAACACATCCATTTATTTAATTAAATAATTAAATCCATTAATTCAAAAATGCCAATAATTAAACCTTTAATTAAATTAATAATTAAATTTCTAATTATTTAATAGTTGAATTAATTTGGGGTGTCACAACTTTCCCCCTACTAAAAAGAGTTTTCGTCCTCGAAAACATACCTTAGACAAAAAGTTTGGGATACGAGTCCTTCATCTGGCTCTCCAGTTCCCAAGTTACATTTCCACCTGTTGGTCCTCCCCAAGATACTTTCACCAATGCTATCTCTTTACCACGTAACTGCTTCACCTTCCGATCCTCAATTCTCGCAGGTAATGCTTCAACAGTCAGATTATCTCGCACATGTACATCATCTACCTGAATCTCATGAGACGGACCAGCAATGTACTTCCTCAACTGAGATACATGGAAGACATCATGCAAATTTGCAAGTGATGGAGGTAAAGCAATCTGATAAGCAACTCTTCCAACCTTCTTGGTAATCTGAAACAGACCAATAAAGCGCGGAGTCAACTTCTTTGACTTTAAGGCTCGACCAATACCAGTCATCGGAGTAACTCGCATAAACACATGATCTCCTTCACTAAACTCGAGATCCTTCCTCCTCTTATCATGATAACTCTTCTGACGACTCTGAGAAGTTCTCACCTTCTCCTAAATCATCTTGATCTTTTCTGAAGTCTGTTGGACAATTTCCGGTCCAATCACAACACTTTCTCCAAATTTGTACCAACACAACGGTGTTCGACACCTCCTACCATACAATGCTTCAAACGGAGCCATACTAATACTCAAATGAAAACTATTGTTGTAGGTAAAATCAATCAATGGTAAGTAACTATCCCAAGCTCCACTTTTCTCCAACACACAAGCTCGCAACAAATCCTCTAACGGTAGATCGTCTCTCGTCGACCATCATCCGCGGATGATAATGGAACTCAACCTCAACTTAGTACCTAACGCTTCTTGCAGCCCCGTCCAAAACTTAGACGTAAACCTCGGATCTCTATCCGACACAATACTAGAAGGGATACCATGCAAACTTACAATCTTCTCGACATACAATTCTACCAACCTCTCCATAGGATAATCCATTCATATCGGAATAAAGTGAGTGGACTTCGTTAACCGATCAACAATAACCTAGATAGAATCACAATTCTTCGTTGTCCTCGGTAAACCAGATACAAAATCCATAGAAATGTCATCCCATTTCCACTCTGGAACAAACAACAGCTCCATCAATCCTGACGGTTTCTGATGTTCAATTTTCGACTTCTGACAAACCAAACAAGCATAAACAAACTCAGCAATTTCCTTTTCATTCAGGCCACGAATAACTTTTTAAGTCATGATACATCTTAGTAGCACCGGGATGAATACTCAATCCACTACGATGTCCTTCTTCCAAAATACTCTTCCGAAGTTCTGCAATATCCGGAACAGACACCCTATCACCAAACCTCATAACACCGTTCTCATCAATTCGGAATTCACCTCTTTGACCTTGGTTGATAAATGTCAAGTTATCCACTAAACCAACATCATATTTCTGTCCAGTTCGTATTTCCTCAAGAATACCACTAGTCAGCTTCAACATGCCCAACTTAACACTATCAGAAGTAGTTTCACATACCAAACTCAAGTCTCTGAACTGCTCAACCAATTCCAATTCACGAACCATCCACATAGACATATGCAAGGACTTCCTACTAAATGCATCTGCAACCACGTTTGCCTTACCAGGATGGTAATTCAAACCGAAATCATAATTATTTAGAAATTCCAACCATCTTCTCTGCCTCATGTTTAGCTCTTTCTGATCGAAGAGATACTTCAGACTCTTATGATCGCTGTATACCTCAAATCGAGATCCATACAAATAATGCCTCCACAGTTTCAGAATAAACACCACAGCTGCCAATTCTAAATCATGAGTCGGATAATTCCTTTCATGAACTTTCAATTGTCTCGAAGCATAAGCCACAACCTGCTTATCTTGCATCAAAACACCACCTAATCCCATCAACGAAGCATCACAGTACACAACAAAAGATTCTGCCGGATTCGGCAAAATCAGAATCGGAGCACTAGTCAACCTCTTCTTCAACTCTTGGAATCCTTTCTCACATTCAGCACCCCAAACAAACACGACCTTTACGGTCAACTTAGTCAGCGGTAAATCCAACTTCGAAAATCCCTCAATGAACTTTCTGTAGTAACCTGCAAGACCAAGAAAACTACGGATTTCAGAAGCATTCTTCGGCGCTTCCCACTAAGATACCGCTTCTACCTCCGTAGGATCAATATCAATGTCATTCTTGGAAATCACATGACCAAGAAAACTTACTTCACTTAACCAGAACTCACACTTAGATAACTTCGCATACAACTTCTTCTCTTTCAACAGTTCTGTAATACGGTGAACTGACTTTGTAGGATTTTTGTATCCAAATGTGCGGATAGCAAGAGTCGCCACCGACTTTTATTTTTATCCAATTAAGGAAGGTAAAAGTAACAGAAAAGACCTTCGTTAGATTACGAGTTCGGGAATGGTTATGAAAAGGGAAGGTATTAGCACCCCTTTCCATCCGTAGTTATCTACGGGCTCTTAGTTGCTCTAGATCACTTTTTTAAAATTTGCTTTCTTGTGTGTTTGACAAAAATGTTTTGAAAAAAAGAGGGCATTTCGCTTTGACTTTGTAATGACTCATGTAGGAGTGTATACAAAGTGTTCGGAAATGTTTTTGTTGTTTTGAAAAGAATTTGAACTTTGAAAAAAGTGTGTGAGTGCGAAAAGCATTTGATAGAGCAAGCAACTAAAGACTTATTTACCCACTCGAATTGGTCGTTTTGTTGTACTTACATTCCTTTAGAATAGCGCTAGCCATACCATTAGTTAGTAGGTAGCTCCATTCGTTGGATGTAAGCGGGACATTCGAAGGGACATCGGATGGTCATCGAAAGCAACTTGTAGGAAGTATCCTAGCACATTCGAAGGACTATCATCATTTTCGTGGCGACAATCGAGGGTCAAGATCATGTATTCGGAGGCGACATCGTGGGTCTTATGATCTTTGTATCGAAGGGACTATGATGATTTTTGGAAGGCAGCGGTGCTAGAATACCTCTACGTTCGAGGGACATGACCATTTTGAATCGAAAGCGTCGAGAGAATTACCCTAAGGGTGCGTGTGTGAGAAGTGTGTTGAATTCAGATATTTTATCTTGAAGATTAGTGTGAGCTATGTCCAATTATTATCTTGCCATACACGCCTAATTACTAGCAATTGATAAGGGTGCGGAAAGTAAAATGCGGAATGTAAAGTGCGGAAAGGTAAACCTACGCTATTACATGGCTTTGGGGCAGATACATAATTTAAACTTGCGGAAAATAAAAGCCTAGATTAAACTATTACAACCCATGAGCAATTACATTATTGGAAAAATAAAACGATAAAAGAAAAACGTCCGAATCGGAGCAACCTGTGGAAGAATAAGAAAATCGGAAAATGCAACATGAATCGAACAAGAGAAAAAATGTTAGAAAAATGCAAATTTTAATATGAGAAAATTACTACATGCTGGAAATAAGATAAATAAGTTAAAATAATTTTTTGGGATTTTTTGGAAAAGATTTAATAATTAAAATGCAATTTATAATGATTTAAATGCTAAAATAAAAATAAAATAAATATGCATGCAAAAATTGTATTTTTAAATTTATTAAATTAAATAAACATTTTTGTGAAAATAATGTAAAAAGAATAAATGTTTTTGGTAATTTTTTAATGCAGAAATAAAATATGTAAGTTAATTAAAATGAATGAAAATATTGAAAAATATGAAAATATGGAAAATATTGAGCTTGTGAAAAGTGAAAAAAAGGGATTGTCTGAACCAGGAATCGAACTGGGGACATCCCTTTCAAACCTTGAAAACCAATACGCTGACCACTACACCATACAGCATGTGTTTGAAAAGTTTAGTGGATTTTCACAGCGTCGCCTTCGTATTACTCGTCTTGCGCCATCCAGTCGTCTTCTTCGTTTTGAAAATTCAAAAGCCTGCGTCGGCCTTCCTTCGACGCTATGTCCCTAGCTAATATCAAAAATGCAACACACATAATATAAATACATTCTAAAGCCATGGTTCGATTGGAAACATCATTCGAATGCAATGGTACTAGTCTCGAGTCCAATTTTTCCGTTTAAGGAAACCCTAAATCGTGTTCAGAACCCTAGCTATGGCATATCGAGTTCCGAGCTATAGAAATACAATTAACCCGGATCGCTTGCAAACTTCATTCTAATCACAAAACAACAATGAAACATGTTAATAATGCATGAAAATTAAAATACGATTTTGGATTTTCAAGAACAAACCAAACTCGGATTTTCGATTCGATGGATTCGAGCAATGTGAAGTGCAGATTCACTCGGAGGTATCAAGGAATGCAATGGACACCTTAGAATCGATTGAAAGCTTTTGAACTAGGGTTGCCAATTGCTTCAAGAACACGATTTCTTTGAGTTTGGATTAGGGTTTACGAGCCAATTTTTCGTTCTTTCTTGATAGGTATGCCTCATATATTTATCTTTGGATGGATTTGGAATGGTTTTGGGAAGAATTGATCAACATTCAATGGAAATCAAATTTTGATATTCTCATGAAATCAAATTTTCAAATTTTGTCAATTTCAATCAATCTTGCCAAATTTGATCCAATTTCGAAATTCTGGCATTTATGGGTTGATTGGATCACAAGAAAGCAAAAAATCAACCTTCCAATTAATTTTGATTTTATAATTTATTTTAAGATTTAATTTGCATTTAAATAAATAAATTACAAATTAAATAGAAAAATAAATCAAAAATTCGTGGCATTGGGCTTGGACATTCCTAATTGCATGAGGAACAAGTTAGGATGAAGAAAAAGTAGGCCCATTTGCAAAAGATTTGATTTTTTGAAGTATCTCTCTTTGTGCATTCTTCCAAAATTGCCCAACTTGTGAATGGTGTAACTTGCTCAATTTTCCACATTTTGAGTGTTCTTGGACTTTTGGAAAGCTCTAAGAGTCCTCTAAGCAATGTCTTTGGTCTCATCTCAATTGGAGTTACCATGCTCAATATATCTTCAAAACAAAAGTTGACTTTTGTTGACTTTGAAAATGACACATAATGTTTTGAGCTATACCTCTCAAATGAAGCATTTTTGGACATTCTTGTGAGACATGAAGTTGTAGAGAATTGAATTTCCTTCAAAACAAGAGGTGGTGGAAAAATTTAGAGAAAGTATGAGAAAGTTATGATCAGTCAAAGTTCGATTGACTTTTCATCTAGAAACCCTAATTTAGAAAGTTTGACTTTTGAGCAAATCTTGAGTTTTCTTGATGAATCATGATCAACCCTTGATCAAATGATGAATGTAACTTCAAAATGAGGATGTTGACCAAAAATCGAAGTTTTGATGTATGTTGACCACATTGACTTTTGTCCAATACACGATTTTCAACCATTTGAGCAATTGCCTGAGGAAACTTGACTTGTGAGGCTTGAAACTTGACATGGAGAATCTTTGAAGCATATGAGGAGGCATGAAAACCATTGGAGGTGTTGGAAATCCATCTTGACTTGAGAGATACCAAACCCTAGTTTGGGTTGATTGTCTAGGAGAGAGTTTGTCTGATCAACTCTTGAGGAATCCTTGAGTATGGATGTATGAAATCTCTTGAGTAGATGGAGGGCAAATTTTGGGGTATGACAGCTGCCCTTCAATCTTCTTGTATTGGAAGGTTAGATTGACATGCTTGTCTTCGCGACACGAAGGTAGAAGATGATTGAACACTCAGTACACAAAATTTGCACTTGTTGGTGATGATGCGGGAATGGGCTTCTGATGCCATTTGGAGAAGTGGATACTTATTTGGGGGCAGTCGCACGCTAGACTCGAGGTTGTTGATAGGTGAATTGGGAGATGGGCTTATGATGCCATCTAGAAAGGTCGATCTTTGAGGTGAGTCGTATGTTAGACTCTGTAGATGTTCCTTGAACGGAGAGGAGATGGGCTTAAAATGCCACCTAGAGGGAGTCGTACGTTAGACTTCGTGTTCACTTTGAATGAGGTTATTGGTTTGTATTGATTTTTAACCGTATATGCAGCATTCGAAAGTGAAGAGATGTTGACAAGTTAGTCGGAGATGGGCTTAAGATGCCATCAAGGCAAGCGAGTCGTCTAGACTCGTAGTTCTTCTTGATAATCGAATAAATCTTCGTCTGATTACTCGGGAGATTGTAGTTGGCAAGAATGCGGATAGCTTCCTGTTGTGCATCGGTGTTGATCCATTGCACATTATCGGAGGATAACCGAGAGGAGGTCTTTGGATAGTTTTCCGTCGGTTCGGGGCTTAATCTGGACTAGTCGTCGGAGGACAACCAAAGGCGGTCTTCGGATAGTTTTCCGTCGGCTCGGGCTTAATCTGGACTGTTTGCGTCAGTGACTTTCACTGTTTTGGAAAAACAAGAACTTTGATAGAATATTGGTTAGTTTTATGCAAAGTATGATGCATGACAGTGTATATGGATGACATATGCATGAATTATGACTTTATGAGAAATGTATGAATGATAGATGTTGTGGTATTTCAAGACATATCCGTCTTGAAGAAGGTGCAGATGTTCTGTTTGAAGATTTCTGACTCCTACTTGGGGAACTGAGTAAGTGAGAACCCTGCTTTGGAAGGAGAAAAAAGATATCCTGGATTCCTCCGATGCACTATCTGACCAAGTCTTGGGCCTAGATATTGTTGAGGAAGGTAGAGATTGAGAAACTCGTTGTTGGAGATCTCATATATGAACCTATTGAGAGAGCACGGAGCGATCATTGAGGACCTTGTATGTAGACCCGTGAGGAAATTTAGGAGGCGCTCTTGGGGATTCAGTCTGATCTCAGAGAGCATTTGATAGTTGTTGAGAGACCGGGCTAGAAGAGTCAAGTCCGTTGTAATCTCTGGGGAATAAAGGTGTATGCTTCCTCCGATGCCTTCTCGACCAAGTTTGAGTCTGGATACATGCCGGGAGAAGGGAGGATTGAAAATATCCGCTAGGGATGAGGTATTCTTGAGCGATGTAACGTTGCTCGGTTGAGTGAAATTCTGCTCGTGGATTCCCTTATACTCATTGGGAAGGTGTGTTGTGGTGACACCTTTATGCTCTGAGAACTATTATTGACTTTACGTCATCCCAATTCAGAACACATAGCAAGTACTTTTGCATATTCACTTTTCGTATGTTGAGAAGATTTTACCGTCGATCGTATAATCATTCAAAGCAAGCGTTGGACTTATTAAACAACAATGAAAATTATAAAAAAACTTGTATTTATTTGAAGGGTGGCGTATGGCCAAGTAGTTTTACACAAAAAAGTAAAAGCCATGAAATAATCTCGTTAAGTTCCAACTATGCTAGTACTCATATATTTCGACTATCTCATCTCCTTTCATTAAAAGTGAGTAATGATCTTCGCCATTTGAACCTTGAATGCAGGCAGTGCTGAAAGAGACATAGTCATACGCTTAAATCCCTAACTTTTACCTAGACCGCTTTCTTTTAATCTACGGGATACCCTTTTTGCCCAACCGCCTTTTTTTCGACTTGCGGTGTACATGTTTTGTATATATCCTTAACTTTTGCGAACCTTTTGGTTAGATGCCCTTATTTTGCCTAGGCGATCGACCTAGCGGGTCTCTTTATCGTAGTATTTTTGACTATACTGCGTTCACGGGGTGTGGGAAGTCTTCGCCATCCATGGTGCTAAGTATCATAGCTCCATAAAAATCTTCTTGACTACAAATGGTCCCTCGTGGGTGGGAGTCCATTTGCCCACAGGATCACCTTGTGGAAGAATGATCGCTTGACTACTAGGTCACCAACTTGGTAGACTCGGTGCTTGACCTTCTTGTTATGCTCGATCATTCGTTTCGATATCCATGGCGGATGGATCAGTCGTTTCTCATCAATCAAGTTAATCCGGTCAAATGATCGTCTTCGCTAACGCCTCTGGAGGACTACGGTTGAGGGTATCCGAACCTCGATGGGTAAGACGGCTTCCATACCGTATACGAGAGAAGGGTTGCCCTGTTGATTCGTCTTTGTAGTCGATAACCATGAAGAGCAAATGGTAACATCTCATGCCAATCCTTGTAAGTCACAATCATCTACGTATAATCTTCTTAATGTTCTTGTTGGCGGCTTCCATGCGCCATTCATCTTAGGCCGATAAGGAGAAGAGTTGTGATGCTTGATCTTGTGCTTGATCATCTTGTTGTTGAGATTGGAGCCGTTATCTGAGAACCATTGGCCATACCGACAAATAAGGTTATGATGAATCGAGCCACTACATTCTTGGAGATGCGACAGCTTCTATCCACTTGGTGATAGTCAATTGCCACAAGGATGAAACGATGTCCATTGGAGGCGGTTAACCTCTCCAATCATGTCAATGCCATATTGCAAAGGCCACGGAGAAGTTAAAACATTATACAATAATCATTTGTGACAAGATCCATCGCGGTGACAATCGACTTCCATGGTGGACCAATAGTAACTTTCTCAAAATCTTCTTAGCCATGCCGCCCAGTACCAAATTCGCCTTAACTCTTCCATGATCGCATTCTTTGTTTCGGTCTACGTAAAGCACAAGTCGTGGTTGCGCTTGTATAAAATGTCGTTCTTTGAGAAAGAATTTGGGCAATCTTCTCATGAACTTCTTATCATTAACGGATGCCCTGCGGGATATTCACGGTCTCAAGATACCTTTTCACGTCATAGTACCAAGGTTTCTCTTGCGTCAAGCTCACAACAATCTGGGTTCGTCGAACTTCTCAATGATGAACCTCATTGTCCCATCGACCTTGAACATAGGCGACATAGTAGCCAATCGTCATGGTGATTCTCTTCTCGTGGAATATGATCAAAAGTAATCTCTTGAGTAGGGATAAAACTCGAACATGCTCTCGATGCGGAATGAGATTCGGATGTTTCGTATCCACTCGCTGTCGGTGATCACTAAAGTGAGTCTCCATACACTTGCAAGAACTTGATTCTTAGGTCATATGACTTTGATACCCATAATGCGCTTGATTCGGCCATGTTGTTGGTGCAAAAACATAATCTGGCGGTGAAAGTATGTCCGCTGCGGGATATAATGATGGCGCCAATGCCATTGCCAAGTCGTTTGAGGCTCCATCAAAACCATAGTCCATCGGGATCCTTGTTCGGTCCTTCGTGCGGGCTGGTTCTTCGCGTCTGTAACTAGTAAAACATCTTCATCTGGAAATTGACGCATAGGCGTAGTCATCTACGGCGATAGCCAAATGATCGGCTACTACACTTCCTTTGATCGCTTTAAAAGTGTCTTGGATGTCATATTCGGTCAAGATCATTTGCCATCTTGCTATTCTTCGGAGAAATTTGGTTTCTCAAAGATGTATTTATTGGATCCATCTTGAAATCAACAAGGTAGTGTGAGTCAACATATCTTGTCTTAGTCGTGACGATAAAGCGTTGCAAGTTTTCAGTATGAGTATCTTGTTTCACGATCGGTAAACTTTTGCTAAGGTAGTATATTGCATGCTCTTCGACCGGACTCGTCATGTTGCCCAACACACACCCATTGAATTCTCTAACAACATCAAGTACATGATAAGAGGTCTTCCTTGGTAGTGCATCGGGATGGGAGGATTACATGGTACTCCTTGATTTTGTCAAAAGCGATCGGCAATCGTCATTCCATTCTACCACTTGATCTTTCTTTAATAACGAAGATTGGCTCACAAGTAGCGATTAGGTGTGCAATGAATCGGCAATGTAGTTTAATCGACCGAAACCTCGACCTCTTTCGGTGCGGGGTTGGCATCTCTTGAATAGCTTTAACCTTGGCGGGATCAACTTCATACCTCTTCATGACTACAAACCCTAGGAGTTTTCGGATCGACTCCAAGGTGCACTTGTTGGGATTAAGTCTTAATCCTTCTTCAACATCAAACAATTTACGCAAATGACCAAGATGTTCTTCTTGATGCGTGATCGAGCTATCATATAAATCGGCGTAGACCTCTATCTCGTGATGAATCATGTCATGAAATAATGTCACCATAATTGATAAGTGGCACCGCGTTCTTGATCGACGGCATAACCTTGTAGCGAAAGTGCTTTGAAGTAGTCTCCATGTCTTGAGAAGCCATTTTGATCGATTGGGAGAAACCATCCATGAAGGAAAACCTTATCTTGGCGGTGTTGTCAACAAGAACATCAATATGAGGAAGTGGAAAATCGTCTTTCGGACTCGCTTTATTCGGATCTACGTAATCCACACACAGTACCTTACCATCCTTCTTGAGCCTTTGTACTACATTACATTACCTGAGGATAAGAAGTGACTAAGAAACAGTGAAGCCTTCATGACTTACTTTGATTTTCTCGACATCTCGGGGCATCTGACAGACATACATTTCCTTTGAGAAAACCTTCTTTTGTCGGAATCGGTGTACCACAATATCAATGTCTAACCGGCATGTCTTCGTATGACCAAGCAAAAACCTCAACATAGTCTCGTAGCATTTGAATCAACCTTTCTTTAACCTTCTCAAGACCGCTCCTATCTTGATCTCTTTTACATCTTCGTCGATACCCAATTTACAACCTCAACTTGCTCTTCATGTGTTTATATAACGCTCTTCTTCTTTGTGCGATCGGCAAGTTCTCCGGCACTTCACAATCTTCCTCACTTTCGTCTTGACTTGTAGATCGGATTATCGAAGTCATATTTAGCATTAGCATAGTTGTTATTACGAGATTCGGAGTGATTGCGATGTATCACGTGGGTGTGTGTAAAAACACATAGCCTTTTGAAGGGGATAAAGTAAAGAAAGAAAACAAACAATTGAATGCAAAATTCCAACGAATTTATTGAATGAAAATCATAAACGACGATAATAACCCTACAAGCGAGCCATGATGCCCGGGCAAGGCACTAGGCTTTCAAAGTTTATTGTTCAAAACATAAAGAAATCGAAAAGCAAAACAAAACAAGGCAATTACTCGGCTAAAGGAGATTGGTATAGCGTCTTGATCTTCAATTCTTGAGCTCATGATACGAGTTAGGAAGATCCACTTGCGATGTCGAAGCCGTTGTTGTCTTCTATAGCATGGATTCCACTCGGTTGATGCGAAAGGAAGTTGGCGCACGTTCGCGGCGTATCATCTTGACCCTTGATGGTGAAGCCTAAACCGGTCTTGTCGGTTTGAAAGGAAGATCGGGGACCCCAAATAGTACTCTTTCCTTCTTCAACGACGAGCATCTTTCAATGAGCCATCCTAAGCGGAACTTAAGCAACCGGGAGTGGGGGAGGCAGCAGGCATGACTACGGGTATTGATTCAAAAGCTTGCGGGAGTCTCGAAGAATTCACCTTCCATCGAGATAGCGGAATGGTAGATGGTGACCATATATTCTTCTTCACCACATCTTAACAACCTTCCCTTTCACGGGTATTTTAGTTTACGATGCAAGGTAGAGTGGCCTTTTATGTATCCAGGGCGTCCAAGTAGGAAAAGAGTAGGTTGGACGGATGTCCATGACAAAGAGTGGAGTCAAAGTGGGAACCGACTTTACTTGATGATGAGCTCTCAAGCACCGTTCGCTTAGAACCATCAAAAGCTCTCACGATAATGTCACTGGTCTCGAGAACCAACCCGACATCAAGTCGATCAAAAGCGATCTTGGAAGGATATTCAGCGAACCGGTATCCACCAAAACATGAGATAGTGTAGTGCCCTTGCATTCAGAGAGATGTGCAAGGCTTTGTTGTGTTCTTTCGGAAGAGTCAAATCGACATCGGAGCCTAGGCCGTTGTTGGCAGCCAGGCTAGCAATACAAACTTGAATTGATCGTTGGTAGTGTCTTGCGGTACATGAGCATTCTTGAAACTTCACCAGGCATTAGCATGAGCCTCGAACACAAAAGCAAAGCGAGCATGGAAATCTTGGCCAGTCTCATCAGTGTTCCACAACATTGTAGTCACTCTTCTTGATAATCTTGAAATTTCCTCCATTTCTTGTTTGGAGGTGTCTTGATAACTTCCTTTGGTACTACGGTTGGCGGGATGAGTCCTTGGTTCTTTCCCTCTAGGATATTGGTTGAGTAAATTGGAATGCGGTGGAGTCGCGATGTCTTTTGGAGGAGATCTCGGAGAGAATACCCTTCGGTTCGGTCACCTTACTTGATCGGTGATGTTGTCAATGTCGGGAATGGTAGCTTCAGTAAGATCTTCAATTGTCGGAGGATCTTGCTTGACACCATGATAGTAAACATCGACTCCATAATTCCAAGGGATAGCCTTGTCGGAGGAATATGGAACTGGTCTTGGAAGTGATAATGAGAGGTGCCACTCTAGGCGGGATCGGAGGAGGAAATCCTTATTGTGTTAACATCGGCATAGTCTTACGGAAATCGTCACCCCATCCGGTCGCCTTAACATCTTCAATAGGAATCTTGTAACTATCGGGAGCAGTGTACTTCACCATGTAATCATATTTTCCACTTGGCTGCCCCAAGGTATCCCACGGATGGTGCAGTTTAGTTCGCATTGTCAATCTTCAACTTAGACATTTCTTCACACACTTACACGGTGGTTTCGAAATAGTATCTCACGGTTATCCATCATGCCTTGAACCGTCTTCTCAACCAAGCACAACCATCGGTGCGGATGGGCACCGACAATTCTCTGGCATCTGGATTGACACGGCTTGCAACAAATTCTTCTTACGATCATCGGAGGAATGGTCAAGTCATCTATGTTGAAAACATAAGTATCGTCACCAACAACATTGGAACTCTTGTCATGGTTAGGCATAGGGCGTTGATCACATTCGAGTCTCAGCGGAGGATCAAACTCAATGCTTAGCTTCAATCATATCTTGAATCTTGTTCTTGAGCCCAACAATTGTCGATTATCGTGCCACAGGCATTGGAATGGTAAGCACACTTAGCATTAGGATTGTACTTGGAGAGGAAGTGTTGACATTCGAGGAGGATCCTCAGGTAATCGACTCTGCGTTCAACATGTGTTGCAAGGCTTGCGACAATGGCATGTTGATCTTCGTAAATTGTCTTCGTGGCGCGTTACATTCTGGCGTTGTCTCGTGAGGTTGTCTTGATGTAGGATTGGAGATCTGGCCCCCACAGATTGAGCACGGTCGGTCTTGGCTCGGCTTTTCGACCATACACATTGGCTTCTTTCTTAGCACCAAAGATCTCTTAGCATTTGAAGATGTCTCTACATGAATCTTCCACTCTTGATACCGGCTTCAATCGCTGTCAATATCACTCGGTGAATCCGGATGAAGAATTTCCAATCGGATGATTGAAGAATGGGCTGTCGGTGTTCCCATAAACATATCAACCAACTCCTATTGGACAAGGGTGGTTGAACTACGCTGCTAGATCTCTCCATTTCGAGCATACTCCTTGAACTTCTCGTCACGACCCATAGACATGCTTTGTAGTTGCATGCGAGTGGGTGTCAATTGACATTGTACTCATCTTGTTTGTGAAAGCATCAGCCAAGTCACTCCAAGTATGGATACGGTCATTCTCTAGGTGATAGTACCATTCCAAGCGGGTTGGACAAACTCTCTTGAAAATAGTGCATCCACTACATCATCGGTGTGGGGATTGATCTTGGACATAGGACTTCAAATGCAACTTAGGGCAAGACATGCCATCATACTTGGCAAAAGTAGGAACTTTGAACTTGGGAGGAATCACAACACGAGAACAAGACTCGGATCATCAAAATTCAGCGGACATCCGGTTTTCCACAGCATTCAGACGGTCTTCAAGTTGCTTGTACTTGTCATCTTCATCAGAGTGTTGGCTATAATCAGAGTGGTCCTCTCCTCCTTTCTTTGGCTCACGCTGGTCACCTTCATCACCCTTGGTACTCCCCTCGGTATGGACACTTCCTTCAGAGAGCTCGATCCGAGTGACCACTTTTGGACCCCCTTTGAAGCGTCTACCCATGTTGAGGAGACCAACAACCTTCTTCTTCTTGTTGATGAGCTTCTTGAATCTTCTTGGCCTTGGACCAAGTTGGTGAACATCTGCTTGGCCAGCATTACGAGCTTGGAGATCTTTGTGATCATTCAAGAGCCATTTACGCTAAAATAAATAGCGAGCAAATGAAAACCAATCTCAATGTACAGTGATGCAATGTTATGCTATGCTATGCATGTTTATGCGATGCAATGCAATGTTTTCAAGGACCTAAGAGATTTAAATTTGTTAAACAAGCAATGAACAAACATTTATTAGTACTTCTTTTATTATTCTTTTCTTTTTAAGTACAAGAGATAGTTCAAAACAATAAAAGAAAACATAAACATCCTAAAGCTCTAAGTCTCCATGGCGCTTCCTCTTGGTGCATGTAGCGTTGATGTTTCGCTCCTCGTGAAGTAGCTTGGTCAACTCTAGAACTTTCTTCTACTTGCATAGCATTGAGCTTCAAGGTATCCCTCTCTTCTTTAAAGAATCCGGATCTCTTCAAGTCTTCAAAATCGGTAGGCATGTCGGGATGGAGAACACATAGGGTACGTCACCTATAACAGGTTCCATAATTCTTGGTAAAGCAGTGAATGGCATCATGAGGTTTGAGCTCGAGCTCGCACCCATTTGAGGTAAGGT
The DNA here is from genome assembly GCA_021764765.1 of Vicia sativa. Lineage (NCBI taxonomy): Eukaryota > Viridiplantae > Streptophyta > Magnoliopsida > Fabales > Fabaceae > Vicia > Vicia sativa. The sequence continues at coordinate 199,966,069 of CM038794.1, forward strand.
TCCCAAGGAATGGAGTTGGTGCCCCAAAGTCTTGTATCGGTCTTCTTTACCATGCCCCAGCATGTATAAACCTTAAATCGGTAATTCGGAGATCGTGATTGTAGTCGAACACAATATCTTGGAGAAGCATATCATGTGGACCATCTCTTGAGCAAAACCAAGCGGCGTAGAGCTAGAAGGGTTGTAAGTAATACCTCCCTTATACCAAGTAGTGGTACATTAGGAATTCTCCACGCTCAATGAATGTGAAGTCCTTTTGAGAGAAAAGATTCCAACGGATATCGGAATGAGAGAGTGACATCAATCTTTGAGACCATCTCAACCTTTGTTCATTCTTCAAAAGCGATGGAGGAAGGTGCGAAATAAACCACCTTGAAAGTAGCGGTACAAACACATGAGGTTCCTTGTCTCTTAGTAGTGCAGTGTGGAGAGAATGTAGAATGTCTCCAGTAAAGTAGGCACTGGATTGCGGGTGAGAACAACTTGATGGCATTGACATCTATGAATTGATCCGAGTTAGGAAATAGAACCAAACCATAAATTAGCAAGGCCACAATGTTTTCAAATGCATGGAAACTCATAACTTTGAGGAATTCTCGGGCTTTCTTAATTAGAACTTGGAAAGTAAACCCTTAACTCCACTTCTAGTTTCCCAATTGGCTTCAATGTCCGAGCTTAAGATGTAAGGCGGATGCAATGTCTTCGACTTAGGAACCTTTTCTAGACCGTGAATGGCATTTGGTCAAGAATAGGTATCCCAAGTAACAGAAACTCTTCAAGGTAGGAACCAAGCGATAATCAGGAATGTAAAGCAATGGTGTTTCGGATCAAAGAACTGGAATAGGACATGCATCATATCTTCTTCAAAAGGAGATAACCAAATCAAGTAGATAACCATGTCTTTTGATGGCCGAGCATGGTGGGAATTTACGAAACCAATTCTTTGAGTTGAGAAGGGATACCCATGAAGTTGATTCGGATAGTCTTTCTAGAAGCCATAATCCCTACAAGCAGCAAAGATAAATCCTAGGTCCTTGAAATAGTTAGAAATGATATGCAATGCGAATGATGTCATGATGTCATGTTTAGCACACAAACAATTCACACAATGAGCCTAGGTTTAAGGCTTGCATGAGGTATAGGTGATTACCCACCAAAAGTTTGAGTTGGTTCATCTGTCCTATAATAGTAACGGGTTCTAGGAATCTCATATCACGGATCTTTCTCGTGGCGCTTATTTCAATCTGACGGCCAAGTGGTCGATCGAAAATGTCCCAAAGTCTAATCTCATTGGTAGCATCGGTATCAACCAACCTCGGTCTACACCAAAGCCGGCCATCTCACTACCTTCTAATGGCCAAGATGGGTCAATTAAGGTTCTAAAAGTTTAGTTAGCGCTTGATGACACCACATGAAGCCAAATACTATCTTCAACTTGGGAATGAAGAGTATCGGGACAACCAAAGTGTCACTTAACGTATATCATGTTGACCGCGTAGTTATCGTCTAGCAGTCGCGATGATCTAATGCTACTTACCTAAAAGGAAACCGGATCGGTGTAGGATCCCCAACAATATAATACCAAGCAACCCTTAAAGATAAAGCATACAAGTCAAACAAAAAGCAATAAAGGTTATCTAGAAATCCCTAAGGCAATTCTCTCTTTTAGGGTGTAGTCCCAGTAGTGCTTGATTACATGTCGGTGAACTGACTTTGTAGGTTTTGTATCCAAATATGCGGATAGCAAGAGTACCACCGACTTTTATTTTATCCAATTAAGGGAAGGTAAAAGTAATAGAAAAGACCCGTTAGATTACGAGTTCGGGAGAATGGTTATGAAAAGGAAGGTATTAGCACCCTTTCCATCCGTAGTTATCTACAACTCTTAGTTACTCTAGATCACTTTTTAAAATTGCTTTCTTGTGTGTTTGACAAAAATGTTTTGAAAAAAGGCATTTACTTTGACTTTGTAATGACTCAGTAGGAGTGTATACAAAGTGTTCGGAAATGTTTTGTTTTTTGAAAAATTTGAACTTTGAAAAAGTGTGTGAGTGTGAAAGCATTTGATAGAGCAAGCAACTAAAAGACTTATTACCCTCCAGAATTGGTGTTTTGTTGTACTACATTCCTTTAGAATAAGCTATTGTGATACCATTGAAGGCTTTGTAGGTTTTGTATCCAAATGTGCGGATAGCAAAAGTATACCGACTTTTATTTTATCAATTAAGGAAGGTAAAAGTAGCAGAAAAAAGACCCGTTAGATTAGAGTTCGGAGAATGGTTATGAAAAAGGTATTAGCACCCTTTCCATCCGTAGTTTATTCTCGGGCTCTTAGTTGCTCTTAGATAACTTTTAAAATTGCTTTTGTGTGTTTGACAAAATGTTTTGAAAAGGCATTGCTTTGACTTTGTAATGACTCATGTAGGAGTGTATACAAAGTGTTAAAATATTTTTGTTTTGAAAAGAATTTGAACTTTGAAAAAAGTGTGTGGTGTGAAAAGCATTTGATAGAGCGAGCAACTAAAGACTTATTTACCCTTCGAATTGGTGTTTTGTTGTACTTCTACATTCCTTTAGAATAGCGCTAGCCATACCATTAGTTAGTAGGCTCCATTCGTTGGATGTGCGGGACATTCGAAGGACATCGGATGGTCATAGAAGGCAACTTGTGAAGTATCCTAGCACATTCGAAGGACTATCATCATTTTCGTGAGCGACAATCGAGGTCAAGATCATGTATTGGAGGCGACATCGTGGGTCTTATGATCTTTGTATCGAAGGGACTATGATGATTTGTTTGGAAAGGCAGCGGTGCTAGAATACCTCTACGTTCGAGGACATGACCATTTTAATCGTAAGGCGAGAGAATTACCTAAAGGTGCGTGTGTGAAAAGAAGTGTGTTGAATTCAGTATTTTATCTTGAAATTAGTGGGCTATGTTCAATTTTATCTTGCCATACCGCTAATTACTAGCATTGATAAGGTGCGGAAAGTAAAATGCGGAATGTAAAGTGCGGAAGGTAAATCCGCTATTACATGGCTTTGGGAGATACATAATTTAAACTTGCGGAAAATAAAACCTAGATTAAACTATTACAACCCATGAGCAATTACATTATTGGAAAAATGATAAAAAAACGTCCAATCAGACAACACATGAAAGAATAAGAAATCGGAAATATGATGAAATCGAAATAAGAAAATGTTAGAAAAATGCAATTTTTAATATGAGAAAATTAATATATGCTGGAAATAAGATAAATATATTAAAATAATTTTTGGGATTTTTGGAAAAGATTTAATAATTAAAATGCAATTTATAATGATTTAAATGCAAAATTAAAAATAAAATAAATATGCATGCAAAAATTATATTTTTAATTTATTAAATTAAATAAAGATTTTAGAAAATAATGTAAAAAGAAAAATGTTTTTGGTAATTTTTAATGCAAAATAAAAATCATGAAAACAATTAAAATTGAATGGAAATATTAAAATAATGAAAATAGGAAAATATTGAGTTTGTAAAAAAAGAAACCGAGTTGGTCTTAGCATGGTTGAACCAGCGTCACGGTCTTCAAACCTTGAGATCCTTGTGCGACCGCTCGCCATGTGTACATACATGTTTGGCGAAACAAGTGGAATCACACGCGTCACCCTCAGGTGCCTCGTTTCGCGAACTTCATCGTTCTTGTTTGAATTTTGAGGCATTTTAGCGTCGGCCTCGGGCGGCCTTCTATACCGCAAACATCAAAATGCAACACACATAATATAAATTACATTTGAAACCATGGTTCGATTCCTCGGGTCATCCGAATTTAATGATATAGGTCTTGTGGCCAATTTTCTGTATAGAACCCTAATTCGATACAGGAACCCAACTATGGCAATATGATCCGCCATGAAAATGCAATCAAACTATCTGAAAGCTTGCAAACTTCCTCTAAACACAAACAAACCATAAAACATGTTAAAATGCATGAAATTAAAATCAATTTTGGAATTTCAAGAACAAACCAATAGATTTCACGATTCGGATGGTTTTGAGCAATATGAAGGTGGATCGATTACGATGAAACAAGGAACAAGATGGAATGCTCAAAATTGCTTGAAACCACCTAAATCCAGGCATTGCTTGAGAACCGGTTTTGAGCTTTGGAATAGGGTTTGTGAGCAATTTTTCGTTCTCTCTTGATAGGTATGCATCATGTATTATACTTGGATGGATTTGGAATGGTTTTGGAAAGATTGATCAACATTCAATGGAAATCAAATTTTGATATTCTCATAAAATCAAATTTTCAAATTTTGTCAATTTCAATCCAATCTTGCCAAATTGATCCAATTTCGAAATTGCTGGCATTTGTGAGTTAATGGACCTTAAGGAAAGAATAAAATCAATCTTCCATTAATTTCAATTTTATAATTTATTTTAAGATTTAATTTGCATTTAAATGAATAAATTACAAATTAAATAGAAAAATAAATCAAAAATTCGTGGCTTTGGGCTTGGACACTCCTAATTGCTTGAGGAACAAGTTAGGATGAAGAAAAAGTAGGCCCATTTGCAAAAGATTTGATTTTTAGTATCTCTTTGTGCATTCTTCCAAAATTGCCCAACTTGTGAAGGGTGCAACTTGCTCATTTTTCCACATTTTTAAGTGTTCTTGGACTTTTTAGAAATCTCTAAGAGTCCTCTAAACAATGTCTTTGGTCTCATCTCAATTGGAGTTACCATGCTCAATATATCTTCAAAACAAAAGTTGACTTTTGTTGACTTTGAAAATGACTGTAATGTTTTGAGCTATACCTCTCAAATGAAGCATTTTTGGACATTCTTGTGAGACATGAAGTTGTAGAAATTGAATTTCCTTCAAAACAAGAGGTGGTGGAAAATTTCGAGAAAGTATGAGAAAGTTATGATCGGTCAAAGTTGATTGACTTTTCATCTAGAAACCCTAATTTAGAAAGTTTGACTTTTGAGCAAATCTTGAGTTTTCTTGATGAATCATGATCAACCCTTGATCAAATGATGAATGTAACTTCAAAATGAGGATGTTGACCAAAAATCAAAGTTTTGTTGTATGTTGACCACAGTTGACTTTTTGTCAATACACGATTTTCAACCATCGAGCAATGCGGGAAACTTGACTTGAAGCTTGAAACTTGACATGGAGAATCTTTGAAGCATATGAGGAGGCATGAAGGCCATTGGAGATGTTGGAAGTCCATCTTGACTTGAGAGATACCAAACCTAGTTTGGGTTGATTGTCTAGGAGAGAGTTTATCGATCGACTCTTGAGGAATCCTTGAGTATGGATGTATGAAATCTCTTGAGTAGATGGAGGGCAAATTTTGGGGTATGACATGCCCTGTTCAATCTTCTTGTCTTTGGAAGGTTAGATTGACATGCTTGTCTTTCGTGACTGGAGGTAGAAGATGATTGAACACCAGTACAATTTGCACTCATTGTTGGTGGATGATCGGGGAATGGGCTTCTGATGCCATTTGAGAAGTTGGATACTTATTTGAGGAGCAGTCGTCACGCTAGACTCGGAGTGTTAATAGGAGGCTGACGGAGATGGGCTTAAGATGCCATCTGGAAAGGTCGATCTTGGGGAGTGAGCCGTACGTTAGACTCATAGATGTTCTGGAATGGAGGAGATGGGCTTAAGATGCCATCCGGTCGTCGTTAGACTTCGTGTTCACTTTGAATGAAGTTATTGGTTTGTATTGATTTTTAACCATATATGCGACGTTACGAGAGTGAAGAGATGTTGACAAATAGTCGGAGATGGGCTTAAGATGCCATCGAAAGCAGGTCGTCGCTAGACTCTGTAGTTTTGTTAATGTCAGAATAAATCTTGTGGATTACTCAGGAGAGATTGTAGTTGGCAAAAATGTGGATAGCTTCTGTTGTGCATCGTGTTGATCCATTGCTGTTATCGGAGGATAACGGAGGTGGTCTTCGGATAGTTTTCCGTCGGTTCGGGGCTTAATCCACGGACTGTTTGCAAAGCGGTTTTCGGATAGTTTTCCGTCGGCTCGGGGCTTAATCTGGACTGTTGCGTCGAGTGAATATTACACTGTTTTGGAAAACAAGAAAACTTTGATAGAATATTTGTTAGTCTTATGCAAAGTATGATGCATGACAGTGTATATGAATGACATATGCATGAATTATGACTTTATGAGAAATGTATGAATGATGAATGTTGTGATATTTCAAAACATATCCATCTTGAAGAAGATCGGATATTACTTTGAAGATTTCGACTCTGGCAGGGAATTGGTGGGTGGAACCCCTTTTGAAGGAGAAGAAGATATCCTGGATTCCTCCGATGCACTATCTGACCAAGTCTTGGGCCTAGATATTGTTGAGGAAGGTAGAGATTTGAGAAGCTCGTTGTTGGAGATCTCATAGACCCTGCTGAGGAGAATCTGGAGGCGATCTGTTGGGGACCTTGTATGTAGATCCTGCTGAGGAAATTTAGGAGGCGCTCTATTGGGGATTAGGTGTAGATCTCGCTGGAGAGCATTTGATGGTTGTTGAGAGACCGGGCTAGAAGAGTCTGGAGTCCGTTGTAATCTCTGGCTGGGGAATAAAAGGTGTATGCTTCCTCCGATGCACTATCTGACCAAGTTTTGAGTCTGGATACCGCTGCCGGGGAGAAGGGGGAGGATTGAGAAATATCCGCTGGGGATGAAGTGTTACTGCTTGGAGACTGATGTAACGTTGCTCGATTGAGTGGAATTGCTGCTCGTGGATTCCCTTATACTCCGCTGGGGAAGGTGTGTTGTGGGTGACACCTTTATGCTCTGTGGGGAACTATTTGTTGACTTTCGTCGTCATCCCAATTCCTGGAACCTGTAGTAAGTACTTTTGCATATTCACTTTTCGTATGTTTGTGATTTTTCTTGTCAAATGCGTATAGTCATTCAAAGCAAGCGTTGGACTTATTGCAAATAACAACAATAGAAATTGTAAAGAAAGAACGTATTTATTTGAAGGTGGCGTATGGCCAAGTAGTTTGTACACAGAAGGTAAAAGCTATGCGGAAACAATCTCGTTAAGTCCAACTATGCTAGTACTCAATATTTCGACTATCTCATCTCCTTCTTGTCGGTAGAAAGTGAAGTGATCTTCCATTTGAATCTTGAATCTTGATAGTAGTGCAGGCGGTGATCGGAAGAGACATAGTCGTGCGCTTAAATCTAACTTTACCTAGACCGCCCTTCGGGTTTCGGTCTGGGATACCCTTTTTGCCCAAACCGCCTTTTGGTTTTCGACTTGCAGGTGTACATGTTTTGCATATATCCTTAATTTTGCCCGAACCTTTTGGTTACATGGGATCTCCTATTTTTGCCTAGGCGATCGACCTAGCGGGTCTCTTTATCGTAGTATTTTTTGACTATGTCTGCGTTCACGAGGTGTGAAGTCTTCACCATCCATGGTGCTAAGTATCATAGCTCCATGAAAACATGTCTTGACTACAAATGGTCCCTCGTGTGTGGGAGTCCATTTGCCCACAGGATCACCTTGTGGAAGAATGATCGCTTGACTACTAGATCACCGACTTGGTAGACTCGGTGCTTGACCTTCTTGTTAAATGCTCGATCATTCGTTTACGATAAATTGTCCATGGCGGATAGGATGCGATCGTTTCTCATCAATCAAATTAATCGGTCAAGCGAGTGGACGATCGTCTTCGCTAACTACGCCTCACGGAGGACTCGGTTGAGTATCCGAACCTCGATGGGTAGGCGGCTTCCATACCGTATCTGAGAGAGAAGGGGTTGCCCTGTGGATGTTCGTCTGTAGTGTGATAACCATGAAGAGCAAATGGTAACATCTCGTGCCAATCTTTGTAAGTCCAGTCATCTTACATATAATCTTCTTAATGTTCTTGTTGGCGGCTTCCCTGCGCCATTCATCTTAGGCCGATAAGGAGAAGGTGTGATGCTTGATCTTGAGCTGCGTGCGAGTTCGGTGATCATCTTGTTGTTGAGATTGGAACCGTTATCTGTGATAATCCTTTGGAGTGCCATACAGATAGATAAGATTATGCTTGATGAATCGAGCCACACATTCTTGGTATGAGATCTGCGAGGCTGCTTCCCACTTGGTGAAATAATCAATTGCCACAAGGATGAAGCGATGTCCATTGGAAGGCGTGGGCTTGATTTCTCCGATCATGTCAATGCCCCACATTGCAAAGGCCACGGAGAAGTTAAAACATTGAGAGTCTTGGAGTGCGTGTACTTTGTCGGCATAAATCGGCATTTGTGACAAGATCGAGCGTAGCGGTGACAATCAACTTCCATGGTGGACCAATAGTAACTTTGTTCTCAAAATCTTCTTAGCCATGGTGTGTCCTTTGGAGTGGGTACCAAATTCGCCTTCATGTAACTCTTCCATGATACGTATTCTTTGTTTGGTCTACAGGTAGATAAGCACAAGTCGTGGTTGCGCTTGTATAAGATCTTGTTCTGAAGAATTTGGATGCAAATCTTCTCATGAACTTCTTATCATTAACGGATGCCCGGGATATTCACAGTCTCAAGATACCTCTTCACGTCATAGTACCAAGGTTTCTCTTACCGTCAAGCTCATGTGTCATTTGGTTCGTGAACTTCTCAATGATGATCCAGGGGCCTCGTTGTCCCATCTAACCTTGAACATAGATGACATAGTAGCTAATCGTCACTTGGTGATTCTCTTCTCGTGGAATATGATTGAAAGTAATCTCTTGAGTAGGGGATCAAACTCGAACATGCTCGATACGGAATGAGATTCGGATGCTTCGTATCCCACTCTATGTCGGTGATCACTAAAGGTGAGTCTCCATACACTTGTAAGAACTTGATTCTTAAGTCGATATGACTTTGATACCCATGATGCAACCGTACTCGGCCATGTTGTTGGTGCAATTGAAACATAATCTGCGGTGAAAGCGTATGTCCTTTGAGGGGATGTAATGATGGCGCCAATGCCATTGCCAAGTGCGTTTGAGGCTCCATCAAGACCATGGTCCATCGGGATCCTTGTTGAGTCCTTAATGGGCACAGTTCTTTGTCGATAACTAGTAAAACATCTTATCAGGAAATTGAGTGCGTAGGCGATAGTCATCTGACTTGATGAGCCAAATGATCGGCTACTACACTTCCTTTGATCGCTTTAGAAAGTGTCTTGGATGTCATATTCGGTCAAGATCATTTGCCATCTTGCTATTCTTAGGAGAGTGGTTTCTCAAAGATGTATTTATCGGATCCATCTTGGAAATCAACAAGGTAGTGTGAGTCGACATATCTTGTCTTAGTCGTGACAGCGATAAAGCGTTGCAAGTTTTCTCATTTGTGAGTATCTTGTTTCACGATCGGTAAACTTTTGCTAAGGTAGTATATTGCATGCTCTTTCGAGGACTCGTCATGTTGCCCACACACACCCATTGAGTTCTCTAACAACATCAAGTACATGATAAGAGGTCTTCCTTGATGTGGCATCGGGATAGGAGGATTACATGGTACTCCTTGATTTTGTCAAAAGCGATCGGATCGTCGTTCCATTCCACTACTTGATCTTTCTTAAGTAACTTGAAGATTGGCTCACAAGTAGCGATTAGGTGTGCAATAGATACGCAATATAGTTATGGCCCGAAACCTCGACTTCCTTCTCGGTCGGGGGTGGCATCTCTTGAATAGCTTTAACCTTGGCGGGATCAACCTCAATACCTTTACCGCGACAACAAACCTAGGAGTTTTCGGATCGACTCCAAGGTGCACTTGTTGGGATTAAGTCTTAGTCGTACTTCTTCAATCATCCAAGCAGTTTACGCAAATGATCAAGATGTTCTTCTTGATGTGATGAGCTATCATGTAATCGGCGTAGACCTCATCTACGTGATGAATCATGTCATGAAATAATGTTACCATAACGCGGCGATAAGTGGCGCTGCGTTCTTGATCCGACGGCATAACCTTGTGAAAGTGCCCCAGCATATAAAGTAGTCTTCTCCATGTCTTGAGGCCATTTTGATCGTTAGTAGGAGAAACCATCCATGAAGGAGAAAACCTTATCTTTGAGCGGTGTTGTCAGCTAGAACATCAATATGAGGAAGTGAAATCATCTTCGGACTCGCTTTGTTCGGATCTACGTAATCCACACATTCGTACCTTACCATCCTTCTTAGCACGGGTACCACATTGCAACCTTTGGGGATAGGAAATGTGACTAGAAAACCAGCGTTGAAGCGCTTCATAACCCGGCTTTGATTTTCTCGACATCTCGGGGCGCATCACGGCGACATACATTTCTTGGGAAAACCTTCTTTTATCGGCAATGATGTACTCTGATATCAATGTCAAACAGGCATGTCTTCGTATGACCAAGCAAAAACCTCGATATAGTCTCGTAGCATACCAACCTTTCTTTAACAACTTTCAAGACCCGCTCTATCTTGATCTCTTTCATCTTCGTCGGTACCCAAATTCACAACCTCAACTTGCTCTTAGTGTGGTTGTATAACTCGCTCTTCTTCTTTGTAGCGGTCGCAAGTTCTCCTGGCACTTCAAATCTTCCTCACTTTCGTCTTGACTTGGTAGATCGGATTATCGAAGTCATATTGCATTAGCATATTATGTGAGATTCGGAGTGATTACTGCGATGTATCACGTGGGTGTGTGTAGAACACATAGCTTTTGAAGGGGTGATAAAGTAAAGAAAGAAAACAAACAATTGAATGCAAAAGTCCAGAATTTATTGAATGAAAATCATAAGCAACGAGATAATAACCCTACATGAAGCGAGCCATGGCCCGGGCAAGGCAGGGCTTTCAAAGTTTATTGTTCAAAACATAAAATATCGAAAAGCAAAACAAAACAAAGCAATTACTCACGGCTAAAGGAGATTGGTATAGCGTCTTGATCTTCCAATTCTTGAGCCCGTGATCAGGTTGGGAAGATCCACTTGCGATGTCGATCGTTGTCGTCGTCTTCATAGCATGGATTCCACTCGGTGATCACGGAAGGAAGTTGGCGGCACGTTAGCGGCGTATCATCTTCGACCTTTGATGGTGAAGCCTAAACCGGTCTTGTCAAATTTGAAAGGAAGATTAGGGTGACCCAAATAGCACTACCTTCTTCTTGAACTTGAGCATCTTTCGTGAGGCCATCCTAGTGAACTTGCGTAGACTTGGGGTAGCGGAGAGTCAGCAGGCATGACTCTGGGTATTGTTTCAAAAGCTTGACAAGGAGTCTCGAAGAATTCTCCTTCCACCTCGAGATAGCGGAATGGTATGATGGTGACCATATACTTCTTCTTCACATCTGACAACTTCCCTTCAGGGTATTTGAACCGATGTAAGGTAGAGTATGTTTGCCCATGTATCAAGGGCGTCCAAGTAGGCAAGAATAAAATGGGCGATGTCCATGACAAAAAGTAGAATCAAAGTGCGGGAACCGACTTTAGATGATGAGCTCTCAATCTTGCATTTAGAACCATCAAAAGCTCTCACAATAATATCACTGGGTCTCGAAACCACCCTTGACATCAAGTCGATCAAAAGCGATCTTGGTGGGATATTCGGAAGCGAACCGGTATCAGCAAAACATGAGATAAATAGTACCCTTGCATTCAACGAGAGATGTGCAAGGCTTTGTTGTTTCTTCAGGAAGAATCAAATCGACATCGAGAGAAGCCTAGGCCGTTGTTGGCGGCCAGGCTATAGCAATACAAACTTGATGATCGGTGGTAGTGTCTTGCGGTGCATGGCATTCTTGAGAAATTTCACCAAGGCATTAGCATGAGCCTCGGAGCACAAAACAAAGCAAGACATGGAGATCTTGAACGGAGTCATCTCATTGTTCAAACATTGTAATCACTCTTCTTGATAATCTTGAATTTCCTCCATTTCTTGTTTGGAGGTGTCTTGATAACTTCCTTTGGTACTTGGTTGAGCGGGATGAGTCAGCGGTTCTTTCCCTCTAGCTGGGGATATTGATTGAGTTGGAATGCATTTGGTCATGATGTCTTTTGGAGGAGATCTCTGGAGAGAATACCCCGGTTCGGTCACCTTCTTGGATCCGGTGATGTTGTCGATGTCGGGAATAAAGCTCAATGGTAAGATCTTCAATGGTTAGAGGATCTTGCTTGCGCCATGATAGTAAACATCGACTCCATAATTCCAAGGGATAGCTTTAGAGGAATATGGAACTGGTCTTGGAGAAGTGATAATGAGAGGTGCCACTCTAGGCACGAGTCAGCGAGAGAGAAATCCTTATTGTGTTAACATCGGCATAGTCTTACAGGAAATCGTCACCCCATCCATTCATTAACATCTTCAATAGGAATCTTGTAACTATCGAGAGATGTACTTCACCATGTAATCATATTTTCCACTTGGCTGAAGGTATCCCACCGGATGATAGGTTTCGTTCGCATTGTCAATCTTCAACTTAGACATTTCTTCACCACGACACGCACGGTGGTTTGAAATAGTATCTCACGGTTATCCATCATGCCTTGAACACGTCTTCTCAACCAAGCACAACCATCGGTGCGGATGGGCACCAGACAATTCTCTGGCATCACGGATTGACGGCTTGCAACAAATTCTTCTTGATCATCGGAGGAATGGTCAGTCATCTATGTTGAAAACATAAGTATCGTCCCCAATGACATTGGAACTCTTGTCATGGTTAGGCATAGGCGCGTTGATCACATTCGGTCTCAGCGGAGGATCAAACTCAATCCTTAGCTTCAATCATATCTTGAATCTTGTTCTTGAGCCAACAATTGTCGATGTAATGCTGCAGGCTATTGGAATGGTAAGCACACTTAGCATTAGGATTGTACCGGAGAGAAGTGTTGACATTCGAGGAGGATCCCTCAAAGTAATCGACTCCTTTCAACATGTGTTGCAAGGCTTGCGACAATGGCATGTTGATCTTGTAAAGCTGTCTTAGTGGCGCGTTACGGTTCTGCGCGTTGTCTCATGAGGAGGTTGTCTTGATGTAGGATTGGAGATCACAATGCCCCAGTTGAGCCGCAGTCGGTCTTGGCTCGGCTTTTCGACCATACAGACATTGGCTTCTTTCTTAGCACCAAAGATCTCTTATTTGAAGATGACTCTACATGGATCTTCCACTCTTGATACCGACTTCAATGCGCTCGCTGTCAATATCATTTCGGTGAATCCGGATGAAGAATTTCAATCGATGATTGAAGAAGACTGTCGGTGTTCCCATGAACATATCAACCAACTCCCATTGGACAAGGGTGGTTGAACTACACTGCTAGATCTCTCCACTTGATAGCTCCTTGAACTTCTCGTCACGACCCATAGACATGCTTTGTAGTTGCATGCGGTGGGTGTCAATTCGTATTACTCATCTTGTTATGCATGAAAGCATCAGCCAAATCACTCCAATGCGGATCGGTCATTCTCTGGTGATAGTACCATTCCAAGCGGGTTCGGACAAACTCTCTTGAAAATAGTGCATCCACAACTTTACATCATCGGTGTGGGGATTGATCTTACGGACATAGGACTTCAATGCGACTTTGGGCAAGACATGCCATCATACTTGGCAAAAGTAGGAACTTTGAACTTGGGAGGAATCCAACACGAGAACAAGACTCGGATCATCAAAATTGCCGGACATTTTGAGTTTTCCACACATTGAGACGGTCTTCAAGTTGTTTGTACTTGTCATCTTCATCAGAGTGTTGGCTATAATCAGTGGTCCTCTCCTCCTTTCTTTGGCTCACACGCTCACCTTCATCACCCTTGGTACTCCCCTCGGTATGGACACTTCCTTGGAGAGCTCAATCCGGTGACCTTTAGGACCTCCTTTGAGCGTCTACCCATGTTGAGGACCAACAACCTTCTTCTTCTTGTTGATGAGCTTCAGATCTTCTTGGCCTTGGACCAAGTTGGTGAACATCTGTTGGCCAGGCATTACGAGCTTGGAGATCTTTGTGATCTGTTCAAGAGCCATTTCGCTAAAATAAATAGCGAGCAAATGAGAAAACCAATCTCAATGTACACAGATGCAATGTTATGCTATGCTATGCAATGTTTATGCGAATGCAATGCAATGTTTTCAAGGACCTAAGTTTAAATTTGTTAAACAAGCAATGAACAAACATTTATTAGTACTTCTCATTATTCTTTTTCTTTTAAGTACAAGAGATAGTTCAAAACAATAAAAGAAAACATAAACATCCTAAAGCTCTAAGTCTCCATGGCGCTTCCTCTTGGTGCCGATGGGCGTTGATGTTCGCTCCTTGAAGTAGCTTGGTCAACTCTAGAACTTTCTTCTCGCTTGCATTGCAGCTTCAAAATCCCTCTCTTCTTTAATTTGAATCGGGATCTCTTCAGTCTTCAAAATCGGTAGGCATGTCGGGATGGAAACAGATAGGAGTCGTCACCTATAGCAGGGTTCCATAATTCTTGGTAAAACAGTGAATGGCATCATGAGGTTTGAGCTCGAGCTCGCACCCATTTGAGGTAAGGTTCCCAAGGAATGGAGTTGGTGCCCCAAAGTCTTAGTATCGGTCTTCTTTACCATGCCCCAGACATGTATAAACCTTCGTCGATGATGCAGATCGTGATTGTAGTCGAACACAACATCTTGGAGAAGCATATCATGTGGACCATCTCTTGGGCAAAACCAAGCGATGTAGAGCTAGAAGGGTTGTAAGTAATACCTCCTTATACCAAGTAGTGGTACATTAGAATTCTCACTTTCGATGAATGTGAAGTCCTTTTGAGAGAAAAGATTCCAACGGATATCGAATGAGAGAGTGACATCAATCTTTGAGACCATCTCAACCTTTGTTCATTCTTCAAAGCGATGGAGGAAGGTGCGAAATAAACCACCTTGAAATGCAGATACAACACATGAGAGTTCCTTGCTTAGTAGTAGTGCAGTGTGGAGAATGTAGGATGTCTCCAAGTAAAGTAGGCCTGGATTGCGGGTGAGGAACAACTTGATGGCATTGACATCTATGAATTGATCCGAGTTAGGAAATAGAACCAAACCATAAATTAGCAAGGCCACAATGTTTTCAAATGCATGGAAACTCATAACTTTGAGGAATTCTCGGGCTTTCTTGATTAAGAACTTGGAAAGTAAACCCTTAACTCACTTCTAGTTTCCCAATTGGCTTCAATATCGGCGCTTAAGATGTAAGGTCGATGCAATGTCTTCGAACTTAGGAACCTTTTCTAAACCGGTGAATGGCATTTGGTCAAGAATAGGTATCCCAGTAACAGAGAACTCTTCAAGGTAGGAACCAAGCGATAATCTGGAATGTAAAGCAATGGTGTTTGGATCAAGAAGCTGGGACATGCATCATATCTTCTTCAAAACAGGAGATAACCAAATCAAGTAGATAACCATGTCTTTTGATGGGCCAGGCATGGTGGGAATTTACGAAACCAATTCTTTGAGTTGAGAAGGGATACCCATGAAGTTGATTCGGATAGTCTTTCTAGAAGCCATAATCCCTACAAAGCGAGCAAAGATAAATCCTAGGTCCTTGAAATAGTTAGAAATGATATGCAATGCGAATGATGTCATGATGTCATGTTTAGCACCTGAACAATTCACACAATGAGCCTAGGGTTAAGGCTTGCATGAGGTATAGGTGATTACCCACCAAAGTTTGAGTTGGTTCATCTGTCCTATAATAGTAGCAAGGTTCTAGGAATCTCATATCATAGATCTTTCTCGTAGGCGCTTATTTCAATCTGACCAGAGTGGTCGATCGAAAATGTCCCAAAGTCAATCTCGATGAGCGTAGCGGTATCAACCAACCTCGGTCACACCAAACCGGCCATCTCACTACCTTCTAATGGCCAAGATGGGTCAATTAAGGTTCTAAAAGTTTAGTTAGCGCTTGATGACACCGCGAGAGCCAAATACTATCTTCAACTTGGGAATGAAGAGTATCGGGACAACCAAGTGTCACGCTAGCGTAGCCATCATGTTGACCGTGGTTATCGTCTAGCGGTCGCGATGATCTAATGCCTTACCTAAAAGGCGGATCCGGGTGTAGGATCCCCAACAATATAATACCCAAGCAACCCTTAAGATAAAGCATACAAGTCAAACAAAAGCATAAAAATGATCTAGAAATCCCTAAGGCAATTCTCTCTTTTAGGGTGTAGTCCGTAGTCGCTTGATTCGTGATACGGTGAGCTGACTTTGTAGGATTTTTGTATCCAAATGTCGGATAGCAAGAGTCGCCACCGACTTTTATTTTATCAATTAAGGGAAGGTAAAGTATGAGAAAAAGACCTTGATTTAGAGTTGGGAGAATGGTTATGAAAAGGGAAGGTATTAGCACCCTTTCCATCCGTAGTTTATCTCACGGGCTTAGTTGCTCTTAGATCACTTTTAAAATTGCTTTTTGTGTGTTTGACAAAATGTTTTGAAAAGGCATTTAACTGACTTTGTAATGACTCATGTAGGAGTGTATACAAAGTGTTAAAATGTTTTGTTTGAAAAGAATTTGAACTTTGAAAAAAGTGTGGTGTGAAAAGCATTTGATAGAGCAAGCAACTAAAGACTTATTTACCCAATTAATTGTTTTTGTTGTACTTCTACATTCCTTTAGAATAAGCAGTACCATTAGTTAGTAGGTAGCTCCATTCGTTGGATGTAAGCGGGACATTCGAAGGGACATCGGATGGTCATAGAAGGCAACTTGTAGGAAGTATCCTAGCACATTCGAAGGGACTATCATCATTTTCGTGGCGACAATCGAGGTCAAGATCATGTATTCGGAGGCGACCGTGGGTCTTATGATCTTTGTATCGAGGGACTATGATGATTTGTTTGGAAGGCAGCGGTGCTAGAATACCTCTACGTTAGAGGGACATGACCATTTGAATCGAAACAGCGAGAAATTACCTAAGTGCGTGTGTGAAAGAAGTGTGTTGAATTCAGAATATTTTATCTTGAAATTAGTGGGCTATGTTCAATTTTATCTTGCCATACCGCTAATTACTAGCAATTGATAAAAGTGCGGAAAGTAAAATGCGGAATAAAAATGCGGAAAAGGTAAATCCTACGCTATTACATGGCTTTGGGGATACATAATTAATTTAAACTGCGGAGTAAAAACCTAGATTAAACTATTACAACCCATAGCAATTACATTATTGGAAAATGATAAAAGAAAAGCGTCCGAAAGACAACACAGTGAAGAATAAGAAATCGGAAATATGATGAAATCGAAATAAGAAAATGTTAGAAAAATGCAATTTTAATATGAGAAAATTAATATATGCTGGAAATAAGATAAATATATTAAAATAATTTTTGGGATTTTGGAAAGATTTAATAAAATGCAATTTATAATGATTTAAATGCAAAATTAAAAATAAAATAAATATGCATGCAAAAATTATATTTTTAATTTATTAAATTAAATAAACATTTTAGAAAATAATGTAAAAGAAAAAATGTTTTTAGTAATTTTTAATAAAGATAAAAATATGAAAACAATTAAAATTAATGAAAATATTAAAAAATAATGAAAATAGGAAAAATATGAGTTTGTAAAAAAATGATTGGTCTTAGCATGGTTCGAAGACGCGTCTGAGGTCTTGAACCTTGAGATCCTTGGCCCGACACTTCGCCATGTGTACATCATGTTTGAAAGCGAAACAAGTGGAATACAAGCCGCGTCACCTCACGGTGCCTCGTTTCGCGCCAAGAACTGTCGTTCTTGTTGAATTAAAACATTTCGTTGACCTCGGGCAGCCTTCACCATACACAACAAACATCAAAATGCAACACACATAATATAAATTACATTTGAAACCATGGTTCGATTCCTCGGGTCATCCAAGGTTTAATGGTATAGGTCTTGTTGGCCAATTTTTCCTGTATAGGGAACCCTAATCGATACGAGACCTAACCATGTAAGTATCGATCCGGCCATGAAAATTCAATAAACTATCGAAAGCTTGCAAACTTCTCTAAACACAACAAACCATAAAAATGTTAAAATGCATGAAATTAAAAATACAATTTGGATTTTCAAGAACAAACAAGCAGCGGATTTCACGATTCTTGATGGATTTGAGCAATGAAGGTGGGATCGATTAGAAGAACGAAACAAGATGGATGCTGAAATTGAAACCACCTAAATCCATTTGCTTGTTGCTTGAGAACGCAGTTTTTGAGCTTTGGAATAGGGTTTGTAGAGCAATTTTCCGTTCTCTCTTGATAGGTATGCATGTATTTATCTTGGATGGATTTGGAATGGTTTTGGGAAAATTGATCAACATTCAATAAATCAAATTTTGATATTCTGAAAATCAAATTTTCAAATTTGTCAATTTCAATCAATCTTGCCAAATTTGATCCAATTTCGAATTGCGGCATTTGTAGTTAATTGGACCTTAAGGAAAGAATAAAATCAATCTTGCAATTAATTTCAATTTTATAATTTATTTTAAGATTTAATTTGCATTTAAATGAATAAATTACAAATTAAATAGAAAAATAAATCAAAATTCGTGGCTTTGGGCTTGGACATTCCTAATTGCTTGAGGAACAAGTTAGGATGAAGAAAAAGTAGGCCCATTTGCAAAGATTTGATTTTGAAGTATCTCTCTTGTGCATTCTTCCAAAATTGCCCAACTTGTGATGGTGTAACTTGCTCAATTTTCCACATTTTGAGTGTTCTTGGACTTTTGGAAGCTCTAAGTCCTCTAAACAATGTCTTTGGTCTCATCTCAATTGGAGTTACCATGCTCAATATATCTTCAAAACAAAAGTTGACTTTTGTTGACTTTGAAAATTTGTAATGTTTTGAGCTATACCTCTCAAATGAAGCATTTTTGGACATTCTTGTGAGACATGAAGTTGTAGAATTGAATTTCCTTCAAAACAAGAGGTGGTGGAAAAATTTGAGAAAGTATGAGAAAGTTATGATCGATCAAAGTTGAGTTGACTTTTCATCTAGAAACCTAATTTAGAAAGTTTGACTTTTGAGCAAATCTTGAGTTTTCTTGATGAATCATGATCAACCCTTGATCAAATGATGAATGTAACTTCAAAATGAGGATGTTGACCAAAATCAAGTTTTGTTGTATGTTGACCACAGTTGACTTTTTGTCAATACACAGATTTTGACCATCGAGCAATTGTGCGAAACTTGACTTGTGAGCTTGAAACTTGACATGGAGAATCTTTGAAGCATATGAGGAGGCATGAAGGCCATTGGAGATGTTGGAAATCATCTTGACTTGAGATACCAAACCTAGTTTGGGTTGATTGTCAGGAGAGAGTTTGTCGATCGACTCTTGAGGAATCCTTGAGTATGGATGTATGAAATCTCTTGAGTAGATGGAGGGC